>OY735204.1:17487812-17507812 GCA_963457665.1 Thysanoteuthis rhombus
CCCCAGGATTTGCCACAATTCTCTATCATGGGCGTCACGGAGCGAGTATTTCCTGAATTTGTCCAGTTCATCTCTCAATCTTGTGTTCTGTTGGCCTCAGTTTCTTATGTGATCTCTGGTGATCCATGTTGTGAGACATGATGTCCATTGGTTGTTTGCAATTCTTGTAACATGACTTGCCCATTGCCATTATAGTTTTACTGATAGTTTCAATGATGTCACGGACACCTGTTTTTTTCCTTATATACTGTGCTGTCTTGTGATCTCTCCATATAAGGTTAAGCATGATTCTCTCATGCGCACGTTGCATACTTCTCAGCTTGCATGTCTGTCTCTTGGTTAGCTTCCATGTTTCTGCTCCATAAGTGACTATTGGGAGAATGCATTGGTTGTATACTCTTCTTTTTAGGATTAAAGGGATCATCTGGTTCTTGAAGGTTGAGCTTGCTCTGCCAAAGGTTTGCCATCCCAAAGTGATTCTTTGCTTGATTTCCTCCTCTTTTGAGGGTCTCATGGAGATTCGTTGTCATAAGTAGATGTAGTGGTCTACCTTGCCGAGTTTTGCATCTTCTATCTTGACAGTTATGTTTTTATTCTCAACATGATTATTGTACATGATTTGCGTTTTACTGAAGTTCATGTGTAGTTCGACTTTTTTGCTTTCTTTGTTTAAATCATCTAGCATCAGTTGGAGGTCGTGTAGGTTCTTTGCAAAAGGACAATGTCGTCTGCAAATCTAAAGTTGCTCAAGTACTCGCCACTTATTTTGATTCCTCTATTTTCACAGTCCATGTTCCAGAAGATCATCTCAAGGCAGGCTGTAAAGAGTTTGGGTGAGCTGATGTCACCTTGTCTTACTCTTTTTTGGAGCTGAAACGGTTCAGAGTCCTTACGTAGCCTAATGAAGGAGTTGCTGGCTTTCATGACCATGGGAATTTCTACAGAGTCGAATGCCTTCTTGAAGTCTATAAATGCTACAGCGAGTGGTATTTTGTATTCTGATGCCTTCTCTTTCAGCTGACTTATTGAATGAAGATGGTCCATGGTCAAGTAATTTCTTTTGATTCCAGCCTGTTCTCGTGGTTGATTTTCATCTAGTGTTCTAGTAATCTGGTTGGTGATGATTGTGAAAAGTTTACATATGCAGTTGAGCAGGCTTATAGGTCTGCACTTGTTAAGGTCTTTGGGATTAGCTTTTTTTATGTAAAAGCATTATAATAGCAGTGTTCCAGTCTTTCAGGACTTTACTCTGTTTCAGACACAAGTTGAAAAGAATAGCTAGCTTTTTGTTGACTCTCTCACCAGCTTTTTTGAGTAGATCGATGGTGATGTTATCTGGTCCAGGAGCTTTTCCTTTCTTTGTTTGTTTGATGGCTTGCTTTACTTCCCATGGTGTAACTTCAGGGAAGTCTTCAAACTGATTGTCAGCATCTTGTGTATTCTGGTCATTGTTGCTGTATTGTCCGTGTTTTGAAGAGTAGAGTTCCTGGTAAAATTCTTGGGCGCATTCAACCATTCTGTCTCAATCTGTTGATATGTCTCTGTTTGCTTCGAGAATGTTAATTATCTATTTCTTTCCAGTACTGAAAGCTTTGTTTATTGCTTCAAATCCTCAACGTTTTTTGAGGCTGGTCTCGATGATGGCTACCATATACCTACTTCTATCTTCTCTCAGTATCTTCTTTATTGTTTTGTTCAGTTCGATTTCTTCTATTTTCTCCCTTGTGGTCCTTGGTGGTTTGAGGCTTCTGCGCTTTTCAATCAGTTTCCTGGTTTCATCTGAGATTTTGCTCATGGTCTCTGTGTTTCTTGGTTTGTACATATTGGCTGCTTCTAATAGAGAGGTTGTTATTTTGTTGTGTCGTTTTGGTCGGTAAGGATATCAAATCTATTTTTCAATTCTAGCTTGAAGGCTGGGGTGAGTTCATTCGGTACGTTTAGTGACTGCAGTCTAGAGTGGAACATTTTCTTGCATTCTTTATTTGTGTTTATTTGCATCTTACATCTTACCATTCTATAGTCACTCCCTACATTCACTTGGTTAAGGATTTGGATGTCTTTGATGGTGTGGCTTTTGTCCATTAAAATGTAGTCTATTTTGTTTTTGGTTTCATGGTTGGGGCTCTTCCAAGTCCATTTTCTATTGGTTTTCTTTTTGAAGAATGTATCCATAATTTTGAGGTTGTTTGCCGTTGCAAAATTTACCAGATCTTCACCTCTCGTTTATCTTTTGTATCCAAATTTTTGTTTCCTTGTCCTACTTGTGCGTTGAAATCTCCCATGATGACATTGAAGTATCTTTTGGTATCTTGTAGTAGGGAGTTCACATCATCATAGAAGTTGTTTATTTCTTCTTCGGTTGATCGCGAAGTGGAAGCATAAACTTGGATGACATTTAGCTTGTACCTCTTTGAGAGTTGTATTGTAACACTAGCCATGTGGTCTGAGATAGCTGTAAAGCCTACCACATTGTCTTTGAGGTTTTTATTGAAGAGAAAGCCTACTCCACTGTGTTTCACCTTCTCTCTTCCATAATTGTAGAGAAAATGTTTGCTTTTCAATTCTATTAGTTTTTCTCCAGGTCTTCTCATTTCGCTAAAACCTATGACTATGATGTCCCATTTGATGTCTTTGATTTCGGTTTCTAGATGGGTCAGGTGAGTACGTAACTTTTTTGACCAAGACATTGATAATTTGATCTACGCATTTTGAATTAAACAATGGACAAACTTGCACCTTTTTAAGCATATGAAATATTAAAAACAATTATATTTTCTAAAGCAAAGATTGGATTGAGCTTACTCTCACTCTTTTTCAAGACCAGCATGTACTGAACACCACATTACCACAAGTAATTCAGTTTTCAAAAATATAATAAATAAAGAAGTGGAGAAGAATATGAAATTAGAAATGGTGTTATAATAAGTATTATTTTAGTTGTTTTTTTATAGCCCCACTAATGGTTGCAGGAAAATTCATCACAATTCATTTCAGATCAGCAACCAAACAACTATGGAACAAATGATCCCTACAGTTTAAAATATCACCATGTTGAATCTCCATTAACTTGTTCTTAAAATTTCATAAATATATATATATATATATATATATATATATATATATATATATATATATATTATATATATTTTAAATATTAAAATAAGATGAGGTTGAACTCCTCAATTAGATGTGTTTTTTATCATTAGGTAAAACGTGAGTTGGTGTCTCTCATAAATGAAGGCGTGTTCATTAGTATCAAATGTTAACAAGGGTTCTCAGTTTGGTACTTACCGCAATGTTTGTAAAATCAGTAATCAAATATTTTAGGGATGAAGGTTAAAACTTTGTGGTTGATTTTCAAGTCAGTTCAAGTTATATATTTTTTAAAATTTTAACATTACTTAAACATTAATACAGATATGATTTGAAATAGAAAATATTAGAAAATTTCACATCAAAATTGTTTCCGGATGAATTGACATAAAAATATTTTTTTGAATTAGTTAACTTTTTAAAAAAATTGTGGATTCAATAAAAATCATTCATATTGATATTTATCAATGGTTTAGTTTTTTTATTTAGTTCATAATAATGAAGAACAACTATAGAAGGAAACTGCATGAGATAAAACTATCAGAGAGGTTCATAGAATTAAAAAGGGAAGAATTTGTATGATTAAATATAAAATTGAATTTTTTAGCCAAATTCATGACAAACTTTATTTCAATTCCCAGAATTGGATGAAAAAATTTGTTTCTATTCAATTTTTAAATTTATGAACCACTTCTAACTGCTAGTAATTCACAGTGGAACTCTTCAGTGAATTGAATAAAAAATGAATAGATTTTTTTGATGGTCAAAGGGAATATAATTTTAATTAGAATTTACTTTCTTTGAAATTGATATTCAATGTTTTATATAAATCTAAAGATTAAATTACTCAGAGCCCCAAGTGCTATTATAATAGTTTCAAAGAAATGTTGACAATGCTCAATAGCTAATATATGAGCTTCTACTGGCATTATTTCAATTATTACCAGAGTACATTACAAAATTTTGAAAACATTTCAAGCAATCAAGGCTAGATCTATTGAATTATGATAAGGCTTTGTGGGGAAAAAAAAAAAGAGCGGGTGGCAGCTTGTTCGATGAACAAGCTAAACTATGGTATTTCCAAGTGACAAATAAATGAATGCTAAGAATTCTGCTGCACAACTTGTAATAAGGAGCAGAAACTGAATTCATATAGAATAAAAGCTCAACCAACTCTGCATAATATCAGTGAACTAACAGTTCAAAAATTACCTACATCATTCACTTCATTCTTTAACTCTTAGATTCATAATAAATAAACAATGTGTCAATATCAAGGGATATGGATCCTATTCAAAATGATCTCCCTTCGAGCATTGGGTGATTTTTCTTATTTAATTTTTTCATTTATTTTACAGAGGAGTTCCATTATTTTCTGTGCTATTCATTGAAGACTGACAGTCAATTAAATGTTTTCAAGCAGTTCATGAATTTAAGACCTAAAAAAACTGAAAAACGTAATTAAAACTAAAAGGTAGGTTTTGATCTTGTCAGAAATAGAATTCATTTCAATATTTAGAACAATTTTCTCAACCAATAGCAATTCATACAATGATAAAGTTTCTAAATATGAGCTGAAATGTTATCTGTAACCATTTATCTAGCAACAAGGAGTGAAGTTGTTGAAGTAATGGACAGTTTTAGTTAAGAAAAACAATCCTCAGGAAAATATATAACAAAAGAGAATGGACACAAAAGCATTGAAAAAATTTCAACTGCTGACAGTAAGGTCTATCATTGATATAGCTGAGGGTGATTTATGAAAGTTTAGGACTTGTAATGCTTAGCACAAAAAGCAATGGTGAGAAGAAATATTTTTGAAATCATCCTACAAAAAGTGACAAGGGAAAATATGTTATCAGCAGAGATGCTTCATCAATACACTTTGCACGATAAAACATGAAACTATTTAATGACACAAGTTTATTACAGAAAAAGCACAGAGCATTTTAGATTATAAGCAAAAAAATCTATTTCCTAAATTCTGATAAAAAACTACTGAACCTAAAATGTGCTTCTGCTTTTGCACACAATCTTAAGCTTTTTTTTTTTTCAATAACAATTACATATTAACAGGGTCTAGCTTTAATCCTGTAAGAGTTTATCACTATGATACATTACATCTGAGTCAGGATTGATAACTTGGTTTAGACCAGAGTTTCCCAAAGTGGGCACTATTGGGGGGGGGTTAAAGACAAAGGGTGATGAGGAGGCAAAGGGCAAAAAAATACCTCCTACAAGGTGGTAACATTCTATAAGATGACCTTGTTCAAAAATTTTTGTTCATAGATTAATTTTGATTTATTTGAAAGATAATGTTCATAATTATATAGAGAAATATTGATGTCTATTTGGATAACTTGACTTGGCTGGGTAGTGTAATAAAAGGAAACACACAAGTTATTAGTCTATTCTAGGAATATATCGATAGATCTACGAATAGAAGGGCTTGCTGAAATAACTGATATGACGTATTTCAGCAAGTTGCCTCTCATCCAGATGAATACCTTGTATACTGTTTATATTGTCTTGCTACTGATTTCAGATTAAAAATGATTTCTTTATTGCAAATGTTGAGTAATAGATAGGCTATAAATAGAACTGAATTGTTCTGTTGATTGTTTGGTTATCTAAAGAATGAAGCAATCTTGGAGTATTTTCTGCCTGCTGTTTGGTTGCTGACAAGACAGGAATCTATAAAAGATTTAATCAGAATAGTAGCAGTAATCATGCATTTATTCAACTATTTTCTTCTTACACATAAAGGAATTTTTCCTTCCAGTATGATCCACTTAAAAATGCTAGGACTACCAGAAAAAAATTTAAGTATCTATTTTATAACCAAAAATATGATTGTTTGAAAGTATTAAAAATAACTGATTGATTAATATAAAAATAATAGAAAACTGTAAAATCAGCTTTTGAGACAAGAATTCAGACACTATACATCACTATTACACTGTTAGATTAAGGTGAATAAAACCCACATTTTGCTAAAACCATACAAACTGCCTTCAAAACATTCCTACAATCATTCTGCAATTGAATAAGTGAGTCTCAACCCAATGAAAAGTTCCTGTTCTTCAGTGAATGGGTCTTATAAAACAACCTTCTTTCTGCGCAATACAAACACTAGCAGTGTATATATATATATATATATATATATATATATTTTTGTGTTGGTGTACGAAGTTCTGAAGAGATTACCATTCCAAAACTATTTGCTAAAGCTAGGAGATGAAAATCATTTCTGCGCACATGAAAATTGTACCAGACAGGAATTCAAATAGAGTCTTTCAAGAAAAGACTTGATGAATCGTAAAAGTAGATATTAAAATAATGTGTAAATGGAATCTTCCAAACGTAAAAGCCGTGAAAAAATTGTTTATGTAATGAAGAATTATAACGTATACGCAGAATCTTGGGGTTTCATGAAACACTGCTCTATGCAATTGTTTAAAAGACAAATTGTTTAAGAAAAAATATGAAATAACAATAAAATGCAAGAAGTTTCTAAGACAGTAGACAACAAAAAATGGAACATAGAATTCATCACCCAGGATTTAATAAGATATGAATCTGGCCAACTATTTAAAAGAGCTGTTATATCAGATGATTATAAAAATCAAACAACCCCTTATCAGAAATTCCAAAATTTTTGAAAAGCCAACATGATATCACAAGTGGAAACAGGGTTATCTTTAACTCTGATAACAAGAACTATATTTACATCACAATCGTGATAGATGCAACAAGTCCCAATCGAAACAAATTGTCACTGCAAGGCCTACATGCATTAATCATGATTTATGCTTATTCTCTAATTTGTACAAAGATATTGTTGAAAATGTCAAAACTGTAGATACCCCTATGAGTAACAATGATAAGAAAGAGAGGAAAAATTTATGTTCATTTCATTATGCACATGCAAATATTCCAAAATCCAAAACACTTCTGGTCCCAGACGTTTCTGATAAGGGGTTCTCAACCTGTGAATATCTTATTCCATTGTCAAGATGTTTGATGGCACTTGATATGAAAGGTTGTTCAACAAAAAGACAGAAAAAAGAGAGCTTGTAATTAAGATACGAAAAATACTTATACAATCATTTGATGTGCTTTCAGCTCATAGTAGTTGACAAAAATAAAAGTTAAGAATAATTAGCATTTCTAAATTAGAACTGAGAAAACCTAAACCCATCTAAAAATTTGACAACTGTAAAGAAACAGTCTATATTTCATAGCAGTTATTAAAAGTCGATGACAAATTGAAAATGCAGTATTGACTGATGAACCATGATCAACCTAGTCAAAGATTAACCCAAGAAACTTATTTGCCAGCATTACTAAGCGGAATTAATACAAAAGAAAGATGAATATCCTATAGTAAATAGAAAATTGCATGCTTAGAGTTACTACAAATGTTGATTTATTCAAACTATTCATAAACATGTGCTAGTTCAATATCATGGATTGCCATCTTTTCTTGTGTGAAGATCTAGCAACCTATGTTATTCTCAAAAACACAACCAAAACAAGTTTTCTCCCTTGTATTTTCTGACATACATAAGAGGGGAAAGAAATGAGAGGTGGTGGGAGTGTATCAGACATTCATGGAAGGGAATGAGAGGTGGTACCACTCAAGCAGCAGAGATCAATCAAGAGTCAGGACCAAGTTTTAGCATATTTGATTAGAACACCAAATTTGTACCGAATACCCCAGCGATACTTAAAGAATTTTTGTTAAAATAAAAAGGTACCTCTTTTCACACAATCCTACCAGGAGAAAGCAGACTTATCGAAAAGCCAGGATGAGTTGATCAAATTGGGCTACAAAAGGAGATTGTGACTTACCCGACACAGGAATAGAATAGAGTCAAATTTGGAAACCTGGGAAGTCTGAAGGCGAAAGTTCACTACCAGCCTCTAGTGGCTGATAATGACCCCTCCCCCTTCAAGACTTACTCTATTTTACAGCTAAGATTCTCACCCCCTGTAGATCAATTTGGCAACCCAAGTCATATGGACAATAATCAGCAATGTTAAGTAGCAAGAGCTTAGAAAGATATATATCTTCTTTCACTGTTAACATTTGCAATTATTTACTGACCTCAAATTAAAACAAAAATTTTTGAACAGTCATGTTAATTTTTCATGGTTATTTTCTTCTCACCAAAATGCATAAATATAAATGAAAGGGCTATGAGCCATAGTCAGCCAGAATCACTTGAAAATTGAAGAGACCTATGTTGACGATTCCTAATGAGGTATGTTTTACTACTACTGCTCCGAGTGATAGCACACTAAAAAGAGGAGTTATAGACAGAGCATATGCATGTAAAAGCTCCAGGAGATCAAGAAAAGAAAAGGAGAGTAATTGGCAGATTTTGAACATTTACCTCAAACTGCCGATTCTTAATGCTGCCAATTGCTATTTTTATGATCTTAACAACTACAAATATCCAATAATTAACTATTTATTTCAGGCTGTAGTTAAACACTTCCCGGTTAGGACTACCCTACCCAAATGAGAATATTATGTACTCCTTACAGTATGCCAATTTGAGAAACAATTCTAAAGAGATGTAGATGGTGCATGATGATTGTCATATCTTACAATTTTCTTGCATCAACCATTATTTGAAGATTAATAGTTCAAGATTAAAATTTTCTTTCAAGGATGTGGGTAAGAGTATAAGCAGTCACTTCAAGTAGATCATTAGTACAGCAGCAACATGTGCAGAAGTTAGGGAGGTGAAGGAAAATGAGGTGAGTCAAATGTGAGTCAGTAGCAGGGTTCTGTAATTGTGATATACTCACCCTCAATAAGGGGAGAAAAGAATTCACCTGCAGGAGACTGAAAAGTAGTCTTGCAAACATCTTGAGCCCTTGTTCATTGACCCTCAACAGAACAAGGAGTTTGCACTGATATTCACATATGCATTGAGGAAAAGCCTAATTACTTTGCTCAAAAGGAGTTAATTTCCAGCTATTAGTGATATTTAGCAGCGATGATTGAATAAACTACATGCTTACCGAAAGAAATTAATATAAAAACAGGTCTGGTTGGTAACTTAGTAGAGACCATCACATGATAAATGTCTTTGGCAGCATGCAATGTTGAGGTGATCAATTAAACAATTGGAATAAGGGGTGCACAATGAATGATTTACTTCACTGCCAAACAAAGGGTAAGATCACGGAAGAGTTTGAATTTTTTTTTTCAAATAAGCATGAACACTGCCAGATACTACCTGAGGAAGTAATTCAGCAAAAACTTACATTGTAAATTAACCCCCTGGAACTTTTTTATCTATATATACTCATCATTTTAACATCTCAATAAATCAGACGAAAGCATCTTGGGAGCTAATTATATTCTTTATTTTTCCCTTAGAAAGTTCATGCTGAAAATAATGATTCGCAATGTTTGAATAATCTAGAGGTCTTCATGCCCTGCAGATCATGGAGAGCAAAGTACTCAAACAGATATGATCCATTGTTTTTTCTGTCTAAACCATAACAATTATTGCCTTTAGAGTAACAAACCACAGAAAGTATATCATTCAACAATGAAGCTTTGATACAATTAGCTACTGCCTTCTCAATTATCTTAAAACTGCAATAAATAGGAAATATCTGATCATCCAGCCAACATAAGTGAAAACTTTTTATTATACATTGTAGTAATGATTTTCTGTAATAGAATGTAAAAGCATTGAATGAAACATTCCCTGAAAGGGTAGGGGGGGGGAGAGCTTTTTCAAGAAAACAATTTATATTCATGAAGAGATTTTAGCAATAGTTCACTATTT
Organism: Thysanoteuthis rhombus; assembly: GCA_963457665.1. NCBI lineage: Eukaryota > Metazoa > Mollusca > Cephalopoda > Oegopsida > Thysanoteuthidae > Thysanoteuthis > Thysanoteuthis major. The sequence continues at coordinate 17,497,721 of OY735204.1, forward strand.
TGTAATGTTTTCCGCTTGATAATACTTTCTTTAGAATATTTGTTTTATAAGAGACATAGATTTTGAAATCTCCAACTGACTCAACTTTCAAATTAATTTCAAGGAATTCAGAAGCTGACTGGAGGGGGGTAACTTCTGATTAAAGTTACTTCCCTTATACTTTTTGGTAATACATTTTCATTTAATTCGCTAAAAAAGCTCCATATTTTTCTATTTTTTGAGGAGTTCTCTAGTGGTTTCAAATGATTGCTGAATCTCAGAGTCTAAATAACTGTTTTATAATGAATTTAACAAGATAAGCATCAATTGAATAATATAAGCAGGGTGTGTCTATTATTTTTTAATATTCCATCTAATCTGACTCAATGTATTGGCATTGGGTCACTCAGCTAAGCTAAATGCAGTATTCTCCACTGCTGCCCAGAAGAAAAGTCACTTCTACTTATGCTAAAATATTGCAATCAAAGTATTGCTGAAGCTTTTTACTCACAGTCCCTTTTTTTTTCTTTTTTTTTTTTTTTTTTTTATTAATTACAACGAAAGTCAATGGTTCTCTACATGACAAAAAGTATACGATTCAAATCGAATTTGAATCAATATAACATTTATAAGACAAATAAAGAGGAATATTATTCAGTCTTTGGATTATTTTGGGAGAGAAAAAAAAAGGGGAAAGTACAAGAACAAAAAAAAAGCATACAATAAACATATATATACAAACACATATATATATATATATATATATATATATATATATATATATATATATATATATATATATATATATATATATATATATATGGTCGCATATATTTAAATAGACAGGAGAACCTCTTTCTATTTTACAAGTCTGAAAATTTTGTCTTTTTTTTTTCTTCTCCTTAGATATTTCTTAGTATATTCAGCCCAGCATAGATAGGTACTTCGGCATTTCATTTGTCTTGGAAATGGACTCTCCCACTAAATTTCAGGAGTTTTTCTCATTTTTTTTCAGCCAAGCTAGACCAGGTGTGTTCATGAAGGAACTGCAAGTGTGATTGTGCCACAGCGTATCCCTCCATCTCCTCCCAAAACCTCAATGAAAAGCACAAAAAATCCAACAACCTTTACAAGGGAAGTAATCAAATATTTCGAAAGTGTATGCATGGCAGAAAGTAATGGTGCAGTTTAGAATTTTAGTTACATTGTAAACGGAAGACCCTCTCTAAAACTTTAGAAAATTAACTTTTTCCAAAACGGTATATAACTGCAATACTCGGCATTAAAATTTACAAGTGTTGGAATGGCATTGATGTCTAGAAAACTGTAGCAGAAGCGGAATAAGAATAAATAAAAATACATAGAAGAATGATAGTGTGTTTGCACATGCGCAATCACACTAACAACAAGCGAAGTGTAAGTTTTTTCCAATGAAAAAACAAAACTGCTGGGCTTGTTAAAAGTTAAATCCTCATGTCTAGTCACAACTAGCGAAAAAAATAAATAGCATAGATGTTCTTTTATATACACACATGAAATGGGTGGGGGAAAATCTAACTTTTCAGGACAAGAAGGATTTGAGTTCACATCCAAAGTCTTTGGGGTTTTTTCCAAGGTAAGTCTATTAAATGCCAAAAATATTACGAAATACGAAGAGAACATAAAAAGGATAAACATTTCTATAAAAATCCCATGTATCATGCAACTTGAAAACTATTAATCTATGCATAAGAATCTCAGTAAAGAATTCAGGAGATTATACTAAATACCAGCCCCAACAGGCAAGGAAATAGCTGTCCCCCAACAAAAAAAAAATTAATGAAATAGATTGAAAAATAGATGGAAATCAGTGTTTAATATAATTTATTTTCGAGAAGTGATCTTTATAACTTCGAGGTTTTTTGATTTGAAAAATTTCAAGTGTATATAAACACTGCTTAAAATAAAGTCATTCTTCCTTGTTCTCTCAGCCACTCTAGCCTATAGACAGTTATTCTACCTTTTGCCCTCACCTTATCTCAATGAGAGATATGAAATTCCCACTGCAATCAAACATTCTCTCTCTTATTCTCTCCTACTCTCTATGCAAGATACTAAGTCCCCACCACTCATGCAGCTAAAACTGCAGGCACAAAAGATGTGTATATTTTTAGCATGAATTTACATTGTAAATCAATACATTACCACCACCACCACCACCCCTGCAAAAAAAAAGAAAACATATTGGGTGATTTCAAATATGTAATCTGCAGAAAACCTGTCTTGTTACACACAGAAGATTTCATGAGGTTATGTTGTGTGCAGTAGGCTGTTACAAATGGATGGACAAACGTACAGACTATAGGTGAATCATAAGATTCAAGGAATTCATATTTTCAAAGTAATATACTGAAAGTTGTTCAAAAGCCAGATGAACAAGTTAAAAAACACAGAAATAAGGAGAAAAGTAAATGTTTTGTTTTGTTTTTTTAGGAAAAATGTTAGCACTTACCAAATCCATTAGCCGTTCTAATTTGCAGATTTCTGGTGGTAAAGAAATCAATTTGTTGTTGTTTGCTAATAAAACTTCTAAAACAGGTAAGGTACATAAGAAAGCTGGTAATGTTGTTAGCTGATTTCGGCTGTAAAAGAAAATAATAAAAACAAATAAGAGTCAAACATCAAATGATGGAAGAATTTAAAACTTATAATTTCATGTAAAATAAGGCAAATATTTTTCATTGCTTTTTTTGTATGGATACAAATTTTTTATTCAACTCCTTTTCTTTCTATCAACCAAGAATGTAATATTAACTCTTGAATCCATACTTGAAAAAAATGTTGATGCATCAAGGGGAAAACCTACTGATTAAAAGTATTTTGCTTGCAGGTAAAACCTTAAATTCAATTTTTAAGAAAATTTGTCTGTATTCTATTCATTAAAGAATCCCACTGCACTTGAATGGATATTTCAGAATAATAGTCTGAAGATACATTTTTTTGCTTCTAAAATTAATATAATAACAGAAGGAATTTCTTTAATTATGAATATCGTGTGATTAGCTATTCAATATTATGAAAAGTATTTCATGTTATTTTGCATTTAGCAGTGATTCAATTTCAATTATTATATATGCCTACAGTATAGCATAAAAATGCCACATGCAAACTTACTATGTATTTTTAAAAGACTTAATAAAAAAGAGGAAAAACACTGAATTCCACAGGATGGATACATTGATGTGGTTTTTTGCTATAATGAAATGGAATCATGAGGGATAACAAGTATTTTTGATAACTTTTCATCAGGCTGGCATATTTAGTGCTTTGCCCTTAATATGAGTAGGCCAAGTTTTTAGACAAACCGACAACTTTACTTGTGGAGTAACGTTTGTAAAACCGAACCAATTTTGATGAAATTTATTCCATCTTAGAGAGACCTTTACCGTAAAGAATGTTTTTTATTACTCTGATTTACAAAAATTGCACAGAAAAACACAGCATACAAATTTCTTGATTCTTTTTACTTAAAATTTGATAAAATACAATGCACACCTAAATCATAGCTGAGAATTACACCAAAGTTTCCATATACACCAAATTTGGTCCGGTGAATGTTTCATGAGAAATCAACCAAAACCATATATCAATAAAGATTTGGGAGGCTGTGGTAGAAATTGATTTCAAAACTTCAGAGAACTTGCAAACTTCAATGTATGGAGTAGAACCAATTCAAATAATTTCTACAACACAGACTCTTTTCAAAGTCCATGTAAACAAAGAGGTTTTATACCTAAATGGTAATGAAGCACAAGGATGGGAACCCAAAACTCAAATTCTTTTACAAAAGAGATACCACAATCTGAAAAAAAAATCATTTCAAGGCAAAAAGAGGATTTGCTGTGGAGGAAGATAACCAGGGCAAGAATTTTCACATGATGATTTTACTCCAGATTTTGCAACATATATATCTACCCTTGCCTAAACAAATATCAAATTGATAAAAATACTGAAGAAACGAATGAAAAATAAAATTCAGTGAATCCATAAGAAATAGTTATTCGATAGGCCCTAATAGGCCAAGCATTGAGTATTAACGCATTTAAATAGAAATGAAGGTTATTAACATATATTTTCTTGAAACCGAAGAAATTCATTTCAAAATGGAGAGATAAGGATAGAGCTAACAGAAATGCATTCAAGAGTACTGACAAAACATTAATTTTAAATAGTAATAATGATAATACATAACAATTAAAACAAAATAGTCTAAAAATTACAAATGAAGATTACACTCATTATTACTCTACTTCAAAAATGATACTTTTTCCCAAAATAAACATTGAAAATTTACTGTGTCATTGTATATATAAATTCTTCTCTGCCAACATCTAATAGGGAAAGTGCTTTGATACCTTTTGCCAAAATTTAGATGAACAAATCAGGGATGCATCTTCAACACCCAGATATATGGTTTGTGTGCTCAATTTCAGCAATCGGCCAAATAGGTTGATGACAGAAGTAGGAAGATTGTCTTGTAACCATTGATACCAGTGACAAATAGGCAACTATCTCAAACAGGCCATGTGTGCAAGTATTTTTTTGCACAATTCAGAGAAATTTCATAAATATCCAAAAATCAACTAAATTCACTAATATACTATAAAAGTATTCAACTTTTAAATTCATCAACTACTTTATGCCACTCCAAATGACAGTGGAACTCGAGATAGAAAAGAAAATAATGGAGCTCTTCTGAAGATATCATTTTTGAAATTGAAAAAGAAAAAAAAAATCACCAAAAGGGATGTAACTAATCAGCTGTTATTTCCCTACTTTAATTTCCATATAAGTTATTTTGTTATATATGATATACATTTCAATATCTATCTAATACTGAACACTAACAAAAATGTTTTCTTTCTCCTAAAAACCCTAGGAAAAAAAAAAAGTTCCCATCCCAATTTTGACCCATAAAAGTGAACAAAGATTTGTCCTGGATTTTGACAGCTAAAAAAAGGGAGCGAGGGCGCGTGTGTGTATATATATATATATATATATGCGCATCAATCGTATGTCTACAATTTACAATTATTTTTTTTTATCAAATCTTTTATTCTAAGCTACTCAGTCCAATCTTCAAAGTGTCATATTTTCTAATGTAAAGTTGAAATTCCTATAGATATATGCTGGCATATAACTTGACTTAATAAGCATCAATTATTTTCCCTAGTGGATCATACAAGTCAATTTTGAAGGGTTGCTGATTAAACCCTTTAGTATCATTGTCAATGCATCCAATTTCCAGTAGTGTTCAAGTAAGTTCTTGTACATAAATGCTTGAAAATTCAAGCGTCATTTCGATTGACCAGCTATTTCAATTCAATCTATCATAATTTTCTATACATGAATTAAGATTCAGAAGTCCTTCGCAAAATACTTTTATTTGAAGCCAAAGTGGTTTTCAGTCATTTTAGTCAAATGATCACCTGCCTTCTTGCATAGGAAATCTGATGCATACTTGATGGATACTAGCAAGGTAAGTACTAAAAATTTGATTTTGATAATTGAAAGTAAACTTGTTAGAGATTTGTTCAGATCAGGTTTTTGAAATTTCAGAAATTCTAATTTCAAAAACCAGAAGGTTTCTCATTTTCTAGATTTTTGGAGTGGGGGTGGAACAGGAAAAAAAAATATATACAAATACTGCAATACTGAGCATTCCTGTGAAGCATTTTCTGCTTATTGGAAATGAAGGAGCTGACTTACCACAAAAGGGGGTAAGTTGATCATTTTGCCACTAGATCAGCTATGAGCCAAACTGTTACGATAGCTTTGTCATTTATTGATATCACAAATTTAGGCAAGATATTGACACTCAGGTTAAACCATGAATGGTTCTTCTATACAAATATTCTACACAATGCTTCGAGTGCAAAAAGGGGTTGACTCATCCCTATTTCTCCTATTCGTAGAGTCTAATTATGACTCAGGGAAATTCAAATGTTAAAAGAAAATTGGGTAAACACGATTCAAGTATTTTAGCCAGGACGCAAATTTCGAAAAAAATAAACTTGAAATATGATTCAATAATCTGAATTGAATCTTGAAAATAACAGTACAAGTTAGACAGTTAAGACTTATGTACTACTATAACTAACATCATGCATGTTGTTAAATAGATTTTTACTAAACATTGGTAAAATATTGAAATCAAATGACTGAATTCATGTTTTGAAAACAAGATTTGAGGAAAATATCAACTTTCGACAAAGTTTTTGTTGTTAATATTAATAAATAGTAACAGCAAAAATTATGTCTGTTCTTGCAACAGCTAGAATCAACAAACACTATTGATGCCATCTGAGTTATCATGGGTTTGACATACATCAATCTATGGTGGTTTTAGCCAGCATACAGAGAATCCACAAATAATTTTTTTATCAAAAGTACAATTAAACAACAATCATGCAAAATAAACGCAATATTGAAGAACATAAGACAGGCTTATAATTTCATTATTGCATTTAATTCTTGATGAATATGTTGTTTGATTCAACTTTAAATTAAAAAAAACTATACTTTCTGGAGCCGCTGTATGACTTTTAGAGCTTTTGTATGCTGGTTAAACATGCTGTAGGTTTATGTATGTCATACCAAGAATTACCGCAATCTGTGTTGAATAGTAGTACTTAAATGATGTATACAAGATTTAAATGAAAAAATCTGTTCTTTGAAAATTATACCAACATTATTCTGTATTTACCAGACCAAATAAGATTTTCTAAAAAAAAATTTTTTAAATGTAATTCTAAGATTACATGGTATACTTAGCAATGCTCTGATGATGTACAGTCTAGCTTCTTGGATGGTAATCAGATATGCAGAATCTTTTACTAATCAGTGGGGCCTTTGTACAATGAGTATTTGTAATTTTTTTTGTAGGTCAACTTCTTTTTTTTTTACCAACATTGCTCAAAGTATCGAATTTCTTTTTTTTTCCTACATTTATATATCCACTCATTTCTGTCCACATGATATCTCCAAAAGTTCAATGAATGTCAATGACAGGTTGGCCATGGGCCTAAGAAGGAGTGATTAAATTTTGGAGAGGACCCAGGAAGTTTCATTGATTGAGTTCTTATACAGCATTAGCAGGAGTATGCACCGAGTGCTTTTTAGTTATTTTTGTTTTTTCATCATCCTTTATAGCTATATGCTCCTTAGATACGAGAAATATCTAGTCATAAGAACAGGTTTACTCAAATTTATAGTCAATAAGGGGATGATTTTTCCACCATACTGACTTTCTCTTATATATAGTTACATATATTATAGTGGTGAAACAACTAGACTAAAAAAATTAAGAATACTATGATAACTGCAGAATACCTGCAAATAAGGCAAGAATGCAAAACTTCTAATCAGTTTTAAGTGAATTTAAAACAAAACAAATTTTTTTTTACCCTTGACGAAAGGTTCAACTTTCAAATTCGTACCTAGAAAATGTAAGTCAATATCAAAGGAAGTAACTGACTAATATCATATCCCTGAAACTATAAGGTGAATTTTTTTTTAATCAATTCACAGAAGAGTTCCATTGCTATTTTTTCTCTTCATTAAATACTTCTGTTAATTATGAGTGGTTTTCAGTAGTTAAAGAATTTAAGAATTAGAGTAACAAAAAGTTTCACGAGTAAAGATGACAAAAATGCAGTTCCAATTAAAGTTGACATATGTTGGTTGAGAAATAAGTAATGAATGAAGATATATGATCAGAAAATCAGATTAGGTGGAATTGACGGATACTATTAACAAAAAAAAAAAGTAGAATAAATTACAGAGAAAAATATACAAGACTAAGGTATGATGAGCACAAAATGGGAACAGAGGGGTATTGCCGCAAGGACAGCTTCACTACGCTATCTATAAACTACTAGAATTCACTGATAAGGAAAAGCATGTGTTTGTCCAAATACTCATATGATAAGCCTTCAAAATATCTCTGAATTTTGGTCTGGTTCAAAATAGGGCTACTTATATCGATATATGTAGCCCAATATATATATATATATATATATATGTATCCATACATGTAGCCCAATATATATATATATATGTATCCATACATGTAGCCCAATATATATATCCATACATGCAGCCCTATTTATATATATATATATCCATACATGTAACCCTATTTATATATATATATATATATCCATACATGTAACCCTATTTATATATATATATATATCCATACATGTAACCCTATTTATATATATATATATATCCATACATGTAACCCTATTTATATATATATATATATCCATACATGTAGCCCTATATATATATCCATATATGTAGCCCTATATATATATCCATATATGTAGCCCTATATATATATATATCCATATATGTAGCCCTATATATATATATATCCATATATGTAGCCCTATATATATATATATCCATATATGTAGCCCTATATATATATATATCTATATATGTAGCCCTATATATATATATATCTATATATGTAGCCCTATATATATATATATCTATATATGTAGCCCTATATATATATATATCTATATATGTAGCCCTATATATATATATATCTATATATGTAGCCCTATATATATATATATCTATATATGTAGCCCTATATATATATATCCATACATGTAGCCCTATATATATATATCCATACATGTAGCCCTATATATATATATATATCCATACATGTAGCCCTATATATATATATATATCCATACATGTAGCCCTATATATATATATATATATCCATACATGTAGCCCTATATATATATATATATATCCATACATGTAGCCCTATATATATATATATATCCATACATGTAGCCCTATATATATATATATATATCCATACATGTAGCCCTATATATATATATATATATCCATACATGTAGCCCTATATATATATATATATATATATCCATACATGTAGCCCTATATATATATATATATATATCCATACATGTAGCCCTATATATATATATATATATATATATCCATACATGTAGCCCTATATATATATATATATATCCATACATGTAGCCCTATATATATATATATCCATACATGTAGCCCTATATATATATCCATACATGTAGCCCTATATATATATCAATACATGTAGCCATATATATATATCCATACATGTAACCCTATATATATATATATATATCCATACATCCATATATGTAGCCCTATATATTTATATATATATATATATCAATATATGTAGCCCTATATATATATATATATATATATATATATATATCCATATATGTAGCCCTATATATATACATATATATATATATCCATATATGTAGCCCTATATATATACATATATATGTAGCCCTATATATATATATATATATGTAGCCCTATATATATATATATCCATACATGTAGCCCTATATATATATATATATCCATACATGTAGCCCTATATATATATATATATATATCCATACATGTAGCCCTATATATATATATATATATATCCATACATGTAGCCCTCTATATATATATATATATATCCATACATGTAGCCCTCTATATATATATATATATATATATCCATACATGTAGCCCTCTATATATATATATATATATCCATACATGTAGCCCTATATATATATATATCCATACATGTAGCCCTATATATATATATCCATACATGTAGCCCTATATATATATATCCATACATGTAGCCCTATATATATATATATATATCCATACATGTAGCCCTATATATATATATATATATCCATACATGTAGCCCTATATATATATATATATATCCATACATGTAGCCCTATATATATATATATATATCCATACATGTAGCCCTATATATATATATATATCCATACATGTAGCCCTATATATATATATATATATCCATACATGTAGCCCTATATATATATATATATATCCATACATGTAGCCCTATATATATATATATATATCCATACATGTAGCCCTATATATATATATATATATCCATACATGTAGCCCTATATATATATATATATATCCATACATGTAGCCCTATATATATATATATATATATATCCATACATG
>OY735204.1:17512812-17670312 GCA_963457665.1 Thysanoteuthis rhombus
GATAAGGACCGACAGTCAGCTTATACATTTTTTTTTATTAAAATCAAATTTTTTAATCAAAATAAAATTTGGTAGACCAAAAGATTACATCAATCTCTTGTGTGCCCATGCTGTCAAAAATGACAGTCTTATTGATTAATGGTGCATGGTGCACTTGTTCAAAATGATGGTTCAAACCAGATGATGGATTATGACACGGATATCTATTACATTAGCTGACTATTTCCCAATCTTACTTCTTGAAGCATGAAAGAATAAATGAACAAATGAATAAAAACAAATTGGTAATTATTTTATGTGCTTTGATTAGATTAATAAAATCATATATTTAATTATTTGATACTTAATTTCATTTATTTACTATGTTATAACTGTAGCCTATTTTTAGTTTCTTTAAGGTACTGCCCCCTTTTACTCAATGTGTACAATGTGACTGACATACTTGATACTTAAGAATTTCTACACTAAATCATCAGTGTACCCTTGGCCTATTCATAAATCATCAGACTGCTAAGATCTGTTCAATCAACAACTGGGAACAAGTAATATCCATTTCTTTTTCTAAAAATATCAATATTTATTCATTTCGAATCAATAGAAACTGGTCAAAAGCAAGTATTGAGGCTAATCATATTGCAGTTTTGATCAACTTACAAAACTTTTCAAAATTATACACAGGCTCAGAAAAAGCACAGTATCAGTAATAAAACAGTAAATTTATGATGAAATTTTTAAAAATATGAAAAGATTGGTCTATTTTCCTTGTCGATGTGATCATTTATTCAGAACGTTTTAGATAATGTCCTCTCAGGTCTTCATTGGGTATAAGACATGGTGGTTGGGAGGGGGGATAAAAATTTAATGCTCAGTATGTGAAATAGTATATATACACGTACACACAAACAATTTAAACTAACAGTCAAAAGAAATTATGAATCACCACCATCCATATCATTGTTATTATGTAAATTCAGCAAAAACTTATATTGTACATTGAACTATTGAACCATCAAACAAAAACAATATCACTTCTCATTGAGGTGAGTGTGTATATATGCAGAATTTTAAGTTTCTACTCTGAATGCTTAGAGCTATGCAAGGTCTAGATGAATAACTTGAACCCAGCAGAAGTGTTCAAATCGGTTTGTTGTAAGTAGTCATGATTAATAGCAGCAACAGTTACATGTATGATTTATGGGATGTATATAGAAAGGTTGTTTTTTTTCTCAACCTCCCGATGACCAATGTCTTTTTGCAGCATGTCGTGTTAGGGTGATTTTCAAAAAACAAGAGTTGATACTAACTAAGGGCCCCAATTCAATTACTGTTACATTGAGAATTGACACACACAACCCCCAACCTCATTATGGAGGAGAATTATATAAAAGAAAAAACATTTTCCCAACTCATTGAGGGGAGTGTGTGAGCAAAATTTCAAGTTTCAACTATGAACAGCTAGGGCTGGGCAAAGTCTTGATACATAGTATTTATTCGTAAATGTGTTATATTATTTGAAATGACCACTCAATGTTACAAGGAGAATGGTTCACTCAGCCTAGACAGCATAAATAGAATAAATAATCAAAGAAAAATACATGGATACATGAGTAATCTAAACCCAATATCTAAACCAGTGCTATGGGTAGCAGTCATAAATCAAATTTTACAATATTGTCTAAATCTCAACCTTTTTTAAAAGTATGAAAATATCGTATTTATCACTTCTTCACTGAGAATATAACAAACTTAATTTAGCTATAATTGATAAATTTTCAAACATGTGCTTCAGTATTCCTTTGATCTACTCTAAGAGCTAATTGGCCTTTTTTTTTTTCTTTAAATAATAACAACACACACACATACAACTAAGAAAAGTATTTCAGCCAGGGTTGCCAATTTAGCCATTTTAGGTTAGATCAGGCAGATTTTTTTCACTTTAACAATAGCAGATAAGAAAAACAATTAGTAAGTTTAATAAAATTAAATGTGAAATTTTTAGTATGTTCTGGAATCTTTGTGTATCAGTTATTTTATTATCATTAATAGGAATAGTTATTCTTTCTGGTAAGCGAGCTTTAAAATAAATAAAAGCTTGACTGCACTTGGGTCAAATTCCCTTGCCTCATTAAAATCAAAAAGGTGAAGAAAACAGATTTCATTTCTCCATGCAATATTATTCCAAAACTATGTGTCCCATTTCAACTCCTTTAGTAGTTCCTGTAAATGTCCACTCAGAGGTTAATCCACCATTAGCCTTAAAAGCAAGAAAGAAAGAAAAAGTCTAGTCAGCATAATGGTTAATCTGCCATTGACTTTGAGAGCAGAGAAAGAGATAGATAAAGAAGTGTCACTCCTGGATGGATTTGATCCCAACATGTACTGGTTACAATCCAAATACCTTTAACCACTGGCCTACAGATGAGTTGATGAAAATCATAACTTATTTGTGGTTATAAATGATGGTATGATTTGGTTATCAACTGTTTTAATGACATATTCAGTAGCACAGAAGTGAACATCGAAACCAAAGCCTAATAAGTTGACACCCAAGAAATATTCTTTATTTCACTAAGCATTATTAAGGTATCAAAACTGAAGATGTTTACTCAAAACATATCTGCTAAATCATTACAAAAATAAAAAGCCCAATTGTTGTATCCGTGGATGATAAAATATTTTCATAAACTAAACAACTGCCTATTATTATTTAGTTGGGACTGGGGACTAATTTATCTTTAAACTAATCCTATTCTAAACAGGGAAACCCAAAAGAAGTGTAAATGAGGTTGAAAAGTTGGGGGGGGGGTAATCTAAAATCAAATAGAAGCAAAAAAGAAAATAGTGGATAATTTAAATAAAAACAAAACATGTATTGAATGAGCAATAATCCTCACCCCGACTACTTCTATTTTGACCGATAGCAATAACAAAAAATCATTCCATCATTCTTAATTTTTACCTCTCCTCTCAGTATACCATTCTTAAATCAAAATATCTTGAACTTGTACACCTGACTAATCGCGATAATAAGGTCAACTCTCAAAGGGGTTTGACAATATGTAACATTCAATCTATGAACTTAGAAGGCAATAGAAAAATTAAGCAGATTTCAGTCATTTCTAAAGACATTTCTGGTTATAGATGCTTGGCAAAAGTAATTTTAGCTTATTCACAATTTTGAAAACAGAAAATAGAAAAATAAAAATGTCACCAATTCCAAAAGAACCTTCATGAAAAATGGTTCTTTTTTACCTCTTGAGATTTTGGATGCTGTTGTGGATAAGATAGGAAATCTGTGACTGAATGACTGATAAGAGATTGTGTTGACCCTTATAACAACAACTCATGGTAGTACTTGTAATGATGTTGCATGAAATGTTCCCAACCCTTTGAAAAACAAGCAGGTATCAGATTCATTCAAATTGTCATTCTTGTGTTAATGTTCATCCTGTTGCAAAAACAGGCCAACTTTCACACTGCTGCTTCCTCCTAGATGAAAGAGGTCACAGTGGTCAAGTGTAGCAATGTGCAACAGACATGACACATCTAACTTATCCTCAGTAAGGTCACACAAAAATCATTCCACATTGTTTTTACATCTGCCAGCAATATCTCCCAAAGTTCTCAATGAATTTCTATGAAATTTTGTGGAAGGTTGGGAAATGGGCCCCAAAGTGATTCAATTTTGCATTGTAACATTATGTCCATACCACAAAAGATCTCAAAATCTCAATGAAATTTTCTGGAACAGTGGACTATGGGCCAAAGGAGATTTGATCAAATTTGGGGGATGATCCAAGTATTTTTTTTTTTTACAGTGCCCCCCCTCTCTTGCATCCATGGCATATAAGAACTGATTTTCATTCAGTTTCTTGTGATTATGGAATTGGCAGAGGTATATGCTCCAAGTGCTTCCTAGTCATTTATTGTTCTTTGAATCAAGTATATGAGAGAACTGAGTTTTTATACAAATCAACAACTTCAATTTTAAAACAACTTTTGTAAAACCAATCCAATTTTAATGAAATTTAATAAAATTTATTTCATCTTGTAAGATCTTTATTGTAACTTTTTCAAATCATACTCACTCATGAAAATTGCTCTGAAAAATTCAACATGGAAATTTTGTGAAAATTTTTACTTCAAATTTAATATGATGCAATGTACATCTAAACAAAAAATTATAAAAATTTAAATAAAAGATAAGGATTTTCCAATTTGTAAACATAAAAATAATTTTTCTCTGTTGGAAATGAGAAAGATTTTGAAAGTCCAACACACGTTTCCATGGCACATTCTGTCATCAAGAGGTGGGTGGTTTGAATCCACCCAGAAACTACTTTTTTTCTCTGAACAATAGAAGTTATAGTTGAGTCATTGTGTTCATATTGATAAAATCTAAAAGAAGATAGGACCAATAAGAAAAATACCTACCAGCACTGTGTTATAATTGTAAAAACTTCCAAACACTGAACAAGAATATTTTAACGTATAGTAGAGGATGAAATATCAATGCAGTGGCAAAAGTGAACAATCTCATTTTACCAAGTTTACAAAAATGTGGGTATATGGCACTAAAAATAGCTATTTTGTGCCATGGCATTAATATTTTTATACCTATTTTAGGTTCAAATATTCTTGTTCAGTGTTTTTCAAATTTTTAGAATTATATTAATACATTGTATAGGTAAACATATTTTGTACAGGTAAAGAAAGCACATGTTGAAAGAAAAAAAATCTCCAATTCAGGATCTGCTGCAATTTTGTAAAGTTAGAGCCTAATATATCGAATAGAGAGATTAGGAAATAATTTCAGTGCTAATTTTTTCTGTTCATTTTTGACTGGCAGGGTGAAATGAAAAATTAATATTTTGTTCATTTCTCTTAATACATTATTAGATATTTGTTAAAGGAGGAAATATGCCAATTTGAAAAATGATACAATATTCAAAAACTGCAGATAGAAACAATTCAGATATATAAATGTTCTAGATTCAAGTGACAGTACTTTTTATCCCTGCCACTCCCTGATAATGAAATATTTCTGTACAAAAACTGTCACTTTTTAATACTATCAGTTCTAAAACATAAACAAAACTATTGCCAATCCCTACCACACGTTAATAAAATATTTTGATGCAAAAACTATCCCTGGGTTTCAACTCATCTGAGTCTGCTCTCAATGCCATTACCCACTCAGCCAAACTACACCCCCTTTAAACTGGATAATGTAGAAAAATTATTATGCCCTCTTATGAAGAGGGAATCTCACAGCTTTCTTGCTCCAATACCAACTTCTGTCTGCGTAAACATCTCCATCCTGAAATTGATTTCTCGTAGGGCTCGGCAATATGACCAAAAATTCATATCCCAGTATCGTCAGACTGATATACAATATATATATACTGGTTATATTCAACGTTGAATCATAAGTCAGTTACATGACATTCCATAAAAACTCTTAGAAACAAATCAAAATCAAAATTACAATAAATAAAAAATAGGCATGTCTGAGAATGCTGTTCTTTCAACAATAATAAGAACATAGAATACTCTGACTATAGGAAACTAAGAAAAAAAAATGTAAATAAAACAAAAATAGTTTACTAGTGAAGGAGACAATTACAAGAACTATGAAGGAGAGAAAGGTGGATATGGCACACATATTCAGAGAGAGAGAGTTGGGGTGGTATGGCAGACGATCCAGGATGAGGAAAGGCAAGCTCAAGAAGAAAAAGGGAGTTAAATATAGCTCCAAAATGGCTATATCAGTATAAATGGGGTTGCTCAATTTTATACCATGTTTGAAAACATACTAGTATATTGTATAAAGTACCTGGAAGCAGTTACATGACAATCTAGGGGAGGGCATAATCATTAATTAACAGGCATCATAGGCCAATTGAAGTTTTGCATTTTTTCACAACCGCTCCGCGGGTAATTGCCCCTACTTGCTACACCTCTAATAATCCATACATTTTTGATATGAAGGAAACAGATTGAAGTTTTGAAATATAAGTCTATGAATAACAATCTTTGATAAATAGAACAGAAAAATTTGAATATTTACGCCAGGAAGATGCAAATATTTAGTTGACTACACAATTTAAGAGATTCCTGCAGCAAAACATTTACTTCAAAATCTTTTTGTCAATAATCTGTTATTTTTCATTCAATTACCTCAAAACAGAAGTTAATTGCATGACTGAAAATAAAAGCATGAATGCTAATTTATTTGCAGTCTTTTCAGAAAAGACTAAATCGTGACTAATTTAAAATCTACCAGATTTTTAAAAAATAAAAGTTTAAGAAAAGAGAAAAAAAAAAGCAAATATATTCTCAGCTACAAACATTCTTTTAAAATGAGGAAGATATACGACAGGCTCTCAAAATGTGGTTGGAAGACCACTAGGGGTTTACGAAAGGAAATCATTCTGAAAAAAGTCATGTGAAAAAATAATTGAAAATTAATTATCAAAAATTTTTTTTTTTTAAATAAAAATTATCCGAATTCAGGAAAGGCTATTAAAGTACTTCTCCCATTTCCAACTATGCAGGATTTTCTGTATACACAACAAAAACTTATCATCAAAATAGACTGCTGAGGCAGATATGAGACTCCAGCTGTCTACCATCAAACCAAACTCAAGTCATCTCTTTTTTAAAAAAAAATGAAATAAAATAAAACTGTCATCCATCCCATTGACTTTTCTTTCATTTCCTCTCCCTTCCAATTTAAAATGAATACATTTTCAGAAAACATGCAATAGCTTATTTTTATCCTCGAGGGTCTACATTCCAAAAATGTAGTTCTTGGCCAAAAAACTGGACTGCACCCATCGGATACAAAATATCCATTGGCACATAGATACCTTTGGCATTTGCTTAGGTTTTTGAAGTGGTCCAATAATATTGCGCATCACTGCCCCCAAGTCCCTCAGAAAGTGCATTTGTCCCCCTCCACAAAAGAATAGAGGGCCTTTGCTTCTCTGAACCTGCCAAATAAGACTGGCTACGCCTACTTCACACTCAGCCATCTTTCTTTGGCGATTATTTTCAGCTAATTGGAATAAAAACTCTTTAGGGGGTCTACAGATATTTGTACAAGAGGAAAAGTCTAAGAACCTCAGAACTTCAAGTTAATATTTCAGGAGAACCAAAAATTATGTGATCAACAAAAATAAAAATAAAAAAAAATTAAGAAAAAGCATAATCTGCTTGAATTTATCTGTATGCACCAGGTACTGCCAACTTCTTTTCCCCACACAAAAAGAAATTTTTTAGAAGACAAAGATTTGTTGTATGAACTACTTTTGTTTTTTTTTTTACTTATCTCAGATCTCCAGCATCTGCATGCAATAGAACCACATGACAACAGAAAATTACATTTGTTAAATTGTTTCAGTAGTTTTAGAAAGATGATGGATTGTAACCCAGAAAAATGCTGAACTAAAATTTTACCTGATAATAGTACATCGACTGTAACATTCCATTTTCTATGATGTGAACAATATTCCTTCAGTAGAAATGATGGGGGGGGGGCATTAATTTCATTGAAAATTTGTACTATTTTGCTCTATCCACTGCCAACCAGAACTTCTTGGCTTTCTCAAGAATGATCTGCTCAAGGTACCTTCTGCCATCTTCCTGGGATTCTAAAGGTTTCAAAAACAGAATGCTGAGAAAAAACAATAAATGATAATCCAAAGGTGCAATATCTAATGAATACAGCAGATGAATGAAAATTTCCCAAACTAACAATCTTGGCCTGGTCACCAAAAAAACATGATCTGATCCGGAGCAGTACTTGTTGGGCTCTCTGAGAGGAGCTCATAGTAGAGGACTCACACCAAATCCCTACATATACACAGCATCCCCTTTGGATAAAGTACTGGCTTTTGGGTAGAATTATGTTCACTTCACTTGCCCTCCGATGAATGTAGGATGAAAAAGACAAATTTATAGGAAAAGTGGAATGCAGCTTGTATTGCACATGTAGGGAGGAGGAGACTTCAACAGGCACCCCATCTCCACAGCCAGACTGCTAATCATATCTCAAAAATAGGCTGCTTTCAACACAACCCATTCACCAGGTCTGTACCACTCTGACTGACCACTCTTCTGATAGTCTCGATTGCAACTGCCGTCTAAGTCCAAGTCATATCTTTCACAGCCAGGTTCCTGATTGACTTTCTCATGAATTAGAAATCCACCAACTTTGCTCAGCCTTCAGATTCAACTGACTTACTCAAACCGACTTCTCTTCACCATGTGAGAGCCCCTGTCTGGAATCAAAAACCTTGCAGGTCTCTCGCAACTGCTAATTTTGGTCACATTAAAATTCTGGCTCTAAGCTGCCATCAAAATTACCAACCCAACTTTTTGTTAAATGTCATGGTGGCCCTACTACCAGCTGGCATGATATGATTATAAATATCTCTGAATTTTTGAGATGTGGTATTATTATATCTGTTATTATTTGGACCATCCTCATCTTGGTTGTTTTTCATACAATGTTTCAGCTGTTGTACTCTACGGCCTTCATCAGGTATCATCTGGTAGGTGTGGGGAAGTAACGAACCGAACCCTTTATTTAACCGACAGGGGTATATTGACTGCACTCCCCTCTTAGCATTAGTAGTATTATTATTGTCTCACACTGGGATTGAACCTAGAACCATCAGATTACTTGCAGTAATTTTGTCTGATTCTCTAACCACTACGCTATGTGTCCATGTGGAAAAACAACCAAGATGAGGATGGTCCGAATAATAATAGAAATAATGATTATAAATATTTTCAAATGGTTAACAAGCTGGTCTTGCAGATCATTACAAATGAGTAATTAGATTCTCACATAGTGCCCACTACACCTGGCCTAGAGCAAAAAGCTTTGTAAATCACAATAGTATGCAATCAAGTCCAGCTAAGCCTCACTGAGTAAGAATTCAAATTTGATTTAGTACAAGACTAAATTCAATTTAGAACAAATTTTTTTATGCTTGAAAAGTAAAATCTGTGAGCTTTATGTGCTCTGATAACTCAGTCTGCTTTTGGCTGTCATTGTGTAATAGCAAGCATTTTTCAAGTACAACCATTATTGTCATTTTATAAACTGCCCTTAGTATATATGAAAAGAGGGAAAATACTTTAACTGCGAATGAAGAAAATGCAATCAAGGAATGTGGAAGCATCAAAAGAAATGATCATGTATGACAATCTTCATATCAAAAGAAGCATGCAAGTTCTCCAAGATCTAGACAAGTTTTCATAAATTACAAGCATATGTACGAAGATCGAAGAAAGAGAAGTTGCCCCATTTAATTATATGAAAAAAAAAAACTTAAAATGTTTCTAGTATTGTTTGAACATTTGTCTTTTGCTATGTCAACATTCAAGGTTTTTTTACATTTTCAATCTTCTGAATGATTATTTTTGTCATGAATTTTAAAATTTTGTTTTTCCAAAATAAAATGTACTTTATTACGTTTATTCTGCACAATAAAAATGAATTATACAATAACCACATTTTTATAGTCTTCAATCTTCAGCAAGTGTTTCTTATGGTATAGACATAGACCAAGTTGGCAGTGTTCTTCTAACCTCTATGAATGTAGGGATGATCCTAGTGTCTCGGCAAGGATGGGGAACCTGCAGCCTTTTAGATCATCATTTGCAGCCTCCCATGGCCTTGTTGAAGAAATACTTTTATGAAAATTGATATTTCACAACATCAACAATTATAAATGAAAAATAGTCACTTATATACTATGTATAAATTTACATTGGAATAAAATTTTGAACCAAGTAAAATCATTATTAATTAACAAACACTTGCAACACTGATAATGAAGTTTGTTTTTTTCAAGTAGGATTCAATAATTAGATTAAAACCTAATGTTTAGAACTTTAGATTTTGCAGTCAATATACTAAAAATATCTTGAGTGCAGCTTTAACATAAGACTATAATTTCAATGCTGCTTTTGAACATGAAACAGTTTCACATCCTTGGTCTAGACATAGCAAACCAATCTTTATCAAGGTGCTGGCTGCAATCCATAGTGCATCGGTTATTTACTCAGTGACCAATTATAACCCCAGGTGCACATGATCCAGACAGATTGATGGTTGAGAACAAATACATACAGGTGTCAGTTTGATTTTGATGTTTTAGGCAATAGCGTAACATGCAGGGAGTTTAAATACCTCTCCAGAGCAGTCAGCAGAGGAAAGTCCAGGCCACACTTTCTGTTATCACATCAGAAGCTGTTCATTGCTCCCAAACTTCTACTTTGAACAAGTCAACTAAGGAGAACTATGGTAGATGCATTCAGTTTCCCTATAGTCCTCCAATACCCCAAGTATTTTTATACTTGATATTCACTTGTGGACAGTTCTGGTGATGCCAACCATTTATCTGTAAAAGTATATGATTCAAGTTCATATTGTGTATGTGGTGTTCAGCTAAAACTCTTGTACCTATAATTTGCATTTTGTCTCCATTCAATTTCTACAGGTAGTTATTTAATATCTATGCCATCCTCAGAATATCAGTATTTTGTTGCTGAAGTTGGGATCTATCATTGCCAGCCACCCCCTCCCTTAAATCTTACCAGAATAATGAAATGTCAATCTGCAGAAAAATTTTAACAGCAGTGCAGTGAAACTTTTCTCTCAAAAATCCCCAACAAGGAAACAACAATAAAATGAATACATTTTTACTTTCTTTTGGTATTGAATTAGCAAGTCAAAGTATGGTCGTGTTCAGAACTAAGAAAAATAAGAATTAAAACTCCTCAAACAAAGATACACTTGAGGAATACACAGCAG
Organism: Thysanoteuthis rhombus; assembly: GCA_963457665.1. Lineage (NCBI taxonomy): Eukaryota > Metazoa > Mollusca > Cephalopoda > Oegopsida > Thysanoteuthidae > Thysanoteuthis > Thysanoteuthis major. The sequence goes on from OY735204.1 coordinate 17,523,644, forward strand.
ATTTTAAAATATCCCACCAATGTCAAGAAAATAGGAAAATTTTCATCATTATATACTCCAATAATACTGATTGGTTGGAAAGCATTTAGCAAACACAGAAACATTTTGAAAAGTACCTTGTCTTCATTTAAAACAAAGTATACAATGACAACTATGACATACGGATGTTAAACATGGAAACCAAGTATATCACTTGATAACAAACATCAGAGAACAGACAAGTAAAAGATATAAAGAAATGAGAAACAAATAGAGATCGGCTGGGTTACAGATTGGTGCCCAAGAAATAGCTAAGTAGAAGAAGACCAAACACAAGACGAAGAGATAAGATATAAATCTTTTACTGCTAAGTTAGCACTGTTGACATGGAAGGAGCAAGGAAAGGCCTTTGTCCAGCAGTTGACTTATGTTGGCTGATGATGAGGATTTTAACACTTACCTTAAAAAAATGCATCAAATATCACTGATTGGGATTTAATTTCCAATACAATTTTTCAACATTGAATAAAATCAACAGGTTATTCTTAGATGTGTCCACATCTCTATAAGATGCTTTTCAATCAGTTGGTCAATCAAAAGTATGTTAAACAACAGAAATAGGAAAGAGGGTGTTGTGTGTTTCATTTACCAGCTGCTATCATATCATAAGAGGTGAGATGCCATCAATAGATGACGTATCAAGCATTTTTTTTTATAACAATGTTGCCAAGGTATCCTTTGTAATTAATAACTAGAACTGTTCATAAAAAATGGCTAAAATCAGCTAAAATTTTCAATTTTCTGCTAATTCTATCGCAAAAAATGTTATTGATACCCATTTATCGAAAAATGGCCACACACAAAAATCCAGAACAAATTATTGATGAACATTGTACATAATTCAAATTTACAAATTGTTTCTTTCTAATAACCAGATTTTCGGATGAAGCATCCTCACTTTCTTCTTCCTGCTACAACTAGTAATGACACTACTACTTTGTCAAGGATCCCTTTGAAATTGGAAATCACAAATAGACACACGGATGGTAGATGTACTGTTGAACTTATGGTTTTTGTTTTTTAATTGACATCTTTACCACACATTGCAGACAATCAAATTAATTGCTAAGCTTCTAACACTCAAAGCAATTGTTATTATAATAGAAAACAAAACAATCTTGTTACAAGCCTAATTTACCACTACAAATATTAATTGCATTAATGAATAATTACTCGAGCAGCTATGACCTATGCTAGCACCAAGGAGACATTTGATATATTATCTATTCAAGTTGTGGAATTTCTCACATGCAAAACTACATAAAGCTTCCTGATTTCCTATAAGGATTCTTGAAGGGCCTAGTTTATAAGAAACATCCAATATCTTGACGAATGGAAGGCAAAACTCACTGCAGCCATCCACTGATCAAAAGACATTGCATGTGGTAATTAACAACATACTGATCCTGTCGTATAAGTAATAATTCAAACGGAACCCATGTGTCTAATGTAATTTTGTAAACTTAAGAAAAAAAATTGAAGTACTTGTGTCTCAATAAAATCTTTGATTTGTGTGCTTTCCAGTTATGTAGCGTATATAGTAGCTATCATTTTTACCAACATTTTATAGCTGATATAAATAGATCAAATATAAATGCCCCATAACCTCCATAATGGTTACAGGTGTCAAAAAGTTTAAAATAAGAAACACAGCTCAGTTAAGTAGGGAACCTGCCATCTGCAACCTCTACGCTAAAGGAACCAATGATGAAACAAGGTTTGAACAATAGACGAGTTAGAATTATTCCTCTTCTGAACTTGAAGCTACAAATTACAACAAAGCCAGTTGGTACAAGAAAAATGTAAAATGATATGATAAATCGCACCTGAATTAAGTTCAAACACAAACTTATATCACCTCATTAATTTCACAATCAGAAGTCTGAGATAAAATACAGTTCAGAAAAAAAGTATGGACACGTTAGTAATTCCATTAAAAAGATTCAAAACCAATAATGCTAACAGTAAGAGCTAGGACGATTCAGCAAGATTTCAAGTATGATTCAGTGAATAGTGGGACATAAAATTGTCCATTCTTGTGTATGCTTCGTAAAAAGATTGGATAATTAATAAAAATAGGTCTGCTTAGTCAACAGTCATATGACCTACATCTTTAGGCAGTATGCTGTGTTGGGGTGATCAATCAGAAAATTAGAAAAAGGATTGATCAATGAATAAGTTACTATTGTTGGGTGGTGATCAATTTTCACAAAATGAGTATCAATGCAGCCAGACACAAACAATTTAGCATAAACTAACATTGTAAATTGAACATCAAAAAGAAAAGAAAAAAACCTGTTGGGAGGGAAATTTCAAAAAACTATTTTTCTTTTTTTTTTTTTCTTTTTTTTTTCTTAGACATAATAAAGAGTACATGTCAAAATTTTCAGCATGCTAGATGTATTGGTACAGCCTGTACACATGACACATACATAGCCAGCCAGCCAGAATCACTTTAAAAATAAAGAAACATATGTTGACAGTTTCCAATACACATCAACTTATTTCTATCAAAAAGGAGCAATGGGTTTATTGAAATCTAAGCAAGGTTAGAGAGAAAAGCTACTTATTTTGAGCTTTTGTTATGCTAACATAACCTGAATCAAACACTTACACAGCTTCTTCACTCCAGAAATAGGGAAGATCACTCAATATCCCATATATGGTAATCCTTAGTTATACAGATGTAAAGTTTGGCAGTTAAACAAAGCATTAAAAAGTATTAAGTAGTATAACTATACACAGTATGGATCAGATATTAATGCAATAGTGAAATTAAAAGCCATTGATTTGTTTTTTATCAGAGTATTGGATCCCCTGAATTTGTATAGGTAGAACAGAAACAGTGCATTGACATACCAATGGTATCTTAGCACGAGAACAAAATTATTTTATATCCATGTAACAAAGGATTATCTGTAACCTCATACGACAATATTCTAGTTGGGCACAGATCCCACACTTTGTTTCATACACTACGAACAATCATACTTACACAGAATAGATTCCTGCCACCCCCATGACCTATCCTGTTCATTGGTCACTTTAAAAATGATGAAACTCATTGAGGTAATCAATAAAAATATCCTAAGGATAATGTAAACAAACATTGAAATATCGAAATCAAATTCACTTTTTCAAATTTATTAATCAATTATCTACAAGTTCATCAAATTTACTTTCATCCATTAAAATTATGTTTTATAGCATATCCAATGAAGATAGTAAATCCTACAACCAAATCATAGGATGCAATGGTCCTTATGCAATCACTAAAGTTAAGCAACTTAAATTGTAAAATGAACCTCACTACTAAATACGGGGGGGGGGGGCTTTTTTCTGGCCGTAATAAAGAGTAAATGCTAAAATTTTCAGCCCATTAACTCCATTGGTGCAGCCTGTACATATCACACATATAAACCTGGAAAGGCAGAATTACTTGAAAACTGGAAAAATCTATGTTGACAGTTTTGATTGGCAGTTTATAATTAATATACATCCATCAATGAATGGTAGAAGTTAATTCAATTAAGGCTCAACTTTAAAACAGTATCTTTCAAATTACAAGAATTTCTTTTGAGAAAATTTCCATTTATTTGAAATTACCTTCATTCTTTCGAACAGAAAAGAAATAATGCATATTTTCATTATGGGAAAATAAATAAAATGAATCCATAGATAAACCAAACTCAAGGGGGGGTGGGAACAAAACAAAAAAAAAACCACATACACATTCTAAAAATTCATCATTGATTCAACATCACATGGTGGGAAAAATATATTCAAGTTTCATCATCTCAAATTATAGAAGTGAATTATACAGAAGATATATATATACATGAGAAGTATTGGGAATCTGCTTCTTGCTCAGCCAGGATCAGCAGAAGAGAAGGGGGGGGATCACAAAATAAGAAGATGCCCATAATTAGAGACTAGCAACTGTCCACATAGGTTTCTCCATTTTCCAGGTGAATATATATATATATATATATATATATATATATATATATATATATATAAATCTATATTTACATATATATATCTCATGCATACAAGCCACACCAATGGAGCTAGAGTGTCAAAAATTTCAACATCATTTCAAACATTTTGTTTTTTGAAAATTCTCCCAAAATAAGTTTTCAGTGAAGGGTTCAATTTACTATGTAAGTTCTTGCAAAATTGATTCCTTCAAGTCTGGCAGCTTCAATGCTTTTTTTTTCCCAAAAAGTTTAGTGATAATCCACCAAACAAAAAGCAAGAGATGTAACTTATTCATTGATCACCACCAACATGGTATGCTGACAAAAGATATTGGTCACATCATATTAGCAAACATTTATACAAGTGTCTAAAATTAGCATTTGACAATTCAAAAATCTATTTAATTTGATCAAGAACCAGATGCGTGTGTCTTTTCACAAAAAGTAGATTAAAAAAAAAATATCTGCAGGATAGCTATAGATTTTATTTTATCCGATTGAGGCAGAGAACAAGACAGGATTCTTGATACTAAATTCTCCTGATACAAAATAGTTTCCATCCAAACAGTTCTAACAAGTTCATTTATGGCATCATCAACAAAATATAATACAGTGTTCTTTAACCAAAGTGTTACGGCCAAATTGCATTGGACATATATAGTTCTAATATAATCACCATGTTGAGTACTCAGTAGCTAGATGGTGACGATCTGGGAATACCATAGGCCAAAAGTCACTGGTGATCATGTAGAGAGCCTTTTGTGGTGATCCTGTTAATCTTCCTAACGAGGAGACAGATTTCAACACTATGCTCTGTAATGCAAGCCAAATGCATCCTAACCCATCCATAGCACCACTGTCTTGGCTGTTAAGTGACAAAAAAGAATGAATGTACCAAACTATACATCTAGAATCATAGAAAAATGAGTTAGTTAAGAGAGGGGAATGATTAATGTAAAGCAGGAAGTAATACAATACTAGGTTACATATAACTTAACAGATAATCCTGCCCAAATGGTAGAAAAATTCAATAAAATGTAAAAAAATTACCTTAAATTGATATAGGTTAATACTTGTAATTGCACCAGGTTTTCAGGAATGGATCGAATCAAATTGTGGTAACAGATTAATCTTTCCAAACATGTGAATTCTCCAACTTCGATGGGAACTTCTGTGAATCGATTTTTAGAAAAATCTGAAATAGAAATAAATAACTATCAGATTGGTAGATCAATTTAAAAACATTGTTAAAAAATATTTCAAATACATTTCAAGGCTGTGATTCAAAAAAAGAGAGCCAGAGAGAAAACAGTGGGTACTTCAGTATTGTTTCTAGAGAGGTGTTGAGGATAAAGGAAGAATGACACATATATTTAACATTTTTACGAGATCATTAACAGAACTCTAGTCACAAATATCACTTTTTAAATCAAATTAATCACTAACTGATTTCCATCTACCTATCTATTGTATTATTACTCTTTTCACAGCAATTGATCTTGTTCATTAGAACTGGTATTTAGTCCAAAAAAAAATTTATAAAATTTCAATATGCACAACAGAACTTTTTACATATTTATGACACCTATATATTAAACATTGTGCAAGATTTTCTCATATTCTCAATTTTAGGAAAATATTCAAGTATTAGCAGTGAACAATGAATGATACTTTACGAATTATAAACAAATTTTTTTAGAAGATAATTTACAATTGTCAGTAGATGATTGATTAGATTCTGTAAATATATAGTAATCACTTCATGCCAAGATGCAATTGTAAGACCTTTATCAGTACACAAAAAAATTTTCAATCAATATTATAATTTTTTCATCAGAGATACAATACTTTTCCTATTCTTAAAAAATGTTACAGTATTTGTTCATAGTCAATAGGCTTATTAATTGTAATTGAAAAATTGAACATGTTCAATTTTGTGCAACATATGCCCCACATGGCACTGATGTATTTACTTTCTATACCAAGATTTTTAAAAAGATTGCTGATGACCTAATGTCTGCTTAGGTGTTGTAACCATTTGGATTTTTTTCATTGGAGTAAATCCTTGCCAATGATGGTGTCCGAACAATCTGATTGCAGAATATATATATATATATATATATATATATATATATATATACATATACATACACACACACCAAAATTGGAAGGATACATAGAATCTATACTCTGTATATCTTTTTCTTCATTTCTAATGCTCATAATGTAAGAACAACCAAAACTGCAGCTGATAATTTCATGCTTTCTCAAACCTTTCTGGCTTCTAATTTTGTGGTAAAATGAATGAGAATTTCTTTTTCAGCAATTTTTTTATAAATTCAGTAAAGTAACAGATGCCAACAACAGAGCTCAAACAATCCAATTGCAGTACATATACTAAAATTGGAACATTACACAATCTATACTCCATACATTAATAATAATCCCCAAGTAAGGACATGTAAGTAAAACTAATAGGAGTCAAATTCATGAACAGAGAAGTTAACAGAAAAAAAATGACATGGTTCATCATATAGATCAGCTGAATTATTCATCCATAGGAGTATGCGTCTTAACAATCAACAGTAACCCGAGTCCAAGTTGTATACTTTACACCATTGCAAATGATTGGTTTCAAAGGGTTCCTAATGTTTTGTTTGTTTTTTTTCATAGTCAAGCAGGTTCTTTACAACATCGACGTAACAATTTTTTCAATTTAACTTAGCTTCAAAGGTCCTAGAATTTAATTATTCCAAATATCTTTTTTTAATCCTGATTTAATTTTCTGCAGACATTATGTATTACTAATAGAATTGTAAAATGATTGTGTAAATTTACAATTTCTCATCAGACAAAGTTATCAATTCAACCCAGAGAATATGCAAGTCTTTTTTCTTTTTGTAATTTTTAAGTATAACTTACCGAATTTCTGTTGTCAGTAAAACGAAAATTCAAGTTAGCCCATAGCTAAGGCCACCAAACTTCTTTGGTCACTAATAAGACCCAGAAGTGTTTTCACAAACGATCATGATGGATTTTTAGAACCTTCACCCTGGAAGACATTTTTGGTGGTGGATTTAATTTACAAGGTGAGTTTGTGCTAAATTGGTCCTGTGCTTGCCACAAAACCTACTTGATATAAATCTGTGAATTCTGTGGGAAGTGTTCATAGTGGATTCCTATTTGGGTGTCTATTTATATGATTTTTCATCAACGGTAAAAATACATTTGGTATAATAATAGAATTTTTTTATTCTTTCATCTCAAATCAATTCTGCGGATATAAAAATGTGATATAGATTGCGTTCTTTATTCAGAAAGAAGCAGAAACATTTCAACACATCTTATATAACAATGTTCATTGGTTGTACACACCTTTTCCATTTCTTGGGTCTAAATCAAAAGTGATTTTGTTTTTTTAGTTTCTAAGTAGTCATAACAGAAGGGAGAATTTTTCATCACCCCCCCCCTAACAATTGAAGGAAACTTTTTTTCATTTTCGAGCATCAAAATAGAATGGTGAACTTTTTTCTCTTTTATTGGTCAAAATCAAAGGTGAACTCTCCCCTCTATTCAACATCAACCCACCCAATGCCGCCTTCTTTTTTTTTTATCATTTGCCCAATTTTTTTAGCATTACATTCCTATTTAAGATTATATCTCTCCTTTTAAACTTTCTACCATTTTTAACAACAGACACTACTTTTTTTTTTTTTTTTTTTTTTTACATCAGCCCCCCCTCCCCTCCTTTAGGAGATTAGCCCTATTTCTCTAACATTAACATTCATTCCAAACTTTGGCCCCGATGACACTTTAATATTAACCACCTTTTTTACATTCAGTGTTGGGTCTACATTTGCTCTTCTGATAGTAATGATCTGATTCTATCTATCCATCTAAATAATACTAGAAGTCTGATTCCATTAATATGTATATAACCTCTAAATAGCCAAAATAGTGTAATGTAGCCAGAGTTACAGAATCAAGGGAAACCTGAGACAAGTTTTGATTTCATTAGGAACAAAGGCCCTATTTACACATTCCGCAGAAACTAGCTAGAAAACCCGACAATCGGGAGGATTTTCAGCTAGTTTATACCAAATATTTTAGTTTATCATAAGTTCCTGTGCATGATATCACAAATGATCATGATATGGCAGCCTTTTTCAAGAGCAATTCAGTCAAAATTGTTTGAAATTTGATGTAATCCTTGGAAACTATGTGGTATTATCAAAAAGAAAAATTTGATAAAAATCATTCGTGTATAGCTTAAAGAAACAGATTTTGAAAACAAGCAGTGCAACGAAAAATTAGTACGAGGATTTGCACTTGAAAATTTTCACAAGCAAAAGAGATATCAAAATTTTGTAGAAAATTGAATATACATTCGATTTTTATAAAAAATTTCTACATGGGGGAGGGAAAAAAAATGTTGTTCTTCATTATATAAGTAATTTCCATTCAGATTTTCAAAGTACAGATCATTTCACATTATGTTTTTTACTGTAAATATGACCAACTCTAAAAACCTAAAAAAATCAACTTTTTTCAAAATTGACAGATTCTCTGAGGAGAAGAAGGTCTTACAAATCATAAGTACAAAAAATTAATCATGAAAAATCTTTTTCATATGGGACCATAATTAATCACTTTTAATAATTTTTATTGCAAATGGAATGGAAAGCAATAACTAGTATAAAGTTTTATTTATTCAACTAATCATCCCAGAATAACAATCATATAAAAAAAAAATATTTCCCGAGGTTTGGAATGGAAAGATCTTCATGAAAAGAATTTGTCCTTCAATAAACAAAAATAAAAAATTTTACCTAATTCAAATAATGCACTGATTTTTGGCCATGATTTCTTTAAATTGAAATACTTTATACATTAGATTTGGGAAAATTTTCTGTTTGCAATATTACTGCCATTTTTTCTTTTTGTTTACATAAAAGTTACATTTTATGCAGTACAGAAAAATTTTAAATTCTACAAAATTTAGTCACAAAAAAAATTAACAGCACATTTTTCTAATCTTTCTTTTGAAAATAAACGAAAAAAAAGAAATCAATTAAAAAATATTCATTACTAGTCTAAAATCATTTAGATATGTTTTAAAAAAATCATGAGCAGATTTTATGGAGAAAACTTTTATCTATGTGTTGGTTCAGATCACTTGTTTTCTGTAGTTAGTTTACATTTCATAGGAGCTTTCAACAGGGTATGGTCAAATATTGGAGGAACTGCATCTTTCTTAAAACCTAATTCTACAAAATCCCACTGATTTGGCAGCTTCTGGGTCCATCAGGAAAATAATCTCTGGTGAAATGACACACATGATTTCAAATGTTTAAGGACCGAAATTTCACTTTCAAAATTTTACCGCCCAAGCTCTGTACAATTAGTGGTACACAGGCAAAAAACACCCATCTTTTCCTTCACATAACAATTCAGGTCAACGCACAACCCAATAATTACAGGGGCTGACTATATAATTTGTTACATAAACACACATCTTCTGCACAGGTGAACACTGTTTTATTTTCTAGCCATACGTAGGGATATTTGGAGAACGGTGATTCTTTTTTTGTTTCAGCGGACCTTTAGATAGACAAAAAATACACTGCTGAAAGTTGTTTTTTTCTCCCCTCCAAGATTGATTTTGAGTCAGAATTGCATCAAAAACATTATTCCCCTTGAAATGTAGCCAAGGTTAACTCAAGATTTCCTGGTGCCCAGAGCAAGCAGAGCTTCAACAACCTTTAAAATATAGTATAGGAATATATATATATATATATATGTGTGTGTATGTGTGTGTGTATGTGCACAACACTAATTGATACTAAAAATTTATTTTGAACCTATTTTTAAATGAGGATTTCCTGAACAATCTAATTCCAGATCAGGAAATTTTCATAATCTCTGCAAACGATTCCAGTTGCAATCATCTTCCTGTCTGTCCACACAATATCTCCACAAGTACGAATTGGATTCCATTTAGATTTTGTGGAAGGAAATGCAATACGCGAATGAAGAAGTGGTTAAATTTCAGGGTAGATTCAAGCAAAATTATCCCCACTACATTATAGTGAATATGTCCACACCACATAATCCTGGCCCATCATATGACAGGTGACCCCTAGCACCAAGAGCAACTGCCAGTACTGTTGATACCTGAAGGCTGGCCTTAAGTGCAGCAGATGAAAAGGATCAATTTAGAAGTCACTCGCAAATTAGGTAGAATGACAAGGTTGAGTAAAGATTCTATAATCCTGCAACGACACATGACATTAATCTTTACTTCACTTACAACTACAAATTTTCAAGCAGGTGAGGAGAAAGAGAATTACTTTGTTAATCCTTATCAATTAAAAAGCAACGTATTAAGTTCAAGTATACTATTGAAACTTTTCTAAGCTGCTCCTTCAGTAAAATGTATCTGAAAAGTCATCTGTATCTGACAGCTGAATGGATACATTCCAAGTCATATCCCCAAGTAACTAATCATTCATAGCAGCTGCCTCAAGTGAATAAGAAAAGAGTTGAAACAAATGCTCACATAGGCAAAAAGAGTTCAACTCTTAGAACACTAGGGCAATAGATTGAAAATATATTAATGCGCTTATAAATTTCTGATCTTTATGGAAATCTACTTGAGTCAATAAAATAAAACTAAAGCAAATCAAAAGTGAGAGCAAAAAAAATATCTTATTCAAGTTGGAAATCAGATTCATTAATCCAGAATTCTTCAATATACAGGTCCCAACCCGTTACTGAGTCACAAGGTCCTATGATAAATAAAATAATATAATAAATAAATGAAGATTAATATTATGTATGTATATATATATATATATATATATATATATATATATATATATATATATATATATATATATATTATATTTGAAGATTATTTTCATTAGGAGAGGTCTCAATACAGACAGAGACAATATCAAAAATACATAAATATAGACGTAGCCAGTAACAAATTTAAATCAGACACTCATCAAAATTGGTACTGAATCTCATCAATTACTTTTGAAATTTTCATGTTGAAGTATTCAAAAATTGAATGGATTTTTCATTTCACTTATCTTTGTTCATTTATACATTGTGACAGCCCTAAAAATAAAATGAAACTATACATCAAAATCATAGCTATGGGGAAGGTGGTGTTTGATCAACCCTGCTGGGGCGTCAAATTAGCAAACAGTTTTGTTTTTAAATTCCCAAAATGGTCACATTGTGAACAACTGGTCTCAATAAGAAGAATTCACACACAGTACCACAATATTTAATTCTGTGTAAAGCATAGAATACAATGTGTGTTGTTAAGAAATGGATATATAATCCAAAAGAACGATTATAAATTGAGTTATATTATACTGAAATTATTTGAAAAGATCTCCGTTATTACACACTGAATGTATCCTTTGGCCTAGAAAATAGAATATATATAATAGCGCAATTTTTTATTTATGCTGGATGAAAGTGCTAGTCCTATTCATTTGTTCAGGATATACGTCTGTGGATTGAGAGTTTATTGCTTAAAATTAAACTGGAGTCATGTTGGAAAAAATTTGAAGAACCCGGCATTAATCTCCAAATTAGTGCTTCTCCATTCGGGTAGAGGGGTATTAATAGCTGTAAGACAATCTCCAAACAACTCAGCTTATTACTTGGAGATCAAATTTCTACGTAGTAACAAATCTTCTTTAGCTTACGAACAGGTAAATAGAATTTTACACTTTTCAAAACATTGAATCTGCTGTAGCTTCTTCATAAATTTATTTATTGACCAGGACGCTACGTTTTTTTTTTTTACATCTATTCTGCGATAGGCTTAAGCATTATCAAAAAATTCTCAAAAGAAAAAAAAAAAGAAAAAAAAAACCTGAAAATACATAAATTACAAATATAACTTTTGCATAACACAAATGGTGGTGTTAGGACCAACTGCACTCTACCCCAGCAAATTTTTCAGATATTTTTCTTTTTTTTAGATTACTTTTTTAGATTTTCCAGAATGCCTCAGATATATTGTGCTCCCCAAGTTGCAGGGTGTATGGATCCAAAGCACTACCTCTAATGAAACTCACCTATGTAGATGAATACAGGATAAAAGCATACAAAAAGAGAATAACCACATGCATTGTTTCAAGAGTCAACAGTTTGTTTTTGTTTTGTTTTTATCAAAATTAAAAATCTAAACACTTCAATTTTTACTTCCACACTCATCTTTTTTATTTTGATCCTTTTTTTTTTTTAGAGTAACTATCACAAATTAAAAATATTCAAAAGAATTCAATATAATTCGTAATCAAATAAGTTTGAATAAATTCCCGTCCGTCTTAGTTGTAATATATTACCTCTGCCAAAACATACATACAATAGCTTGGCTCTGATCTACTCAATTGGTGATGGGGGGGGGGGAAGAAAAGAAAAGAAATCATATGCCCTTTATATGGAGTTGCCAGATTGGGCTGCAAAGAGAAATAATATGAATTGAGATTATCGGGAGGCATAGGTTCAATCTCAATGCCATGAAGTAGGCCCACTTTGAATTCTAAATCCAACGCTATTCCAATGCTAGTATTGGATAAGTCTCAGAGATAATGCACAGCTTATCTCCCTTTGTTGGCCAATCTGGCAACCCTAGGTTGATGCAAGAACCATTAATGACAATATGGTTCATTGCCTGAACTGAATAGTCATGGACGATAAAATTCAATCTCCATTTTAGTTATTTTTTCAAGAAGAAACACTTGTACCATATAAGTGGGATTCTACTTAAGAGTAGCCTGCAGATGCATACATTACCCTTTAAAATGTGGAGGAAAAGAAAAAAAAGCTTTTTGCAGTTTTACTTATTTAAACAAAAGAGTTCAGTCAAGAATATACTAATGGGATAAGAACAATATATGCATATTCAGATGTAATAAGCATCTATAACTACATATTGATTACTGCTGATTACAAACAAATCTTAATGCTGCCTTTTACACACAAACCAGTTTTGTTGATGAACTGTCAAGCATAATTTAGATACTTTATTTCTCATTCACAAAATAAGATGCCCTAGGCAATAAGAGCAAATTAATGTTTTGATAAGTAATTCATAGAATGTACTGAATGGGCAACATCTTCAAATAAAACAATAAAACAAATTAAGTAGACCAAAGCTAACCACATCTCTTGTTTTGTACCACAGACTAACTCTCAAGTATAGATGTACCTACCCGCACAAGAAACTAATGTGTGCTGTATTTACATGAAAAATGCTGTAAGTATGGCAAGCAGTATGCGTAGTAGTCAGTCTTAGTAATGGTATTCTCAAGAGAAAATCATCAGCTTTTTATAAATTTCTACAAGATATAAACACAAGAAATACTGTCAGGGACAGTTGTACATAGATAGTGGCAGAGAAAATTAATTCAGAATAGTCAATTTATAACAGCTAACTGCTATCAATGACAAAATTGATCAAATTAATCATTGAAAACTTTGAGAAGAGTCATTAACATGCCAACTCGTATTCAGGCAATTTAATCTCTTCCCATCTTTGATACAACATTTCAGCTGATTCATTCTATGGCCTTCTTGAAGTGTAAAATGTAATATCCCTAACGAAAAAAAAAAAAAAAAAAAAAAATTTCCCTACAGATTACATGGTCAACAAAAATCAATAGGTCAAATTAAATAGGCAAAATATGCCAAATAAAAACAAATACCAATTATGTGAATATTCAATTAGCCATACTGTGTGTAATACAACACTCAAGAATACTGGTGCTATCATTGTCTTCAATTTTCATGCAAAATCCTGTTTTGTAGACATTTTATCGATTGGATGAAATCATACCCTCCAAACATTTTTTGTTTTTTTAATGTAATTGTAATCGGTATGACTTCCTTTATATCTGAACAAAATACTCCTCGCTCATCTCATATGGATAATCAAGTTCTAATCGTACATAATTAGAGTTTCAGATCTTGAAAAGGAAGTTTAAAACAATGACAAAGAGAATAATTACAATTTGCTCAAACCAAGAATGAAGCAATTATTTTGGTTCTCATTGCTGTGAGAAAAATGAAAAACTAGGAAGTTTTATGATTCACAAGGTTAGAAAACGGATCTCCACTACAACTACATCACATTAAAGCTCAGATATAAAGATGTGCAATTCTATTATACTAAAACCTATTTTATAATGTTAGCTGGACACTATATAGTTCAAACCTTTTAGTTCAAAGGAGATATTCAATGATTAACAATAACAACATAGACAAAAACTCTGGTGATAGGTCCTATGTTAATAGTAATGAAACAGTTTTAACTCTCAAATCCCTACTAGAGAATTCAAATGGAGTAATTTCTGATTAAAGTTATAATCAATATCAGCTGTAACTCAATACAACCTCAAAAAGGGGGGGGACTATTAACAACTAACTTAATGACAAAAACAAATCTAACAGGAGAACACAGAGTGCTGCCAATGCCATACACTAACTCAATCAAAAGTAAATTCCTAGATCTGTCACAAAATTTAAACACTTCCTCACCTTATGACCCTACTCCCACAAACTTTCATTAAGAAGTTAAAGATATAGTGTAGAAGGAAAGACAAGGGATAATACATATACCTTTCTAACTTAGTTGGCGGAGATAAATATTTAAGCATCAATTATGATACAGAACAGTTTCCAAATCCAAGCTGAAACATTCAAATTTTAGCATAATACAATATGAAGAAATAATTTAAACGATTCCTTCCTAAAGTGACTAAATCCTTGCATACTTTTAATCTTTGCTTTATTAAACAAAAATGCATTAGATCTCAATACACGCTAACAATATAGAAATGTGAGAAAGACTACAACTATAAGCGAACAATCAAAATACTCACAAGTCTATCTGAATTCAAACTTGATCTAGTCTTACCATAGGCATGAAGGAAGAAACTATTCTAGAAAGGTAACACAATATATCTATAATAGCAAGAAACGGGCCTACACAATCTTACAATACTATGCAGTCTTAGCTCAATCTTCTGTTACCTCTGCCAAAGTTGGAGAGGTATCCCATGTCTTTCCATCTACCATGAGAGATAGTTTTCCTTTTTTGCCCCCAATATTTATGTATCCGCTCATGTCTGTCCACATGATCTCTAAAATATCTGAATGAATTTCAATTAAATGTTGTGGATGGGTAAGCCATGGGCTAAGGAAGAAGTGATTGAATTTGGAGATGGATCCAGGATTTTTTTTTCTTTTTAGAACAGCTTTGTCAGAGGTATGTACTCTGATTGCTCTCTGGTTTTAAAAGTGAGCATATAAAAAAAAGATGCATGCCAAGAAGTGTAAATTCAAGTTGAACTTTTCAATAAACTAAAATGTATCAAATTTTTTTAAAATGAGTTTCAACAGGAATTCTGCTTTTATTTGATAATTCTAGGGCTGTTGTATAGAGTATGCTGAGGAGTACTTTCCTTCCTGAAGGAAAAAAATAAAAATAATTTTACCATTTTTTTCTATTTTTTAAAAGAAAGGGGTTATATAAAGCATTTTAATAAAACTTCTCTATGACTTTCTCAATACCAAAACACTTTGAGCATTAGATGATCACTATTGGAATAAGATAAATTGAAAAGGCAGCATGCCAAAATATTTCAGTGTATAGAAATCTGAAAAACAGAAAATACACTATGCAGTATAAACAAAATGTGGAAGGTTCATCATCAGTTTTTCAACGTCTGTTGTTGGACATAGACCTTCCCCAGGATTCGCCACACTTCCCTATCGTGGGCGTTGCAGAGCCAGTAATTTCTGAATTAGTCTAGCTCGTGTCTCCATCTAATACTCTTCCGGCCTTGGCCATGCATGTGATCTCTGGGGATCCATGTCGCGAGTCGTAACGTCCATCAGTTGTCTGCCATTCTTACAACATGGCTCGCCAATTGCCATTTGAGTTTTTTAATGGATTCTATAATGTCCCTGACTCTTGTCTTCTCCCAGATGGATTGTGCTGTCTTGTGGTCTCTCCATGTGAGGTTTAGCATCTATTTAATCACTGTCCCACCACGGCAATATGTGATACAAGGTCGGGCTTAACGTGGGAAGAAATAGGAGCAACCCTTCCAAAAATGGCTCCAGCCGACGCGGCTACCGTTGAAAAGCTCATCATAATGGCTAGACAACATCCGCCACGAAAGCGTCCACCAGGGAATCTGCTCCTTTAAGTGCAATGGAGCAGTGCTGCCCCGGGGAAACAGAGACCCTGCAGCTGGGCCGAGTAATAATGGGAGAGCCAAAGGACGAGCCCAAAGGCTCCCTGATGCGCTTAGCAAACGCAGCCTCAGTTAAACCTCATTGGCTAACACTTGCACCGGCGTACTCAGTCTTTGATGCCAACCCACAAACAATCTCCAGCCCATTCGATGGACAAGTGTCAGTAACTGCCCTTGGAGTATGACGTGGAATAGATACTACACTTAAATCCTGCTGAACAGGCCAGAAAAATGTGAGGTTTACGATAATTGTTTCATGTGCATGTTGCATGGTTCTCAGTTTCTAGGTTTGTCTCTGGGTTAGGTTCCATGTTCCAGCTCCATAAGTGACTATTAGGAGGACGCATTGGTTGAACACCTTTCTTTCAGGGATTAGTGGGATCTTCTTGTTTTTGAAGACCGAGCTTGCTCTGCCAAAGGCTTGCCACCATAAGGTGATTCTTTGCTTGATTTCTTCTCCATTTGAGAGTCTCATGGAGAGTTGTTGTCCTAGGTTGATGTAGTGGTCTACTTTCTCTAGTTTTGTGTCTTTGATTTTGATCTTAAGTGTTTTTATCTCCAATGTGGTTGTTGCACATGATCTTCATCTTGCTGAAGTTTATGTGTAGGCCAACTTTCTTACTCTCTTCATTTAGTTCATCTAGCATTAGTTGGAAGTCGTGTGGGTTCTCTGCAAAAATGGCAATGTCGTCTGCAAATCTGAGGTTGCTCAGATATTCGCCATCTATTCTGGTTCCTTTACTCTCCCAGTCTCATCTTCTGAAGATCATCACGAGGCAGGCTGTGAAGGGTTTTGGTGAGCTGGTATCACCTTGTCTTACCCCCTTTTTGGAGCTGAAAGGGCTCCGAGTCATTATGCAGCCTAATAAAGGAGCCACTGTGATCGTATATATGTTTCAGCACTTTAACAGATACTGGATCTATACCTTGTTGAGTTATGGCATCCATGACTTTAGAGATTTTCACCTAGTCAAATGCCTTTCTAAAGTCAATAAATGCTACAGCGAGTGGTATTTTATATTCTGCGTTTTTTTCTTTCAGCTGATTTATCAAATGCAGGTGGTCCATGGTCAAGTAGCTTCTTTTAAAGCCAGCTTGCTCTCATCATTGGTTTTTATCATGAGTTTTTGTAATCCGGTTTGAGATTATTTTTGTGAATAGTTTGTACATGCAGTTGAGTAAGTTTATAGGCCTGTAGTTATTGAGATCTTTCAGGTTTCCTTTCTTAAATAAAAGCATTATGATTGCTGTTTTCCAATCATCTGGGACTTTACTCAACACAAGTTGAAAAAGACAGCCAGTTCCTTCATGATGATCTTATCCGCTTTTCTGAGTAGGTTGATGGTGATGTTGTCTGGTCCGGGGACCTTTCCTTTCTTCGTCCGTTTGATGGCTTGTTTCACCTCCCATGGGGTTACTTCTGGGAAGTCCTCGAGTTGATTGCTCGCGTCTTGCATATCCTCTTCATTGTTTTGCAGTCTTTTTTTTGGATGAATAGAAATTTTGGTAAAATTCTTTGGCACATTCGACATTCGTGTCTGTCTGTGGTTAGGTCTCCATTTTCCTCGAGTATGCTGGTTATTTGCTTCTGTCCTGAATCAAGACCTTACTTTACAGCTTTGAAGTCCTGACCTTTTACAAGAGTCGATTCGGTGACTGCCATCATGCATCTTCTGTCTTCCCTTCGTTTTTTTTCAGATTATTTTATTTAGTTCGGTCTCCTCAATTTTCTCTCTTGTCATTGTCGCTGGCTTGAGCTTTCTGCGTTTTTCCATGAGATTCCTGGTTTCATCTGAGATACTACATGCATCAAAATAATATTTGTGTTATTAATTTATGTAGGCAATATAAACTCAGTTGGAAACATGAACTTGTTCAATGTTCATACACAGAAACCACTTAGTCAAATAGTATATTAGACATCAAAAATTTTTTTTCCAATTCACTTTGTTGTAAACAAATTTATTCATTTTTAGAAGATGAAGTACTATAAACCATTAACAATTATTTTCCATTTTTATACTATTCACCATCATAATATTTTGTTGTTTTTTAATCACAGCTCTTCTCAGACGGTTAAAAAAAAATTAAAAAAGCAACATAAATATTAGAATAAATGTAAAAAATAACATAAGATAAAAAATAAAACTTATTTATAATCACAGCACAGCAGTTTTATGAAATTTATGGTTCTCATTATTTAACTGGATTTTTTCTTTCCAGGCATATACCATGTATCTTTTCAACATATCTTAAAAAGTTTTGCAATAATTGAGTTCCATTTTGATTATAACTGCAAGAAAATAGCATCAAGTTAGTTGTGAGTAAAACACGAAATACTCTTGCGTACTCACAGAGGAATTCGGAGCAGATTGAGGCTTTACGCTTTGGTCTTGAGAAAAAATATTGATTCCATCATAATTGACATTAGAAAAAAAAAAAAAAATAAGCCAAGTCGTGAAATTGAACATTTTTAACTGCATTAATATATTCCTATTCACAGCCTTCAGGTGCCCCAAACCCCATAAATTGCAAAGGATAACTGTACATGGTTCAAAATATTAAACATGTAACACTGAAAATTTTTAGGAGTTCTAGCATCTCTATCTCTATCTGACAGGCTGACATACCAAAAAGAGAGAAACATCCCTTGCTCAGTATGTCAATGCAGGAGTTTTTCATCAAAATCTAGGTGTTGATAGCTATTCAGATGACTTATTAAAAATCAATATTTTGATAAAATAAATGTTGAAAATAAAAGACAATAAATAATTTCTGAGATTTCAGACATATCTGGTGAATCTAGATGTTTAGAGATATTTTTCTGACTCCATTAATATTGTAAATTTGAAAAGTTGGCAACGCTGCTCTTGCTAAATCTTCACACAAAAAAAGAACTAGCACATCTACGGTCCGACTTTCAAACTTTTTTTATTCACTGATATTAATTACATTGCAAGGAATGTTCGACAAATTAAAAAACAAAAAAAAATATTGAAAAAAAAATCTGAAAAAAAAAACAGGTGAAGTTCAACTGGCATGAATGGACAAATAAATCCTCATTTAAAATAAAATCTGCTCCAATTTGGTTGACTGTTAATATTGGAATAGCATCGAGACAATGATGTTAAATCCTGGAGTGTGAAGATACATCACAGTGCCACTGAAGAAGAAGGGTAGTTGCAGCAAGGAGCCCTTAGCAGTCCTCTTTTTGCCCCCACCACATATGACTAGACTAATTACTCTCTCTCTCTCTCTTCTAAACTTTTAGGAGTAGCAGCAGCAGCAACTCTCCAGCTGCCCTTCTAACTGAGTCATCATCCAGTCATGTGGTAGCAATGCTACACACAACTTTCTTACTCCTCTGAGGGCTTCAACATCTACATTTTCAACTTACATCAAGGTTGGCATGAGGACACAATTATAATCTCTAATGCTTAAAAAAGATTCTTAGTTAAAAATCAATCCAACTTACTGACATGTAATGACACCGGAAATATATGCTTATTTTCAATATAATTTTCTGAAAAATGATTAAAAAGGAAAATTCTGGATGCAGGTACCCAAAAAGTTTTCCAAGATAGCCTTATTGGATTTGGATCCAAGTATCGTCAATAAATACATCAAACAAATACCTTAGATAACTAAATTTTTCTTGGTTGGCCACATCATTGCTTCCTACTGGCATACCAATTTTAAACATAGCCAGAATCACTTTGACACTGTGGATGCTGAAAGTTTTGGTTGACGGTTTCTGATAAGTTAAAAGAAGAAAAAAGTCAAAAAAGAGTATTTTCTTCATAAGTCAGGAAAATAACTAATACCAGAAGCTATTCTTTCTAAACTGCAAAGTTCAGAAAAGGTTCAACTTTTGAATCCATGGTATTTACTCTGATAATTCTTGTTTGTTACAATGCAATCACTTACAAACAAAAAGTTAGTAGAAAAAGAGCTCTAGCATTTTTTCCTTTTCAAATATCTTTAATCTACACTTTCAGTTGAAATTCTACTGGAGTATCAAAAAAAAAAAATTTTTTATATAAAAAATAAAATGAAATTAAATAAAACTAATAAGAGAGTGTGACGAACACATTTGTTTGTTCGTTTATTCATTCTGCCTGTCCTTCAATGAGAAAAGTAACATTTTTAGAGGCCTAGAGTACACGAGAGACACCTGAATTATCAGAATGCTCTTACTGAAGAAAATAGAATCCCCAAAATGTTGGTGGGTACCAACTAAATGTGGCTCATGTCCGCTGCACATTCTTAACTTGTAGCATGAAAACACCTCAAGTGGCAGGTAGATGAAGAACTATTTACCATGAGCAGCAGCTAAAAACAGACTCTGAACTTATTTTTATCTAAATCTGTTTTTTGCTCTATATCGGTAATGGGAGGTTAGGGCACAATTCGACTACTGCTGCTGAACACAGCAAAACTCATCTCACTTCCAATTCCAGTTCCCAGTTGTATAACCAGAAACAGGTCTAGTTATTCACTCAATAAAAACCATCATGTGACCAACAGTTTTTGGCAGCATGCTATGTTGAGGATGATCAATTTAATAAAGATGGGAGAGGGGGGATGATAAATGAATGTTACTTGGGTGGTGATCACTAAAGGAAAATCTGAATCTTTAAAAATGAATTTCTGCCACACACAAACTAAAGGGATCAATCTAGCATAAACTTTCATTGTAAACTGAATCCCCACAAAAAACTTTTTTCAAAAAACAAAAAAAATTTTTTTTTTTTTTTGAACATGATCAGCAAATGTTGAAATTTTCAGCCATTAAGTTCCATTGATACAGCCTGTATACCATAGCTAGTACAGGTTTGGTTTTTTTTTTAACTAGGTCAGTTGTAGGTCAAATTTTGGATACAGGGAGGGAGGGAAAACTAGGTCAGAAGTCAGTACAAAACTATGTCAAATTATCTTGCTCCATGTTAAGGCAAAAAAACTTACCAAAAGCTACAAGATTTCATTGAAAGAAAAGAAAAAAAAAGAGAAATTAGCGGATATAAAATTCTCAATTTTTCATTTCTATCTTCCCAACCCAAACGCAATTTTGACCTAGTTCATACCAGGGTTTTCATTCTCATCTTTGAAAATTAGGTCAGTAGTCAAACAGATGTGTGTCAAGTAAGTCAGTCAATAGTTAGTTTTTTTACCAGATAAGCCTTACACATGACACATACATAGCTATCCAGCTAAAATCACTCAAAAACTTGAGAAACCTATGTTGACAGTTCAAGTGACTGATTAATATGCAAAAGTGGTGTTGATTTATAGTAATAAATATACATTATTTGTCTTGCTTTAAAGGCAAGAATCATGCTCAACATCATATGGAGACCAAAAGACAGCACAGTATAATAGGAGAAAAACTATAGTATGAGACATCATAGAAACCATTAGGAAACAAATGGCAATGGGCTGGTCATGCTGCAAGACAACCGACGTACATCACGCCTCACAACATGGATCAAGGCCAGTAGAAAATGAAATAGCAAGACAGGTTCAGAAAATATTGACGAGGATGCTCATTTCATCATAAACAATATTGACAGCAATTTATTTTTGTATTTACTACAATAATGAACATTATGTTTTTTTTCCTGTTCTGCTGTCCATTACAATGGAAACTTTCAATTTTGCTGAGAGAGATATATCATATTACTAGAAACAAAGGATTCTTTCATGGACACAAATTCAGTAGTTTCTTTCCTAAAACAAAAAGGATATCTATTAGAAATTCTAAAACTAGTAAAGTGATAATCTATTGGGAACACATGTTTAGAAGCCAGCAGAGGAAAGTTGAGGAAGCCCAATCACCCCTTTATTTATCTAGTTACAGTGTTTATTCAATAGTACTTGATGCTTTGCTGCTAGATTCTCAACATTTGGATTGATATTTGTGAGTGTTAATTCAAAGTCTTTGTATTCTCTCTCACACACAGACACATACAACTATACAAATATTTGAGCCTTTTGTTTATGACTCTTCTCTGCAAAAACTACAAGGTTGATTGACATGATATTTGGCATGGAGAATCAATAAAAACTGGCTTCCCACTTTGAGGTCAACAGAGGTCACTCTAGCCATCTTTGGTTCTAAACATCAGAAAAAAAATTTTCATGCCAAGATTTATTATTTTTTCCTTCTTACAAATGATACACTTTTTATTAAAATCAATTCTCAGACAAGAATTGGTGCTCTTTAGTCATATGTTGCTTTTGGGGGCAATGAAACAGCTCAGAACAATAGCATTTGATGTAACAGGGGTATGCTTTAGCTTCTCCCTCAACCTTTCTCTTTCCTCAATAACAAAAATGTGAGTAGGAAGAGAAGGTGGTGGAGGAGTGAAGTGTATGAACTCATGACTGTTACTACTAAATCAGGTCATTTTTTTTAAATAAAATTCAAAGCAATTATCCTATTACCTTTTTTATCTGTCATTTTATAAATTAATTTTAATAAATTTCTACTATTTACCTTCATCAAGTTTGGGTTGATATTTTTTAAATTATAAATCAAGTAATGCCATAATATCTTTTTCAGAAAATACATCTGTATGAGACAATCTATCACCTCCTTCAACTCAACTTTAGCCTCCATTGAAAATGACTGTTTTGGAACATCAACTCTGAGACCTCATATGACTGCCAAACATGTTCACCATTGAGTTTATACTGGTACCAACAACAGAAAAACTAAGAAATTTATGTGACTTTGACTTTCAGCACCTTATTTTATAAAGGCAAATAAGTCTTAGTGGATCAAGTCAGTTCTGAATATGCAAAACAAAATAAAGCTCAAAAAATTTTAGACAATTCCACAAAAACACACACACAACACATATTAAAAGCTTTAATTAAGTGACAAGGGCAGCAGTTGTCTGTTTGGCCAAAATGACTAGAATAGATATTTTCTGAAAAGTAAAGAAAGCAAAATGTCTGCAACGGGAGAATAAAAAAAATTCCTTTCTAATTCTTCACAAAAATTAGTATCACAAGAATCTTTTCCAATCACCTCCACAACAACAGAATAGATCATAAGAAAAATGAAATAAAAATTTTTAGAAAACCTGATGAGTCACTCAGTAGAAGCAGTCATGTAACCAACATCTTTTGGCAGTATGCCATGTTGGGGGTGATCAATTAGAAAAAGAGATGATCAATGAAGAAGTTACTTCTAGCCTTTTAGTGGGCAGTGATCACTAAAAAATCCAAATTTTCATTAGAAAAAAAAACAAAAACAAAAAAGTATGAACACTAACTAAAGGACCAATTTGGCATGAACTTACATTGTAAATTGCAACCCTACTAATGAACCAATTGTGGAGGGGATTTTTTCTCTCCTACACAAAATAAGGAATAAATTTTTCAATTTTCAGCCCTCCAAACTCCGTGTGTGCAGTCTCCATGTGAGATACTAGTTAATCAGACAGAACCACTTAAAAATTGAAGCCTATGTTGACAGTTTCAGTTGACATTTGGGATGGGTCCCTAATTTTCAAGAGTAGCAATAAGTCTCAATTGTATATCAAAGATAAAATGGTATGAAAACCCAATAGGAAAAAAGGTTGTTAGAGTAAATTTCATCTTATATTAAACCAATTAGAAGCTAAGAAAAATGTTTAGTACAATACAATGAAATATCATTTTTAATAATTTCCACTTTACAGTTTAAACCATCAGATAACAAATGCTTGAATGGACATTATATTATTTGCGACATTAAAACAAATTCCGAGGAACAAGCACTTGAATCAACAAAAACTCCAAACTCATTCAGACTTCCAGTTGCTATTTTGATTTCCACCATATTATTTTCAGACAAAAAAAAAAAAAAAAATCACCCGATTCTTCTAAAATTCATCCAGGAAGTTTTTAAATATGTTGATTGTCTTTTCTATCCCAACAGATCTCAGCACAGAGTTCCATGTGTTGGCTGATTGGACAGAAAAGACATTTCATCTTATTGCAGTCTGCACAAGTACTGGAAAGGTTTTCATGTGTCCTGTAACTTGCGCAGTCTGTCGAGTTCTTCCATATATGAATGAAGTCCACCATTGATCTGTCATGTAAATCTGATAAACATCTCATCATGTCACCTCTGATACAACAATAGCTTAGTGTTGATAGCTTCAATGCTCCTTGCATTCCAAGGAATATTAAATTCTTAATATTTGGTAATTGCTTATTCGCTCTCCTTTGAAAAGACTTCAGTTGATCTATACGTTTCATCTTATAAAGGAAAAGACACTGAACTTGGGTAGTCAAGGTACATTTTAGTCAACTTTACAGTACCCCCTTCATCATAGCTGTGTATAGAACGATTCTCATCCAGTTTTTAGTGATAATGGAATGGCAGAGTTATCTCCCTCTAAAAGCTCCCGAGTTTTAAAAAAAGGTGATGATAAAATGGTTGATCGCAGTCCAAAATCATAGAAATCTGTTCAGATAATGAATTTTAGGTGGTACATATTCAATACATTCATTAAGTACAGTCAAATCATATTGACACACCAGTGCTCATAAGATCAGCGAATTTAAACAACATCGAGCCTCGTTATTATCAAGATGGTGGACCATCAGGGAATACCAGGTGCCATGAGCAACCAGGGTCATAGACAAATTAAAACAATAAATAAATAAAAAATATGATATTGTTGCTTTTCTCTGCTAAAGATAATGATTGAGGGTAAATGGTTGTCAAAAAAAAAGTACAGTTGCTAATTAGAAAGAGGAACTTTCAGGTCTCAAAATCTCTTGCCAGCCATATTCATCAAGCTCTTTCCAGAGCATCAACATTTGCAAATACTTCACAATTTTTCTTTTAGCTGGCTTCTTTTTTGTGGACCAAGTAGATTGAAGTTGGGCAGAACATTCCTTTATTTGTTAGGTGTTTAATTTTGTTCTTGAAGAAACAACATCTCTGAAGGGGAATGATTATGGGAATTTTCATTAATTAACAGCCTTATTTGTACAGGGAAAATGATCAAACAGTATAGGCAATGAAAGATATGCAGTCTATAAGTCAATAAAGAAATTGCCAAAAGTAACTGAAAAGGCTGAGGATGATACTCAAAGTATATATAAAACTATGTACAACTCTGCTCTCTCCCATAGATATAGATAGATATAGATAGATGTTTAAGCAAAAATTATTTTTAGGAACTCTTTCTGAACCAACATCCACGTTTTTACACAGTGACGATCAGCTTGGGCACCATAAATAGATAAACAATTAAGAAATTGGCTGCAGCAGTGATCAAACCGGAATTCAACCAAGGAGGACATCAGAACATTATGCTGCTCTACCAACTTACCTACGAAGCTAACCGGAAGTTCAAATAACTTCATATGTTAAAGAGCTGTAAGTTCCGTTCAAGTGAAGGCATTGAACTCTCTGGAGATATGATGAAAGAATAAGCAGGAGTTCGGTTTTTTTTTTATTAGGAACTAGGACTAGATTTAATGTTTCAGTCCCATAATTATCCAACATACTGAATTACATGATTTTTAAAAAGTACAATGGAGGTAGTTAGCTATTGTTTGTAGGAAATCCTTAATTTCACTAAACAGGCGCTCCTCACGTCCTAATGGTGCCGGTTCAGTGACAGTCTGCTGTATTGAGAATTCAGGCCAACAGTTCATAGGATGGTAACATTAACAAACATGCTAGTCAAGATTGATTACATCCAGTCCCAAAATTCATTGGGCAGATCTAACAAAGTAACATGACTAACTGACCAAAAAGAACAGGTGGCTTGGCAGTTTGTTAGCAGTTATTGTCAGAGAGTGGTGACAAGCAAATGTTCTGCAAGTTACTATGTAAACATACGTTAGTGCGTAGCTGCTAATAGTACAGCAACACAAGAAACTAATTAAACTTTGGTTAACACATTCACTACTACTTTAGATATCACAACATACAGCACAAAATAAATACATTCACTGCTTAGTGCAGTAAGGCAGAGACAAAGTCTATCACATTGACATAGCTATTTATATTGCCACAAATAAAACCATGAAATGGACACATGCATCAGAAGCAGTAAGTCCCAAGATGCACATGTGCCAGTGAATGTATCAAGGGAACTATGTTTTTGTCAATAGAAATTATTAGGGAACACTACTCAAGAAAAAAAAAAAAAAAATGAATAACCTGCACCTCTTACCACATTGACTGTACACGTGGGGAAGTCCATAGAATAGCTTGGCCAAAATCTAGATGCAGATTAATGCTATCATGAAAAATATCAAAATTATAAATTTCTATTAACACCGTTGGACCTTATTATGAATTATTATCATACAATTTTTAATATCTTTGCAAAAACAAAAATGCAGATCCTTTGAACGCCTACACCTCAGTAATAGCATGCTCAGCATGGAGGAAATTGTCCTTGTGACTAAAATGTATCACCTCAAAATACAGAACTGCAGCAAAGAAAAATACTGGTTAACGAAAAGCTTGAAGGGGAAAAAAAGAAAAAAGAAAAACTGAATTTTTTCTAGAAATCTTTATTAGATTAGGAATCATATGTCATCTATTTAGATGAATTACATAACTTGAAGGACAAGACATCAAGTTGAAAAAAACATTACAAGTGAAAATCTCAGCCTTAATTGCAAAACAAATATTTCTTTTTTATTCACAACCAGTTCATTATTCAAAGTTTATCAAGTATGAAGAGAATTATCTTGAAAAGACATTTTTGGATGCTAGGCAGTTGATGTGAAACAGCAGGCAATGCTTACTCTGTACCAAAGTTATTCCAGTCAAGAATGTTTTGACAGAAGTTTTGGTTCCGCACCAACATTGGCCCTGTGCGTGACAGTCACCTACTGACTTGCCATGGCAGAAGGAAAAGCAGACAGGAAAGAGGAAAATGTCTTCCCTTACAGTCAAATAGCTAACTTCTCCCACTTAATACATCACAGACTCAAAACTGTTGAAAGAACATTTTAAAATATAATAAGTTTATAAATTAATTTAAAATGAGTAATTTATACCCAGAGACTTTGATAAAGAGCCATAAAGCATCTACATAGATTTTATATATTAGTGGGATTGTGCATATTCGCAAGCACACTATTGTTCTATGTATTTTTAATTCATTTATTTCTGCTCACTTTTAGCTGAATATCATGCCTCTTTCAAACAACAAACTACTGCTGTGGCATACTCGCAGTTCCTACAGGAAATGCATCCGGTCTAGTTTAAAATATTCACTTCCAGTAATCAAACCAACAGAACCTGCATAATATTAACAGAAATAATGCCCATAATTTGATTACATTGGGGAAGTGGTAGCTTTTCTCTATGGGGGAACTAATAGTTTATCAAAATATAAAGAATATATTTTTCTCTTCCTTACATACTCAGACATTCCAGCAGCAGTTGGGTTTCACGAGAAAACAGTAAACTTTTCTGTAAAGCAAGTTTTTTTACTTTTTTTTTTATACACATCTTCATAAAAGTGAGAGAAATACTGCCTAGAATCTTTAATCCTTTGTAAACCATGCCAACCAAAATCGCATCTTAAATATCCTTTTTGTTGGTCTCAAATCAGTATTGTGTAATCCAACTGAGATTACACATACATACCATACCTGTATGTAGGTAAGTGCATGTGTTTATTATGTGTATATATATATATATATATATATATATATATATATATATAAAAACTCTTTTTGAAAGCTCATTTCCAGTCACATTTCAGAAAATATAAATAATTTTTAAACGCAAAAACAGAGACATAAAAGGTGTTTGTTACAGACGGTTTCCTTAATTTTGGATAAAATCTCCGAGGATAGAAATATGATATTTTATAATGCATGCACACATTATATCTTGGCAGAAAAATAAAAAAATAAAAAAAAAAAATTTTTTTAAAAATCGCTAAAACTGAAACTCAGCATTGCTAACCCTAAAAATATTTTTGCGTGAATTTGACTGCAAAAAAGCATTGAAAAAAAAAACAAAAAATGGCAAAAAACACCAAAAAGATGCTTAAAGAGCCATAAATACCCAAAATTAATTATAGCATTTTTGTGTCAATCTCAGGAGCTCATTTTATTTGTCAAAGATAGAGATTAACATCCATGTATATATCAATGCTGTGAACTACTTTTTTTTCAAAATAACAAAATTCCATATCAGAACCAACAGCTCAACTGTGACAGCTGCTACAAAACCATCTAATTGAAACTGCTCAAATATTTTGCTGATGTTTCTTCTTGGGAGGTAGTCCCTAATTTTCGTAGTTTATCATTATCAACATTTTGTTCACCATGTTCAACTAAAATATAAATATCAAGGATAGATTTCAATTGCCAACAATTGATAAAACTAGATGTGAATGCTATAATAGACAAATTCTTTTTTAATTTATCTAAAAGTGAAAGGGAAGTAACTTTGATTTGAACTTATTCCCCCAGATATTACCATCCAAATTTTTTTGTATGAATTTAAGGGTTAAGTAACCAAAAATAGGCATTAATTACTGACATTTGAAACAGAAGAACCATAGGGGTGGGCTTCTAATAGATCAAAACAGTTTTATCAAATAAGCAATCTCAGAGATAAGAGTTCAGGATACAGGAATGCCTTGAATAGTGTAGGTTTCAATTATAGTAGTAGTACAGTGAAAGCTTTGCTGTACAAATTAATGTAACCAAGTATAAACCGAAAAAATAAAGAAACATTGAACTAGCACGGTTTTGACCTGCTTGGAAAATTTTGGATTGGATTAACTACACTAATCAAGGTATACCTGTACTTTTTTTTTATTATCATGATGTTATGTGGGCAGTGCAGTAGTAGTTGTGGAGTTAGAAGCAGTGGTTGTGTTAATAGAGTCAGAGTCAAAAGGTTTTGCGTACCAGCTCCACAATACTTTCATTACTACTTGTACTACTGATACAATTACTACTACTACATAGTCAACAGAAGATGGCATAGAGAACAGAAAAACAAAAGATATAAGAATTTCTTGCTGTGACCATGAGGATGTAGGTGTTCCTACGTAACATACTTGTGCTGGTAAACGATAGTTTGATCTTGTTCAAATTTATACATTTGCTCCGAATACCTGCAATTTGACTGAAAAATATATCAGCCCAAATTGTTGGGATAGAAATAAAGAATATATATATTATTCCAATCATCCAAAATTGTATAGCATAAACCATATTTTTCTCCAGGTTTATCAAATATCTATCAACAAGTATGCTTTTCAGAGTTACTTCTATTCATGCATTAGAAACTAATCAGACACATTGAAAGAAATTGTACATTCAAGTAAACACATATATAAGGAGTGGGCAAAAAGAAATGCCTGTTCTTTAATTACAACAGATATAATAATAATATCACACAATGCATATCAATGTGAATACTAAAATCTCAGGATTCCAAATCTAGTACTCAACAGTCTCCTTCCATCTCAATCATGATATTCCACCTTTGAAAGAGGACATGTATACCTGTCTCAGAGAAGTTTCTTGATGAACCCAGGTCTCATCTCTTGTAACAAACCTTTATAGGAAGGTGCTATCCAGCTCTCGGGTAGCAACCACCCTCTGTTCCTTCATGGGGTCTGTCAGCATCCCGGGGTACCACTTTGCACAAACCTTTGAGTAGCCAAGAGACAGCACTAAACTGCAGATATTACCATTGCTCACCTGACAGCAGCAGCTAGCCTGCTACTGCGTGGCCTGTCTCTGAAGTCTGTTTTTCCTTTCTCTCTAGGATTGCCATTAACTCCACTGACCCATATCCCTACTGAGCTTTCAAGTGCAGCCTTTCCATAAATATTCACTAACCTCCTGTGAATATTTGCAGCACATCCTCCTTCAAAAAACAGAAATTCTATGACAGCTCTTTGCTTTCTATATGTGTCCAGAGGGGAAACCATTTAGAAAGGATTATTGGCAGGGAAGAGTAGATATCTCAGCAATTTTTTCCCTTGGGCTTGTACACACTATGGTCAATAGGATGAAAAGAAGAAAAAAAAGAACCCCTAGAAAAAGGTCTTATAAAATCAAAAGAGAACAGACATTACTTTCTGACGGACCCTCATAGATATACATATTCTTTTATAGATGGAGGTCAGAGGATAGATACTTTTCAGACATTCATAAACACCTGTGCTTTTGACACCTACAGAGAATAGCTAAATTGTTATAAGAACCAGGAAGATTATGTTGCGCCAAGCTCCAAAGGGTACGGATTTCCAAGTATATAGGAGTCAATATCAGTACAAATGATGAAGTGTGCTTCAAAAAGACATTTTGTTGACATACATTTTATGCTCTGGTAAGATTGTGCAGCAACACACAAATGAAAATCATGACATTGCGTCAGACTTTCCTTCAAAGTGGTTATATTCATAGGCGGTTTATTTATACAGCTACCTACCAATAAATGCTGAATTTGGAGTTCATATTTTTGTGCCATTTAAAATTTATGATACACATTGTTTTATGTTATATGATTTTGTATAGAATACAGTGCTGCGGAGTCAGTACACATAATCTTCCAATTCAGATTCCAGTAACCCAATGCTCCTAACTGCACAACTACAACTCCACAGCCTTGGATATGATTTAATACTATACTTTCTATTCTGAGAAAATTAATCTAAACTCAAATTTAATATACCATGTTAAGTTTTGTAAAGAAACACATTTACACCTCTAGATACTTATATTACATGGACATTGCAGAAATCAAGAATTTCCAAATCAACCAAGGTAGAACAGGTTTCCATACAAACCAACAAAATTATAAAAGAAAAAAAAAAAAAAAAACAGAGAACAAAAACTTGACATTTCTTTGATACTGATCGTGTAAAATGCTGCTTACAATGTATCAAAGTCGTAACTGCCATTCAATATACAGTGAACCCTCATTAAAATAGACTCATAGGGATGGAAGATGTCAATTTCAGGTGATAGTAGGGGTTAATACTGTACGTATATATAACATTGCCGGTTGTAAGTGTATATACTTTCCAAAGAATATTTTTACATTTTTGCAAAGCGTATTGTAATAAGTAACTTCTTCATGAGTTTGATTTTGGTTATAACTGCATGTAAATTGCATGAAGTTAATGGTAACAAAATTTTTAAAAAATTTTGAATATTTCATGCACTTAGAGAATTTCTATGCAGATTAGGCTATCCATGTCCGATTTTACATTTTTTTTACAAAACTTTCATCGATTGAGTCATAATTGACTGATCTATTATGAGAAAAAATGATTTTCTACACTTTCTATTATACACTAAACATAAATAACTTTATAGTATATACGTTATATAAACTAAAATATGAGGTTAATTAGTTCAGGTCTAATTAATTAAGATCCAACTCCTCTGAAAATCCATAAACCATTACAAGTTTGTTTACTTTCAAATGTGGGAGAGTAATTCTTGTTGTAACTTTGAAGGAATCTAGTTAATATACTATATGATGAATGATGCAGATGATCTCAACAGAGAGCCTCTTCATGTAAATTCTGACAGTTTTATCTGATATCAGGCTTAACAGGTTCCATTTTTATGAAGGTCCACTGTACTTGAACTACATTCTGTATGCAAAACACTGATAGGTTACACCTTGAGAAGTAGCAACATGAACTTTTAACACAAATATATCATTTTTTCATACAAAAAAAAAAAAAGAAAAAAATGAGAGAATCATGCTCAACCTTATATGGAGAGATCACAAGACAGCACAGTATATCAGGAAAAAAACAGGTGTCCGTGACATCATTGAAACTATCAGTAAAACTCAAATGACAATGGGCAGGTCATGTTACAAGAATGGCAAACAACCGATGGACATCATGTCTTACAACATGGATCCCCAGAGATCACATAAGAAACCGAGGCCAACAGAACACAAGATAGAGAGATGAACTGGACAGATTCAGGAAATACTCGCTCCACGAAGCCCATGATAGAAAATTGTGGCGAATCCTGGGGAAGGTCTATGTCCAACGATGATGATGAAACCTAACCTAACTTCCATACACTTTACTCCAGAGTCTGTCTCCCTCTTTACAGTTCATATTATACATGCACACATATATATATATATATATATATATATATATATATATATATATATATATATATATATATATACACACACACACACACGTACATAAAGACAATCATACATATATACATACATATATAAAACATAACAAGCCTGGTTGCTGCTGGGTCAAACTTCAGTCATACTTATATACCAACAGAAGATGATTACTGCAACTTTTTTATTGTGTGTATAATAAATTAATTTGTAAATATATACAGTTCGACTCATTTAAAAAGATAGCCACCTAGCAATCACCAAGTTGTAACTCTAAATCGGGGTAGCGAAATATTAATTCTATTCATCTGTTTGGTGTAACATGACTGGATAGACAAAGAAATTGAAAGCTTAGTTCTAGTTAAAGGGGGAAAATAAAGTCAACTCCAACCGGGAAAAAATAATTGTTTGTATTTTGTGAACAAAACTGTACATAACACTTTGTCAAATGAGGACATTAACTAGTTAAACTGAATGGGAAAAAAAGCTAATGAAGTATCTGCACACGCAGCTGTGGATAGCTGGTATAATTTAAGATTCTAATCACAAGATAATCACCCAAACATGACCCAAATAACTGAACACCCCTCCAACAACAGATAACTGAAATATCAGTCATGGCATTTCAATGGCTCAACTGCAAATGACAAATTTCCATCAGTCACAGTATGGACCCTTACACTTAAAGTTACAGACAGAGAAACAGAAACAAGATAAAGTTGTCCGTACCTTTGGTGCAACGGTTCATTGTTTATAGAGAAAAACTGTTCCATTCGTTTTGTGCCACCCTGCATAATCAAAGTTACCATTGCATACTGAATGCACAGCAACTGAGCTGCTCATGCTACAGTCAATAGTATCAACCAGTAAAATTAACAAGAACCAAACAATTTCAAACATGAATCCTCTGAAATTATTTCAATTATTTTCAAAAGGTTTCCCCCAGCAAGGTTTGAGATTATAAATCCATAACATATGAAACAGTTTTTATGTTTTGTTTTTTTTTAATTCATATAAATCAACCAATAAAAACAAGATAAATTATGAAAGCCAAATTTAAATACAATCATGGCATATAAAAAAAAATTTTTTTCAAATGACATAATTAACTATCATACTAATTATAAAAAATTAAAATGACAGAAAGAACATTGGTTCCAGCAGTTCTCAGTCGTTTTAAAAGCTTTAGTTGGCCAAGACAGTTGCTTATTTCCCACAAGTGCCTGTGGTCAGTTTTTAAGGCTTGGAAAATTGACACAACAATCTTCATACACAACACAGGGCCTTGTACCAGACTAAGCTCTGCTTAGTAAATATACATTTTAAACCCAGTTTGAGGGAGCAGACAAATTCATCACCCAAAACTAAACATGTGAATGGAACCAGTTCGTTTTGGGGGGAAGTTATCAGGAAAATTAATCAAAGTTAAAAAGCAAATCAAACAACTTTCATAAAAGAAGATCAGTAAAAAAAAATTTTTAAAAACCTACAATCCAATTACTAATCTAATGAAAAATATATAAAATCTAAGAACAAAATTTAGAAAATCTTAACAGAAAAATCTGCACAAGCATAATCTGCGTAAAAAATGACTGTCTTTCTTGCATCAGGAGATCTGCTCCTTATTTCAGAATACCTGAGACTAAAAGCATTCATGTAGAGGTTATAAATGGAGAATTTTGGCAAAGTCAAGCTGATGTTTTTTTTTTTCTAGTCAAATGTCCAATTAAAACTACAACAATGTCACCAAATCTGAACAGAAATCTGAACCTTTCCAAAGAGGCCCTCCACTTTAATATATTCTGCCATCTACTCAAAGTTCCTTTAGCTGCACTTACAACAAGTCTAATTATTTTTCTCAATTGCATATCGAATCAGCTAATAAGATTAAGAGCTCAAAAAATATAAATACTGACCTTCTTCAGGCTTAAAAATATTTTTTTCAAATAAATAAAGATTGAGGACAGTACATAAACAGTTTGTTTGTTTTTATTTACATGTGTGAGTTTGTAATAGGGCAGCTGCTGTAGAGCAATGGTTAGCAAGCTCAATAGATATCTACAATATATAAAATGATTAAAAGTCCCAAAAGTATTGTAAAGCAGCATAAGACCAAATTTTTATGGTCTTGGGACTTAATTAAGTAGCTTCAGTATCAAAAATCAAACAACTTTAAATCCATCATCAGACCAAACTTGCCGGATAAATGGAAAAATACATTTTGTATCTATTGTTCATGTCATATATTTACACACGAATGATATCTTTTGTAAATTTTCCTTTAGTATCAAATCTTTATTTTGAGAACCAAATAGATTTGTTTGGTAATAAATTTACCCAAATTTTGGTCTAGGAAAATACCAAATCACAACCCTGTTATAGAGAAGCAAAAATTAAAAAAAACTGAACATCAATATGCCATTAGGGAGTGGCTCATGTGAGATTCAACTATTACAATACTTGAACTGATTATTTGAAAATATTAAGATGGTTTTGATCTATCCAAAAGATTTCAAAATTTGCTCTATCAATTACAGACTCGTGAAAGGGAGGAAAAAAAAAAAAAGGCAAAATATAATTTCTTGCAACAGCCTCAATTTTTCCAAAAATGAAGTTTGAAATAGTGCTGCAAAGATATAATACCATTTCCAAGTACAAAGTATAGAAAGCCACTCCACTTAATAATCTAATTCATTTTCAGTGGCATTCATTAGAAAAAGTAAAAGAAATAAAACCTATTACACATTTCAGAACAGATTCCTTAATTCAAGTGGTTAGTCTAGAATTTCTAAAATCACAAGAACATAGCAGAGAAGATTCAGCAGAACTTTCTATCCTTGCAACTACCTGCCATATATTAATGAAATATTTTGATGCAAAAACTGACACTTGATAGATACTAGATCTCAAATGTTAATGAAATGTGTGGCGAGGAAATGGCAAAGGGTTTGTTAATGTTTGAGAACTAGGATAATCAGGAAATGGCTGGAATAAAAAGTACCATCCAAAAAGATTTAAAACTTTGAAAAAAAAAAAATTGTTGAATTCAACATTAAATGCAATAGCTATAATCAATTACAATAGCCACTTATCAATTCTTTCAAGTTGAATAGTCATTTATGACAAGGTTTTTTCTTAATAACACCATACTGGAAAGCATGAATCCATTTCTCCCTCTATCTATGGGTAAAATAGCGCTGGATGAAGTGAATGACACCACTTCAGGTGCTTGTCGCCTCTAAGTCTAACTCGCATATAACAAATGAGCCAAATACACAGTTATGTGGAGCCGAAGTAGAAACAGTTGAGGGTGAATCTCAAGAAAGGCCACAACTTAGTGGAATCAGAGCAAAGTATCATGCTTTCATGCAATAAAAATTATATGAAAGTGAAATCTACATCTGCTAGAGACTGATATGGGTACTATTGAAAATTTCAACTAACATAAGTATTGTGAACTTAACAAATACTAAACTGAAAATCAGTCTAATATTTATCATGAAATGACATCAATCTAACATCGCAATTAGAACTAAGTTTCTCAAATTGCTATCCTACATTTTAACAACTGTCTTAAAACATCAATTTGAATATTGATGTATGAAATTATTTGAAATTTTCTCCACGTAAAAAGATTCATTTACAATATTTCAGTTTTTAAAATATAATTATGTAATTTCCTGATATGAAATAATGTCTTTTGCATTAATTAAACCAAAAGCTTTATCATAACAGATCCTAATTTTCTAAATCTCCTTTGATTCTGATATAACAGCACTTCCATAATCATTCTTCTCAAAGGTTGGCTAGAATCAATTTCAATAAAACAAAACACTGTTTTACATGAAATAAAAAAATTTCTTTCAATAAAATCAGAATACCAGATTTCAGAGATAATAGAAATGAAATATAGGTATTTATTAACAAGATATTTTTAATATCCAACAGAGCATCTTCATCAAAAAACAACTCGTTTTTGGCATAACACTCAAAGGCATCTAATGTTTACCATGACCAACCGAGCAGGAGCGGATGAAATGTTTTGTTTTTAAATGTGTTAAGCAATTGATCAGAATCTCCAGCAAAATACAGCTACTGACTGAATAGAAAAAAAAGAAAGATAAAAAAATAAGCAACTGAACAGTTAAAATATCTATACATTTGGCCTTAACACAACCAGGTGACTTGTTGTTATTGATGCTGACATATAAAACTGTACTAACTCTAGAGGGAAAGAAAGCAGTCACAGTGTGAATGACCCAACATCAGTATTCAGCCAACATATGGATCCAGACAAAGGCCAATTATTCATAATCAACAGAAGAGAAAAGAAAAAAAAATGCCTTATCCATCAAAGATGATAATTGGCCAACACAGAAAAAACTCAACCAGTTTAATGGATATAGACTAGAAACATGAGCAGGAAAATATCTGCAACAATTTGGCTTGAAAAGATTTGTAGTGAAAGTGATACAAGCCATATACACTGGCATATAAGTCAACTTCCAAATTAAGGAGTCAATTCAAGTTCAAACCAATGCTCGCCAGATCAGTCAAGACTCCAACATAAGAAAGTGTCAATTACATTCAGGTCTGAACAGACTAATATGATCGATTAGGAAGAATACCTGGTGCTTAAAAAGTAGACTTATACGCTGGTATATACAGTAAATATGAATTTGTCAATGATAGGATTCTTTCAGCTTAGTGCTGGGGAGTATATCAACTTCACACAATATACTGGTATATCTATAAACATGGAATAAGATGGAATAAAATTTACACCAATATAGCCACAATGATGCTAATTTAGCAATTTTGGAGTTAGATTTAGCTCGTTCTCTTGTCAGGCTTGCCTAACTCCATCCCAAATTTTCCATGCTATCCCACCCTCATTTCTTTTGGTTGAAGTACTCTGTATTTTGAAGAGCAGCATTTTCAGAGATTAGCTTTTTGTGATTTATTTTATTCATTATAATTTTGATTTCAATTTGTTTTAATGAAAGTTTTCATGAAATATAAGGTGGTTTCCAGTTATATATTGCATATCTGTATTCAGCCTGACAATACCAAGATATATGTTACGTGATTCAACATATGAATTCCTTCATGCGAATTGAAATCTCACAGGTCTCGAGATTATGTTGACACATTTAATACAATTAACCAATATTTTAAGGAAATGATATTTGCCAAAACAAAATTTTTTTTATGTTCATTCAATATTTGTTATACAAGGCATTAGTCATATTTTGGTCGCTGCCTTTGCCAAGGTTGACAATAGATATAACAGCTTTTTATTGTAACTACTGTCTCGGAGGTAGTTATGGGAGAGTGTTTTTTGCCAAAGGCTCATCAATGATAGACAATTGTCAAGATATCGATGGAGGCAATGAAGCATACAAATGTGGATTCATTCCTTTCCTAAGAGAATTAGTGGAATAGAACACTCATTTCAAATTTTCAAGTAATTTAAATTTTGAATAACAGTTGGATGCTCAAAACAAAAATTAAGAAACTTGATTAATTCAAAATATTCAATGAATATCTTATATTTAAAAAAGAAAAGATTTAGCAAATTCAAATAGAAAAAAAGAAATTGAAATAAATAGAGGTTTCAAAGTTTTGTTTCCTTGTTTTTGAGGATTTTTTACATTTAATATTTCAGTCTTCCTTTGTATAAAATTTGTTTTATTCCAGCTGAGTGAAAAGTCTGGCAACTGACTGCTTCCACAACTGAAAGTCATAGAGCTACTCACAACCTCAAAAGTATGCTTTGATGGAAATTCAACATTTGAAAATGCATAATCATCTTTGAAATTTTCTAAAATCCTGCTTCATCAATTCTTTTTTCAAAGGAATAGGTGATGAAACCCAAGTTTCTATGATACATTCAAGCAGACACTAATACTTTCTAAAACATACAACTTGGAATACAAGATCTATCTGAGGAGTAACCAGGCATTTTAAATATCTTGAGAACTAGTTGTACAGCCTTGATGTAACTTTGCAACCTATCAGAGGGAATCTTACTGCGCATGCATAAACATACTTTTCCAAGAGTTGATCGGTTGGCAATGAGATGCCTTTGAGCAAGTTGTGCAGAATGTGACAGATACATTCACAATAACCAAAATTGTCCATTCTTCACATCTCATTCAGAGATTTTGGCAAAACATTGCATCAACAGGTCAGTCAGCCCATCTTCAGTCCAAATTTGTCTCTGACTTCTTGCAACAGGGCAGCTAAATGGCGATCCAAAAAGAAGATTTTGTAAATTGTTTTGAAGAGTGAAAGATCCTGGAATAAGTGAGCAAGGTCTCAAGGAGACCACATTAAGAAGAGCTAAGGTGCTATTGCCCAAGGTAAGTAGATATTAAATGGCTGGATACTTTCCAGACTCAAAAAGAAAAGAATCCCTAATATGAGCAGAGAATGCCAAGATGCAAACAAGCCTCCACATTTTTTTATTTAACTGTCATAATAGAATCAAAATATCTTGTTTTGTTTTGTTAAGTTATAAAAAGGCCTTCAAAATATCAATTTTAAAAAAAGGCCAAACCAACATTCAACAAACATTCCAAAATACTTAAACACAAAATACCAGTTAATAATTTCTAGTCATAAAATGCGAATTTACTAACACAGACCAAATGTATAATCTGGACCACAAAATTGATTCAAGTTAGCAGCGCAAGTTTTCAGATATCACACATCACCTACCATGTCAAAGTATTGGTACCAATT
Organism: Thysanoteuthis rhombus; assembly: GCA_963457665.1. Taxonomy (NCBI): domain Eukaryota; kingdom Metazoa; phylum Mollusca; class Cephalopoda; order Oegopsida; family Thysanoteuthidae; genus Thysanoteuthis; species Thysanoteuthis major. The sequence goes on from OY735204.1 coordinate 17,562,820, forward strand.
CCGTCTACAAAGTTTCTTTCTTTTAGTTTTCATCAAAATCTTCACTAGAAATTTTTTTCATGAATCCTCTTATCTATGTGTCATTTTTAAAATTATGAATGTCAAAGAAAATTATTCAAAAAGTAATGAATTACTCACTTTGTTTCATTATCAGGTATACTGAAGTACATACAATTAAAAGTAAATAGAATCACTAAGTTTTATTAAATCAAAGCCAAGTTATAACAGATCTTTGTTTTCATTGAATAAAATTTCAATCAATGATTTGAAGAAAAAAAATTTTTTTAAATCTTGATAAAAAAAATGAAGATCAAAAATAAAAAGATCAACATTAACACCCCAATACAACATGTGATGTCATATACAGAGTCATGCAAAAACTTGTGCCTCCAACCAGAATCCATTTGATCAAACAACACAAACTAAGTATGAAACTAAAGTAAAATAAGCATTCTATCCAAGTCAACAATATACACAAGCACCATATAAAATGAATTGCACTTTGAGAATTTCATGGAACCAGAGTAATTATATAATCTCAAATTGATTTGAAACCTGACAAGAAAATGACAACTAATTGAGATCCTAATTAGGAATTAACTTGATGAAGTCGTAAATTTGAATATCAGCTTTTCACCGAAAGGACAAAAGAGGTTTCAGAGCAGTAAAGAAAAGCTGGGTTTACATGTACTCGATCTTGAAAGTTTTTCGTAGGTACTTTTGTAACTAAATAAGAAAACAGTAAATCTGTCAAATAGAATTTCAGATAAAACCTTCAAATCCTCTTTTCAGGTTTTCACAATTTCCATGTTCAATTATTCTCAACTTCTCAAATGTCTGTTTGCCAAATGGAGCTATTAGACCCCAATATTTCTAGATTTTTTTTTTTCCTCTCAAGAAGTCCAAAATGAACTGCCTCTTTCTCATGAAATTTTGAATTAGAGCAAAAAAGAACACATAAATATTGGCAATACTCCCTATTGGAATGAAGCCAAAATGTTAGTCTAATACATTTTCTAAAATTGCAGACAGACAAATTATGTTTTAATTATAACCATTCAATTTTAAAGAATTGATCAAGGTATTTGCCTCATACATTTCAATAAGAATTTCAGAGTAGTAGTAATGAGGTTAATTATTTGAAAGTGAATTTGGAATAAACATATGAACAAGTAAGGAAGCAGTATTAGGTTTGTAAAAGCTGATTCAATGCCAGTTTATAAACAGAAAAATTACTAAATATCAGTAACTGAAACCTTTTCAAACTATCATGTATATACACTTTGGGTAAAAAACAAAAAGTATATAGATTGAAAGACGTGTACATTACAGTAGGATTGTGAAACTCATTATTTCGTGAAATCCCCAAAACATTTCAAGAGACACCTAGTGTTACAATCAGTGTAGTGTTAATAAAACTTGAAAGTTTTTCTACTGTAATGAGATCCTCACTTGCTCCACTACTGTGGCCTTGTATCAAACTAGATATCAAGTATATTCTGCTTCAGTTTTCACAGAGTATATACAGCTTAGTTTGACAAAGCCAAAATAGTGAGGCACCCAGTGAGGATTGAACTCATGTTTCATGAAGTCACTAGTTTCACAATCATACTGCAGCAGCTACAGAAACTTGAAAGACCCATTTTAAATAGATAATTTTCAAAAATGAAATTTTTTTTCTTCTAAAGAATCAATTTTTGAGGAAAATACCAAGATGCAAATCTGTTAATCAAAGCTAACTAGAACATAGGCATTGACATGTGTGTGCACACACACACGTTTGTGTCAGAGTGTGTGTGTATATATATATATATATATATGTATACACACATAAAAGAAGTAGAGATATGAAAGCCTTAGAAATATCCTATTACCTCTGTCAATGAAATTCGAGAGGTATGTGTATTACACATCTTTTCATCCTTCCATTTGTCTGTCAGTCCACATGATATCTCCTAGAGTTCTGAATGAATTCCAATAAAATTTTATGATGTTGATCCATGGGCTAAGGAAGAAGTGATCAAATTTGGGGGTGTATCCAAGCATTCTTTTTTATCAACTCAGAGTACAGCATTGTATGGTATGTGCCCTCTAGATAAAGAAAGGATGCCAAAGTTCATATCTTCACGAGCCTGTGCTAAACTCTTTTGGCTATTAGTACTACAATTGCTTTGGCACCAGAGCATTATCAGCTATAAGCAATACTAAGCTCAAATACTACAATGTAATATTCTCAAAGCTGGCAAAACCTTCCATCTTGGAGCTCAATGTTCAAACTCAACAATGCAAGAGCCAAAAGTCAAGTCTGGTATAGTAGCTGTTATAATGTAACATGAGTATCACAAGAAAAAAATAAATGAAAAAATGATCCCATCTACTTGGCTGACAATAAAAGATTAGGTAATCAGGAGGGCCCATTGGAAACAGTACATCAATAATATGCTGACAGTAATGGCTAAGCTGATGACAATGACTGAGCTGAACTCGACATTTGTATCCACATTGGTGGATTCATATCATTTTCTACCTATAATTATGAAAATTATAAAGCATGAAAGAAATCGAAGAGCAAGGACTGAATTGTTTTAATCACCTGATGACTAGAAAACATGTTGATATGTCATCAAATGAAGAAAAAAATTACAAACGTCAACTGATCTTTCTCAGTTCAAAATCCTGAACAACTTCAATGAGACTACTATTTATTTTAGCAGATAAAGCAATCTTCAAATAAAATGAGACCTCAAATTTAATCTGAATTTCATGGTTTTAATGTTTACTCACTGGTTTGCATCTAGCCAATAGGACAATCCCATTTTTTTTTAAGTTTTTATAGGATGCTCCTTCTTTTCACCAAAATATATAGTGATTTCAAACTTTTATATCAAAGTCAGAAAAATATTCCTGTTCCTTATATTACTAATGCAGATAGGATGTAATTGCTCCATATTAGTCCATTTACTTCTTTACATATTTTCTAGTCCTTCAGTCAATGTAAAAATAATTCATGAATCAATTCAATCCAATGTTCTGCAATTATGATGATATCGTTTTGACAGACTTTGCTATTAGAATAGGGCCAATCAATATTGCTTTATGAGTGCATGAAATATAGATTTTATAAGAGGATGGCACCAAATGAATGAATTACATAAAAGCATTGCCTGATCAACACGTAGCTCATCAACATACACATTTCTAGGAATTACTTTTTGCAATTTATCATCATTTTTCATCTGATTCTATAACTTAAAAGGATAAACAAAATAGTGTGAATGTGTGAAAGATCAATCGACATTTGTTACACGTACACACAAGTCTAAACAACCAAGAGTAGAGGAAAGATCCTAAATGTATTGATCCTGGAAGTCATTTTGACAACCTCAAAGAACTTAGTGCTTCACTAGATTATCAAAACTGAAGCATCTGATAATAGCAATCCTGTTCAAACAACTATAAGATACCACATATTTCAGTGGATTAGATGGCACTAAAAGAAATTTAAAAAAACATTCCCAAGTATGGAATTGTCCTATAGACTAGGTAAAAAAACAATGACTAAACAGAGCTAAAACTATGAAATTGGGATCTCTCCTTATCTGCCAAAATACACTCTATTTAAATTGCTACTATATTATAATTGTATTTTAATTTTTTGGTTCTGTTTATAGACATTCACTGAAAGATAGCTTGAATGATGAGCAAAGGACAAAAATAATGCATGTAATTCCTCAACCTATGTACTTTGAAAAATAAAAATTTCAAAGCAAAAAAAAAAACAAGCATGCTGAAATGTTTTGTTGTAAGTCTCTGTAGTCCTTTCTAAGTTCAATAAAAAAAATAAGCAAAGGAATATACCCTCCAAGTGAATACAATGCTATAGAGTAGATGGCAAAATCATAAGAGACAATTTACAAAAGAAATCAAGTTATCCAGGCATGAAGCATTTCCAAGGACCCTCAGTGCGTTCCTCACAAGTGTAGGAACAAAACCCTATTATCAGCAAGAACCTACTTTTATACAAAGCCCATTTATAGACAGAAGCTGAGGTAACATCACCTTCTGTAGCGAGCATTCATCTATTGATAAAAAGTAACATGTGCTCAGCAGGTGAAGAGGAGAAAAGCAGAAATGGAAATTCATATGTAGTTGAAAGTTATCAAGTATAAGGAATATTCTTAGCACATTTTATATTTATTTACTATCTAGTAAAACTTTTGAAAACCTTTTCTATACTGTTTTTTCATAGTAATATTAATTCCAATACCTGAATAGCATGAAAAGGAAAATAAACAAAGCTAGCACTGACAAATAGTTTGTAATCTGCTCCACCAACTAGAAAGCACACAGTGTGCATACCTCTGCCAACACCATACACTAACAAAAAACAAAATGAAATTCAATTCATGCATAGCTGTGATTTTTGACTTTCCACTATTTGACTTTTTTCTAATTTAGAAGAAAAAAAGAAAAGAAAAAAAACAGAATTCCTGGATTCATCCAAAATTCTAGTCAATTCTCCCTAAGCCCATGGCCTACTCTCCCACAAAATGTCATTGAAATTTATTGAGAACCTCTGGAGATATTGGGGAGAGAGAGAGAGAGAGAGACACACACACATACCAGTGAATACATATACCTCTTCCAAGTTCAATTTCACAGGGACTTTAACTGGAGCATTCAACATATTTTGTTTTTAAATATTTTTGGAAATAAAAGGCCAACATGAGATTTTTTAGCACCAGTTGAGCAAATTAATACAAACAGTTTTCCAACCAATTCAATTTCGCTAGGCAAAATACTCAAAAGATTTCTTTTAAATTATCTTCAAAACAAAATTTAAAAAGCAAAATCAAAAATATACCATAATTATAAAAAACAATATTATTCACATAAAGTAAACAAGATAAAGGACACATTTTTACACAAAAACCTAGATTTAATCCATAAATACACAAATTGAACGAATTGCAAGTTTCTTCCTTAAATGATCATGTTATTTAATAAAATGTTCAATTTACATCTTGGAAATAATTGAATATAATCTAGTATACAAACATGTTAACAATAAATCTACATTTCTAAGTACTCAACTGATGATAATATTGTTAATTTGATATTTTCATATCGGCTTAAATCAAATGCTGACATCAGTTTTACAAAAAGACTTTCTTAAAAATCATTAGTTGTAGACATGGTATATATGGAGGAGAAAAAAGCCATTCCTAATATAGTGCCATTTCAATTCTATATTTTCAAGATATATTTAAAAGATGTCTCAAGTGGAATAAATTGCAACTAAATTGAATTATTTGATTAATAATTACATCTTCGGTTAAGCACAAATGATTTTAAGTAGGAGGTCATGGATTTGAGGCAAAATATAACTAGATGTATTCAAATAGATGATTCCCATATTTCAAGCTTTTTATGGCATATATTTAGCCTACCGTTCAATCATAGATATGTGATCCGCCCCACAGAGAGAAAAGAGTCTCTATACCCCATAATAAGCAAAAGGTCAGTCTGGTTTAGAAAGAGATAAATAAACAAAGAATTGAGTTCTAATATTTACCGTGTATTAGACAACAAAACCAAAAGTTTCATTTTAAGGAAATTTATTAAGTCAAGTAAGTATCGTAAATCATGATATAATTAGAAAGGTTATGTGAGCAAAGAGATGTTTGAAAAAAAAAAAAAAAAAAATGCACACACATTACTCTTTATACAGTGCATATAACTAGATTCAGGTGGAAATAGAGCCTCCTCTGTGCATACACGCAGTCATGTTAGAAGCAAGCCTTTGAAAGCCACCAAAACTCTTGACTGTAAAACAACACCTGCCTGAAAGCCGATAGCAGAATGTAAGTTCAAAGAAGAATGAATATTAACTATTTACTTACTTAACTAGAAAGGAATTCATCAGTATTAAAGTCCAAATGTGACCCGAGCTAGGACTAGTGGGCTTGCAAGAGAAATATGGATAAAACCTTTTCCTCCTTTTTATCAAAATGAAAAACAGACACAGGGAGGGGGGGGACAAATTTATGAATACACAGGTTAATGGGTAGAGCATAATATCTTTCCACCTAGAGATTTAGAGTTTATCAACAAATTACAGGTAACCTTGATTAGTGCAGTTAATTTGTGCCAAAATTTCCCAAACTGCTCAAGGTTTCATAGTGATTTGATTTTCCAGCTGGTACTTAGTTATATTATTTTGTACAGCAATACCACAATCACACATCAAGACCTGCACTATTTAAGGTATTCCTGTACACATGATGTTACATAGGCATGAAGATCTTGATAACAGTTCCATGTAGGAAAAATATTGAAATTATAGAGGCATACAATTATTGCATTTTTGGATAATCATATTTTAATACATGAAATAGATGCATAGTTGCAAAATAAATGCTTTACTTTGGATTAATGACCGAACGTGATTTTCTAGTGCAGCAATAATAATGAAATGTTATAATGCTAAGCATAGTTTCTTATTTTAGATATACAATGAACATAACTCATAACCAAAATATGTACACAAATAATGATTAGCAATGTGCATTTGTCATGCTACATCAGTGACGTAACCAAGTAGAAAAAGAATTTTGTAACGTTACACTTGATAAATTGTATCTTTAGTTAATTTTACTTTTTGATTAGTTTAATATTCAGGAACAGTTGAACACATGCAAGAATGCTGCACAAGAATGTTTTGATCTTTTTTTATGATACAATTGCAAAATTACTTAATTATAACAGTTGCTTTTTTTTGATGGCGAGAGTAAAGAAAGTAAATAAATATCAGAATTATCCAGCAACAATCTTATTATGAACATTATAATCCTATTGACACCCCTTTACAACCCTCTATCTACACAGGTTATCAATAACTAGAACATTGAGTTTAATCTTTATTCATGGTCTCAAGAGTGCAAAATATAAACCGAGAATAAATACAATGTTCAACGTCTAATTTGGTTAATGAAACCAAGGTTTAGAGCACAGCTTCTTGAACTAGGAATCACAACCACCTGGGGATTGCATAAGGATTATTTGGGATTACAGAAACATCCAAAGAAAGAAATGTCAAACCTCAGTTTAACCCTTGGCCACTAAAATCAATAAATTGCTCCTTGTAACCATAGCAACTTGTAACTATGACATCAAAATCTCCAGAAAAACTTTCTTTTTTTTTTTTCAAATTATTTATGTGGAATGTGAAATCTCCCCCATGGATAAGTGGTTGTATAAGAGAATATAACTACAGATAATGCTCAAGCTTTACATCCTGCACTTACTCGATCATCCAGCAGTAACAAATTTGCACATAGATAAACCTGCAAAAATTACACATTAGTCAACAAAACACAACAAACAAAAAAATGTAATTAAAAATTTTAGTCTGGATACACTTTATTATCAGAAATAATGAATACCAACTAGTCTACTTAATTTGTAATGAATGTTTGGCAAAGGATAGCATGAAACTAGCAAAATTAAGATATTTTGATACACGACAGGTTTCCCATACCAGTAAGCCTGTGAAATTTTTTTGAAAAGCTATTGAAATCATCAAATAAACAAAAGCAATCTCTTGAAAGTCATGTACTGGTTCATGAAAAATACTTGAGCATCTTATAAACCCTCTTATTAGTAAGAGCTAACAAAGCATACATCATTGGTGAAAAACTTGTGTTACCAGGGGCAGTTAGAATAGATGAAATTATTCACAGAAAAAATATACAATCGAATTGCCAAGAAATTCCATTATCAAATGATAGAGTAAACTGATTTCTGGAATTAGCAATGTTCAGTTCAAGCAACTCAAAGGAAAAAATAGAAGAAAGGTCAAATCCTGCAATTTAGCTGGAAGAATTAAGTGACACAAAAAAAAAAAAAAAAAAAAATGGCACGACTATTATGCAAATATTTATTTTTCTGTCAGTTTGATGGATGTACAATGACTAAGGCGTTTTTTTTCAAAAAGTGGTTGAATTTTTCAAAAAAATTTGGGCTAGAATGAAATAACTGTGTTGGAGTATATACCAACAGTGCAGATATAATGACAGGAAGAATTGTTGGATTTCAAGTTGAATAGGCAAACGATGGACCAAGTACTTTCATGCATTGCATGATCCATCAAGAAGCATATCTGAATTCAGTACTACAAGTTGCCAGTCCTGTTCAAGGGAGCAACATAATAGTCATGGTTTGGATTATCTATCTCTCATGGAAGAAGAAATTGGAAAGTTCCAACTGCAACTACTCCAACCAAGATTACAAGCACAATTGAAGGCTGACAACTTATTTATTACATCTGTAGCAATAAAATTGATTTAGAAGCATTTTACATTTTCACTCCATTACAGTAATATTTGTGTCACTCCTTCGTGATTAACTCCAAGGCAGTTAAAATTATCAACATCATTGAAAGTCATGCACTTAATAGTCACCTCTTTGCAAATTTATGAGACGAAATGGGATCCGATTTCAATTACCATCTACTGCAAACAAAAGTAAAATGGCTGTATGGGGGATAAATTTTAAGACAGTTATTAGGTATGAAAAATTATGTCAGAAAATCACTCAAATTTAACCAAATGTTTTCACAGTGAAATTTGGCTGTGCAAATTATGCTATTTGTCAGATGTGTTTGAAATTCAATACATCTCTATGAGAAGGGAACATGAAAACAAAATGGAGAATGACTCAATTGAAAAGTTTTTATATACTGACAATCTTGATTTGATCAAACAGATCATAAATCATTTGGTATGTTTTGAAAACCATTTCCACACCAGAATTAGACAATAATCAATTAGATTGGATTCAAAAACAAATCATAGAAATGGAAAAGTCAGACATTTCTCATTGAAAGTTCTTGAATTTCCAGAATTTGAGCGATTCAATTTGAAAATTTGAATTTTCAAGAAAAAACTGGAATGCATTTTGGCTGGGAGATGAAGCTGAATTTCCCAAAATTTTGAGAGTTAACCATGGCAGTGCTTCTCTCATATTACCACCTAATTGTGCAAATTAGGATTTTTAGATTTGATGACAATTAAAACAAAATACTGCTCAGGTCTTAGGAACATTGAAATTACTTCAAGACCAGCACCAACAAATAATGAGCCATAATTTGAGCTATAGTGTCAAAATAAACAATCACATCCATCCTATCAAATTGAAGATAATCCCATTTCACATCTTATGTAGTCTTCAATTAAGTTTTCTTTGTTTTTTTATTAGTTTTTGATATCTAATTAATGTTAGGTGACAACTAAGAACTAATTACACTATGCAACTTTCTACTTTGTAGTTTTTTTTTCCAATTGTGTCATAAGTATAGAAAATGGCTATTATCCCCTTCATACTTTGCTTTTGAGTTCAGAACATCGGTATTTGTAATTTACTAATTTTGCCTCAGACAGCTTAGGGAAAGTACTTGAAAGCCACAAAATCATTATCTATAGCTGTGACAAATTGTTTCAAATGCCTAATTTTATTTGCAGGGGTGGCATCAATATATTTGGTGGGGGTACCAGTAATTTTCCCTACAGGTTTCAGGTGACTGTGATCAGTCCCACCTTTGGAAGTGCACCAAGGTGTCCCTACTGTCCCAAAAGCAAAGATAGCAGAGACTGGGTAAAACTGCTTTGTAGACCCATCATGAATGTCACCATTTTGAAGCCGCCAATGACCTTCCACCCATACCCATCATACTTTGAGACATTTAGCAAGGTCTTGACATTGTTCTGTTCTATTGTGGATGAATGAGGTACCCAGAATATGTCTTGACCCCTGATAAGCATGACAAAATATGCCTTGTGGACCTCACACATCTTTGCAGATGCTGCCACAGAGTACTGTCTAAGGTAAAGAGCAAAGCCAATGACCTTGTTGAATCACAGGTAAAGATCCTGGAGTACAAGGGATTCCCCAAGAAACTCATGAGCAAGGATAAAACAGTTTGGTACAGCTTTGTCAGAGTGGTTAGGGTTACCAGTGCAATCATAAGCCCAAAAACTACTCACAGCTGGTCGAGTGCTATGGTAAAATGGGCTGCAGGCTATCCTTCAAAGTCTACATCCTTAACACTTATCTTGATAAATTCATGAACATGGGAGCGTAATTGGCAGAGCAAGGCAAGCGCCTCCACCAATATTGGACTTTAAACACCACCACCAAGAAACAAAAAACAAGATGGGAGATTACATTTTGGGGTCTTGCTCATGAAAGTGAGTTACGGTAACAATCATAAATGTAGAAAAACTACTCACTTCTAATTCTTTTGTGACCATTTTCGTTTAAGATTAGTGTAAAAACATGCTGATTTCGGTTTATTTGTTTTTCCAAAATTCTTGCTGATTCCAATCAACCTGTCCCATTCCTAAAAGATCATCTTATATTCACTATTTCATACCACTGCCCATTTTGTATGCATATAAAAGGAGTTCCAGAACTCAACAGATTTCAATTTAGGGATACCCTGTCCTCACATGTCAACCAATATAACTCAATGATTATGAAAATAACTGAAGCAATAAATGGCTTCAGAGATTTCAACAAAAATAGCTTTCAATGTTTTTGAGCATTAAAATGGTGCACAATGTAGGGAAAGGAGGTCTCGATAATGGTTTTGCGCTTGTACACCCAATATTAATACAGCGTACTAATGAAAAGAAATAAAAGAATTCAAGAGAGAAAAACAGAAGTAAATACATAAATCATTCCTTTGAATAAGTTGGATTGTTTTTTTTTGTGTGCCGTTTTTAACATCAAAGGTGTAAAATTTTACAATAAGAGCCACCTTCTTGCTAAACTTGTTAATTTGCTTACAAGAAAGTGGTCTTGAAATGAAAAAAAATTATAGTAAGAACTTGTAAAATCTCACAGGAAGTTATAGAACATTGCAATCTCAAATGTATTTCCTATGAGAAAAAATTCCATCAAAACTGAATATACAGCAATATGATTCATTCTTATTTGTTGCAGACATAGAATTAATTTCATTTCTATAAAGAATACAATAACTATTGGACAAAATGAGTAATATGGGGCACAATTTCGATCTACAATAATTTGGTTGTCAGAGTTATTGCTGTATTTATCAAAACTCAATTTTGAGTCTGCATACATTTTACTAACATTTTCTAATTTATACATTTTTGAATATTAACTTACCTAGAAATCATACAAAAAAAAAAAAAACATTTATTTATCAATACTTATAATTCTACAGTTTCCATAGAATAGTAATATTTATGACTAATTTCTAAAGAAACAGTTCAGATTGTATCAACCATTTTTTTTTTAATTCATTTTTTATGGCAACCATGACTAAAAATTGATATGTAACGATACAGAAAGACTAAAATAAAAAAGACTGGTCTGGTTAGTCAAATTGGGAAAAGGAGATGAGCAATGAAGAACTGAAAAGTCAATTAAAAAAACAAGCATGAACGCTGCCGGATACAAACTAAAGGACTGATTTAACTCATAGTAACATAGCAAATTGACCCCATCCTAAAAAAAGGACACGGAGGGGGGTAAAAAAATAGACATAAGGAGTAAATGTTCAAATTTGGAGCAGTCTGTAGATGTGTGGGGAGGTCTATAACACACAAAAAATCTGAAGAAACTTATGTTGGCAGTTTTGGTTTTCAGTTCCTAACTAAAATAAAAATAAGATAAAAGTAGCCATAGCATATGGCATGACACATTTTAGTGACTCAGTTCTGTTTATTACAGAAGGAATGATACAAGAGAAAGTTTTATCGTAACTGGGTTTTCTTTATCAATTGCCAATCGAATATTTTGTCCTTCTAATGCCATAATGCGAAAGGAAAAAATATACCCATGATATTTCTATAATTAGCAAGGAGCAAAAAAAAAACAAAAAACATGCTGTTTCATTCACAATTTTGCTTCTTCTGCTGCCCAGGTTTATTAATCATAGATGAAGTATTTTTACAGTTTGTAATTTCCTCCTCCCTTTCTCCTTCGCTAGTGACATGTTTGTCATGTGTGACTAGATTTTCTGTGGCCTGATTCATCTCTCCATCTGCCACGAGAATTGGCCTCTTTCAAGCTCAACAACTAATGCATTTATGAATGATGATGATGGCTCTCGCCATATCTATTCTCACCATCATTTCTGACATCGCCACCAATAAAGTACTCATGCAATTGGGGACAACCTGCCTTAATCTAAAATGAAGAAAAAAAATTTAAGCTTGCTTTTGATTAAGTCGATAACAACCATATACTTCAAGGCCTAACTTCCGCGAGAATGGCGAAAAATACATGCTAAGATTAGCATTACAGTTAGATTATAAATATAACGCCTCTCGTAGAACCTATTTTCTCAAAACTGGCAAATTTACAGAAGATATTTGAAAAAGCACATTTTTTTTTTTTAATTTCTATTTTTTTCAAATACTCGGCTCAATCAAATCTCAATGAAGAGAAAATTTCTGCATCCACGTCTTCAGTTAAAAACTGGATTAACAGAATCAAATATCGGCAATTTAAGAACAAAAAGATTTTTTTTTAAAGATCTGTCCAAACATGCTTCAGCTTTGTTCTATTCTTATTTGCTCGCAACAATGCTTGAAAGAAGCGTAACTATGGAAAAATGAGTTCATTTTACTATTACGTTTAATAAAATCTACTGGAAAGATTCGTTTGAGCGAACATACGAAAGAGAAAATATGAAAAAGTATTTTCCTGTGTATTATGAACAGCTTTGATTGGATCTAACCTTCCTTTCTTTAGAAAAGAATCAATTTTGAGGAAAAATAACTTTTACAGCGGAAACGCGAGGGAAATGGCTCTAAAGTGGGTGATTGATTTACAAAGTGTGTATAGTGCAAAACTGAATAGTGTCTGTCATGGCAACAACGGTGTTCAGTTTACAATGTAAATACGAATCTTGACAATATCTATTTCTCAGATTCGGTTTGCTTGTGATTCTTCTCTGTTTTCTTTGATCTTTACCAAAATTATTGAATAATCATCATCGGTGACTCATAACAACAATCTCATTGTTTCTGCTTTAGCAATCCACTTCTTTCATAAGTGAAAATCTCAATTAGTTCATTTGGTTATTAACAGCATTGAAATATCACCTCTAATATTCTACTTAGTGGCATATTGTATGAAATTATCCGCATATAAACAATTATTATTATTTCCCCGGGGGGGGGGGTCGAATCCACACTAGGCTGTCTCAAAAAGATAGAAAAAGAAAGTTTTATGGTTGGCTCTTCAAGTGCTACGTGCTTCCACATTCAACAGAACACTACTCAAATTAAGGAAAAATTTAATCTTTTTAATCATGCTTAACTAAATATAACAAAGACTTTCCGCGCGATTCCGGAATTGATCAGGTGATAGTATTCAATATATTTGTATTAAATCATTTACGACTGCAACAATTTACGGACATTTTCGAGAGGAAATCAATAATTTGTACTTCCAATCGTTGGAGTATGTCGATGGTTGAAAAATTGAATCGTTCGAAATGAATTATAGGTAGCAAGACTTGAAAAGACTTCATTCATTCAAAAAGCAACAAGACGGAGGACTAAGTGGGTACCAGCGCAGTCTTGAAAGTTTTAAATGATTTGATGTTGACAAAATTTGAAAACATTTCCTCTAGAAATGCATCGCAAATAATTTACACTGACAATTCAACAAATTCCGATTTGTATTTGAATCAGAAAATACTAGAAAGATGTTCACATAGAAGAAAAAAGAACTTTACGGAGTTTTTTGGAAAAATTGAATAGGCTATTATTTTCCAACATTGGCAAAACGTGTATCCAGAAGAATGAAAATCCAAGATTGACCGCTTAAAATCCACCTAGTTTGTTTTGTTTTTTTTTTAGTTGACCTCTTCAAACAAGATTGGAATCATTTGTCTGGCTAAATAAAAATTAACAAGTCCCAACCTGACACTACTTAACGTCAAACATAAACATGTGAATTTATTGAATAGAAAGTGTGATTTTGATTTCTAGTCGTGCTCAGAAGTGTTTGTTTGTGCATTTTATTTGTATAATCGAATATAAGAAGCAAAAGAGATAAGAAGTTTTGATGAAATAAACCCCTCTTAAAATGATAAAATTCAGGAGGTAGGAAATTAGAAGTTTTGGCGAAATCAAATGAGTTTTATTTTCCTTCATTCAGAGTTTTTCGAACAATTGATCTCGTTGTTGGTGTTTGAAAGTTAATGACCCTTCTTCTCAAAACTACAGAGAGTTCTGTTTTGAAGTAGAAAGCAGTCCTAAAATAATGAATCAATCTTCTTTTATCGGGGTTTTCTTTTGTTTATGAATCATTTACGGAACCACATCTTTTATTTCTTCAAGACAATGGCAGATGTCAAGAGTGAAATGTCTGGGCACAACGTAGAGATGGTGGTCCAGATTGTGAAGTTTCATTCTCGCTGTTGAAAACGACACGCAAAATGAAAGAGAAATAAAGAAGAACAGAAATAAATATATAAATTACATTGCTTTGAATGAATTAAATCGTTAAATTATTTTGTCTATTTGTGCGCTATTTTTACTATCTTGACCACCTCCCCTAAATTGTGCCCATCATGTCCGTTTCAGGAGAATGTAATCATTTAGGTCCGTCTTTCTCAAAGACAAGTCACAAGTGGTAATTTATACTGAAACGTAGCTTTCAATTCTGCGCTCGCAACTCCCGACTATGCTGACAAACTAAGATTTCAAAACGTGATTACATCACAAAATTTAATTCTGCAACATTGCTCCTTCAATGTAATGTAAGGTCACGTACTTTTTTTTTTTAGATTTAAAAATACTGAGCGAGTGGTACGGCACAGAACAAGGATAGTAACTGGAAGTGCAGTAAAAGCGATACTAGTACTGACTAGTTGCTCAGCAATATGGCTTGAAATAAAAATCTAATGTGCCGTTTAAAAGCTGAAAGGTTTTTTGTTCAAGGGGGGGGGGGGTAGTGAACTGTCCAAAAACTGAACAAGTGGACTAAAGAAGACAGGCAGCAGCTGAGAGAGGGCAAAAAACAAAACAAAAGCTTTTATTCAGTCGACAAACTTCCGGGAGGATGTCAATCCTACAAATGAAATAAATACAGTTTTTTTTTTTGTTTTTTTTACAAATAATTTCTTGTCTTCTCTGATCGACCTTTCCTTTTTTTCAGAGTTAAACCAACCCTACTACTTGACTACCATTAATGCTAGTAGTCTCTTCCATTAAGTTGATAGAAAGTACACAACGCATACACTACCATGATCACAGATATCAATGAAATGTTTATTATTTGCAAGCAACAACGATTATTACTGTTACCGGTCGTTTAATACACAATGTAATCAAGCTAATTAATGTAAAAGAGGAAGACATTGAGGTTGTTACAATCTTCAACAGGCAGATATCTCATCTATTTCATCGTCATGATGAGATGAGAGCCTAACGATTGCTTTTCTTCCTTGGATTATATTAGAAAAAATGAATCAGTGTTTTAGAGTAGTTTTCTTCCTCTCCTTCTCTGCTAGGTCACGACGACGTAGTAACTAACACACACACAACACTCGAAAATCAAGTAACCCACACTTCACTTGAAGAGAAGGGATGGTCTTGGAACATTGTTAAATAAAAAAATGTATTGCCTACAGTCGTATGACTACATTTCATTTCAGTAACCCCACTTTGCTCACGTAACTGGTTTTTCGGGGCGCACTTGAAAAAATCCAACCCTATCATCAGCATTGCATAATGATGACTCTAATAATAACAGACTTCAAATAATGACAAAGGAGATGAGGATGATGCAGCTGCACTGTGTAGCAGACAAAAAGATACTTTGTTCATTTTTTTACCGTATTTAATCGTGTTTAATGCAATAAATTCAATATTTTAACAAAAATCAAGGGCTAAATTGGGGGTTAGCATTATACTTGAGTGTAAAAAAAAAGAAAAAAAAGGATTAATTTTCAGCTACAAAATGTGGGGATAGCATTATATTCCAGATCGCATTGTACTCGAGTAAATACGGTACCCTTCCCAATGCCTTGTTGAAGATCATGAATCAATAATACATTTATTTGGCGTGAAAAAAGTACACAAGTCGTGTTTATGCACACATATCAATCTTAATTTCCACATCATTAAAAACCTCAAACATACATGGTGTTGTAATAAATATCAATTATTTCAAAATGATTAACATCTGAGGAGAGCACTACACATGATTCTGATAATCTATTCCATAGTCCTATTTTGCTATGAATAAAAAAAATACACAGGGGTCAGCAGATGAAGACGACGGAAAAAAAGATTTTGCTCTACCACCATTTTAGCGTTAAATTGGTTTTAGAATCTATCTGTACAGATTTTTCTTATATATAGAAAGAGGAAAAGTTTATTGAAGAAAAAAAATCACTTGATCTCAAACCTCCGCCATGGCATCGTAATTGACGAAGATGCAAAAACTTAAGTTAACTTGATGCTAACTATGACAATCCGTTCTGATGCAAAAATGAAGAATTTAATAATAGTTTTAAATTATTTCATTCAAGAATATCATCCTGGTATTTACAGTAACACCATACGGCAATCATCAAAAAAGAAAATTAACTGTTTCAAGAAAGCGACGGGAATTCTAATTTTAAACTATTTCTGCTCTCAAGATTAAAATACTAACGAATAAAGCCCAACAGAAAACGATTTCGAGAGATCATTATTCCCCATTGTGACTTTTAAGAATTGTCTATTATATTTTTTGTCAAATTATTTTTTGAAGTTTCCAAAATCAAAATTAAACGTCAGATCAAGAAGGAAGAAGATAGATGAATGAGAGGGTAGAAAATAAAAAGTACAAAATTGGTACGATGGATGGCAATGTTGAATTTTTTTTTTTTCAAGATGAAGATAGAGAACCAGTTCTCGGCGATGCACCCAGATTCTAGCCAAATGGGGGGAAAATACATCATAAAATATACAGAAAATAACGAGATGTAAATCCAAGAAAAGAACAAAAAAGATCCAAGTTTTCATTTTTCCGCTCATAGATCATAACATGGCAATTATGTATCAAAAATGTTTTGAGCATATTTGACATATAACACTAAGAGAAAGTAAAACATGAAGATCGACTAGTTTTTTTATCTTCCATCGCAACTCTGGCTTGTCGAAAAAAAATGTGTAAGTGAAAGAAAACATTGTTTCACTTCTTTATCCAATAAGAATAAATTAGAGATTGATGATGTAGATTATTACAAGGAAAAGAATAAAAATAAAAAAAAGGATTTATCACAGAAATGATCAACCGAAGATAAACATTGTTTTCGGTTAATGCAGAATACAACAGATTTGAAAGAAAAAGCGTTTCCGATTTCCTTGATTTCGATATTTCAACCATCGACCATTGATCAATCATTTTGCAGCAATGCGTAAATATTGAATTCATCCCACAGTAATAAAATTCTATTCTTTTGTACAATGCATAAAGAAAAATAAGCATTTGGTTTTATTAAATGCTAACAATAAATACTGATTAAAAAAAGAAGTTTTCTTCCAGACGACATAAAAAAATTAGAAGAAAGGGGGTCTCTTTTTGTTGTTGTTGTTCGCTCCCTTTCACACAAACACACACACCAAAAAAAATCAAAACGGAAAAGAAAAGTGCCATAACCTCAAAATCTGAAACCCATTGCCATGATATAAATCGAAACAAATAACCAGCAATGACTATCAGAAATCATTCAAACAAATTTCAGTTAGCTGAAGAGGAAAGAAGCAGAGAATAAAAATAGAAAGTAAATACACTAAAAACAATTTTTTTCATAAGCCGAAAGCGGTCACCTAAGTCGCGGGGTTTGTTTACTTTTATTAATATTATTACCAAGTTTTCTTGACTTTATTATTATTTCAAACAATTATAAAATCATTGATTAATGTTACAGTTATCATTACGATTTTAGGATCCTTTTTTTGTATTTAAGACTCAAAAATTGTATTATGATTATTGTACAGTAAAAAAAAAAAAGTTGTTTTCAGAGACCGACAAGAAGGAGAGAGAAACGGTTCCGTTTCTTACATACCTGCATGAACTGTATCTGCTAGGTCATACTTGGATGCAATTTTTGGATATTCCTTAAGGTTACGTCCACATAATAATATTTCTCCAGATAATTGAGCTTCCTCGAAAACCCGTTCTAAAGTTCTCGAAATTGATGTCGGGCTTTGGCCGCCCGTCCCGTAAGTGGCCGCCATCTTTCTACCTCCATCTATCATCGCGCATGCTTGCATATTCCTGCCTGGAAATGACATCAGCGAACAAGGGTGCAGCGATTGCCCCTCTCTGTGATTTCTTACCAGCTCGTTTCGCCTCTCATTATATAATTCATTGCCTATCGGTTTCTTGCTCTCGCTTCTGTGTCTCTCCTCCTTTTATGACTCATTCCCTATCGGTTTCTTTCTCACTCTTTGTCTCTCCCTCCTTATATAATTCATGCCCTATCGTTTTCTTTCTCTCACCCTTTCTCTCACCCTCCTTCTTTGAATGAGTTTCATTTTCAAAAACCCACCCTCTCTTTAAACTTTGTCAACGCTCAAACTTCCACCCGTTTCGTCGTATCTCCTCTATCTCCCTCTCTCTGTGAAATGTATTTTAATTCTTTCGTTTCATTTTTTTCTCTGACTTGCTACTTTTTTTCTCAAATCTCTGTTTTTATTTCTTTCACCCCTCTCCCTTTAGAAAATATTTTCTAAAGTTTATCTTGACACTTTTCAATTCATTTCTTTCGACTCTTCTCTCTCTTTATTTTTTTTTTTAAACTTCCTTCGTCATTCTGAGCTTACTTTCTGTTCACCCTCTCTTAAGAATCTTCAAGTTAATATTTCTATTCACTCAGTAAGCAGTGTTGGCAATTTAGATGCTAGATTTCTGTTCTTGTTGGTTTTTTCAATTTTGGGAATCACTCCCCAATTCGAAAAATTTATTTGAAAAAAAAACATCAAAATCTGCGACTGTAGACTCCAAATTCGAAAAAAACTAATTTCAATCCAAGTTGGCAACACTGGCTACAAAAATTCAAAAAATATATTTTAATTGGAGATACTGTGAAAAAAACGGCCGATTTGTCACAGAAATCTCTCATGTTATAGGCTTGATTAATCAACTTTTTTTTAACCCTAAAATAAAATTATCATGTACGCAGAAACACAACTACATTTTAATTTTTTTTCCAGGAAATGCATAGCTACATTTTGAGCACGCGCACGCGTGTTCTGTGCATCTCCTTCTGAAATAAAAATATGCTTTCTTTAGGAATTAGGTTTCTCGGTCTCACAAAAATACATAGTGGGTGTTTACAAAATATACATAAATAAATATATACTTTGCATGTACTACAGAGAATGAAACCCTAGACATGAAAAGATCTACACATATATAATGCAATGTGTATCCATATATATCAGATGGACTAATGGTTAGTATGTCTGCTCCACATACTAAGATCATGAGTTCAATTCCAGGTACAAGCAAAGAGTGTGGAAAACACCTAGGATCAAATTTACACAACTATGGATGAAATATTTGACTGTCTAGACTTGGGAATGCAACACTGTTTCCAATCCAGGGAGTGGATGCATCAAACTGGCAGCTCCTGCAGCCAAGCTGATGCCAGACGTATCGCTCATCTGGACTACAACAGCAATGTGGGATTCTGATACGCTTCACCCATGTATGCACCCTAGATGAGACAGAATGGAGGCCAGTCATCTATATGTATACATATATATGTGTGTGTGGGTGTGTGAATGGGTATATACTAAAAGGGCTATCCAGCATTGCGTGGGGGAAAATTTACTTCAAATATAACAACACAGGAAAACAAATTACATTTCATAAAATCAAATGTTCATTTTAGTCAATGATTTGCACACACTCCCATGTCAAGGTTCGCATTACATTTACATTGTAAATAGAAGAAAAAAATTTTTAAAAAGTGATGAATTACCAGAGGAAACAAAGGTCATATGGATTGAAAGGACAAAAAATTACTTGCAAAAAATATTTTATTTCAATTTTTTTCAAATATTCAACTAAAACAATTATTTGCATGTGGGTCTGCCCAGGAGTGTTCATGCACAACAC
The DNA here is from genome assembly GCA_963457665.1 of Thysanoteuthis rhombus. Classification (NCBI taxonomy): domain Eukaryota; kingdom Metazoa; phylum Mollusca; class Cephalopoda; order Oegopsida; family Thysanoteuthidae; genus Thysanoteuthis; species Thysanoteuthis major. The sequence goes on from OY735204.1 coordinate 17,582,986, forward strand.
CCAATATGAGAAAAATTATGCAAAAGTACTAAAATATCATCAAAAATGCATACATGCCCACTCAATTAAACCAGTTTAGAGCTCAATGGTTTATGTTGTATCAGAAGAAATATATAAAAGAACATATTTCTTTATAGTGTTCTCACATTACCAGGAATAATAAAGTAAAAATATCTTGAAATATTTGTAAAAAACATACATGGGTAAATCGCTGTAAATATTGAAATGATACTTTAAAAAAGTAAATATCAAAATGAAAATTATTTAATGGAAATGTTGAAAATAATCAAAATCTTGGTGTGCACTGTATATATACATCTGATGAAAGTCTTTCGAAAAAGAGATGTCTGAAGTTTTTTTCAAATTTGTCCCGATTTCTCTTTAAATTTGGGGGAAGTGAATTGTCTCCCTTACATTTATCCCATTGAAAATTAGAAATGACCTCTGAGGCCAACCTCACATAGCTCATCATCTTTGCTGGGAAAAGATATGCCCCTATGCCAAATATCAACTTCCTCAGTGTAACATTGTATCTTACAATTGCTTCATTTGGCTAGAAATGATTATAAATGATCTCTGGGAACCTCAAATGACCTCCAAGTTCAACCTCACATAGCCTATGTCCTCTGCTGTGAAAGGACGTACCCCTATGCCAAATTTCAGCTACTTTGGTTCCTCCACCATGGAAAGATATACCACTATACAACATACAAAGCTGTGGCCTATAAAGTGGAACAGACAGACAGATTCTAAGTTTTGTATATACATATATAGATATAGGTAGATTAAAAATATATAAAACAACTTCTATATATTTTTTCATAATTTTTTTATTCCAGGTGTGGTCAATACTTTAGTCACTATACCAATGCTTTATGGAAATTTAGTCTATTACAATGGTTAACTGTTACTTCACTATACAATATTTTCAAACAGACAATGTATTTTTGGTTACATTCTGCATTTATATAACAACATACATACATACCAATAAATTTTAACAGAGACACTGACCCTAAAGAACTCACCTCAACCATCGAGAATATTACATATAAATACTTTAGAACCAGTCTTAAAAAAAATGAACACAATGCTAAAACTCAACTAGGAAAAACTATTAAACAAAAATATAGAAGATATGTAAAAAAACATTTATAGATAAGTATGTTGAAACAAAGAAAGAGTGTGTACCAACACAAGAAAATAAAATGAACCAATCTATTGTCTATAAAGAGGAAACATAAAGCCAAGGCAAAATATTTCCAAACCAAGCATCCAAACAGGATGGAGAAATACTCATCATTTGGCAAAAGACAGAAAGACCTTTGAAGGGAAATTAGCAGCAGAAGTCAAAGATGATAAGGCCTTTTGGAAATATGCAGCAAGCAAAAGAAAAATGCCAACCCTCAAGAAAAAAATGATCACTTTACCAAAAATAACCATGAAAAATCAGAGGTATTAAATGATCAATTTGCCTGCATTTTCATCAAGGAAGACATGGGAGATACACCAAAATTCAACAATTTAAAAATAAGTACCAACTTAAGCACCATAACTGTCATAAAAGAAACAGTTTTAAATCACCTCAAGCACTTAGAATAGACAAAGCAGCAGGTCCAGATTATGTACACCCTTACAACATAAAAAATTCAGCAAACAACTTTGCAAAACGTCTCACCATATTGTACAACTCAACTCTAACTATAACTTCACCTAATATTCAGAAAAAAGAGAACATAACTGCCCTTTTAATAAGGGATTCAGAAACCTAGCATCTATCATCCAATCAGCTAAACCTCCATTATCTGCAAAACAGTGGAACACATTATATCTGACCATATAACTAAAAACCTTTCAGACAACAAAATTTATGACAAAAAACAGCATGGCCACACTAAAAAAAGATCAACCGTCACAAATCTATTAGAGGCACTCAGCGTATAGAGTGAAGTACCATCACACAATATACCCGTTGATGTTATTTAGATCTGGAAAAAAACTTTTACAAAGTCCTACACCATTGGTTTATCCTCCAACTACAATGTTATGACATCCAAGATAGCATTCTAAAATGGATTGAAAATTTCCCCAGCAATAAAAAAACAATTGTTCAGGATTGGAGGTTACTCATCATAAGAAATCACTGTAACATCAGGATTACCACAAGGATCGGTTTTGGGACTAGTCCATTTCATGATCTACATCAGTCACCTCTCCAGCCTGTTACAAAACTTTGTGTTTTTGTTTACAGATGACACAAAACTGTTCAACTGCATCCTGAACACTGATGCAACCTTAAACAACCTATACAGCACAGATTCAATTCAAAATGACATTGATGCAGTCACCCAGTGATTAGAGAGGATGCAAATGAATTTCAATATAGATGAATATCACTCTCTACATTTTCAGTTGAACAACAAAAATCATCCATGTAACATACCCTAACAAACTAATACAATATTTGGAAATATTTACAAATCATATTACTACTCATTCCATGAGTTAACATGAGTCATCATCATCATCAGTCTTTCAACGTCCGTCATTGGATATACACCTTCCCCAGGATTTGCCACACTTCTCTATCATGGGCGTCACGGAGCCAGTACTTTCTGAACTTATCTAGTTTGTCTCTCCATCTAATATTCTGCCGGCCTAGGTTGCACATGTGATCTTGGGGGATCTATGTCGTGAGTCGTAATGTCCATCGGTTGTCTACCATTCTTGCAACATGGCCAGCCCACCGCCATTTGAGATTTTTAATGGATTCTATGATGTCCCTGACTCTTGTCTTTTCCCAGATGTACTGTGCTGTCTTGTGGTCTCTCCATGTGAGGCCCAGCATAATTCTTTCATGTGAACGTTGCATGGTTCTCAATTTGTAGATCTGTCTCTTGCTTACGTTCCATAAGTGACTATTGGGAGGATGCATTGGTTATACACCCTTCTTTTTAGGATTAATGGGATCTTCTTATTTTTGAAGGTTGAGCTAGCTCTGCCAAAGGCTTGCCATCCTAGTTTGATTCTTCGCTTGATTTCTTCTTCTTTTGAGGGTCTCATGGAGATTCATTGTCCTAAGTAGATGTAGTGATCTACTTTCTTCAGTTCTGTGTCTTCGATTTTGATCTCCGTGTTTTTATCTCCGATGTGGTTGTTGCATATGATCTTCTTCTTGCTGAAGTTCATGTGTAGGCCGACTTTCTTGCTCTCTTCATTTAGTTCATCTATCATTAGTTGGAGGTTGAAGAAAAAGATCTGGGGTTGATAGTAGATGAATAGCTCAACTTCAATAAACATATTGGAAAAAAATCAATATAGCAAATCAGATGTTTGGTATAATCCGAATCACATTTAACCACATGGACACCACTATATTCAAATTGCTCTACAAAATCCTGGTCAGACCACATGTAGAATAAACAAGAAATATCTGGTCTCCAAATCCTCAAAAATACCAAGAAATGCTTGAAAGGCTACAAAGAAGTGCTACCAAACTGGTATCATAACTAAAAGACTTGCAATATGAAGAGAGACTCAAAATTCTACAGTTTCCCATTCTACAATTCTATGTAGAAGTTGAGAAGTGATCTGATACACATTTACAAAATAACACACAGCATGGTAGAAATGGACACATATACTTACAGTAAGATATTCAAACAGAGTAAACCCATGGCACATAAAACAATAAGAATAACAAACAGAGGTCACAGTCACAAATACCAAATACATCACCATCCAGGTATTCGAGACGAATCTATAACATCAATCCCTTTCATACTGGAATTCATAATCAAAACAAACAGTAAACTTCACTTCTATCGACTTGTTCAAAAAAGCTTACTGCACAGATATAAAAATTTCTGAAATACTCATGTCAAAAAGTCAACTCCTATTACATCAGTTTGATGCAACTTCAGTTAATAAATTTCAAGATAACTTTATGATAACTTTATAGATGAGATAATTTACTTTTACTCTACATTGTTAAGGTAATACAGCATTTCTTCCTGTGTCTTGTCATTAGATAACATTAAGTTAATCATTTGTGTTTGCTTGTAATTCTACTTATTCAAAGATCTACTTATATTTGGAAATTTGAATGTTCTAATGATTTCTTTGAGTCAGGTTATTTTTTGTTCATTTGTTTTATCAAAGGATACATGTGGTTGAGTTGAATTTCATTTAATTAATGCTAGCGTGATTTTTAATATTTTTTTATCAAGCACTATAAATTGCTCATTTTTGGAAAAAAATAATCTGTATTTTTATCTTGATTAACTTTTCTAATTTATTGTCTGGTTGTATTTTTGTGATTTCTAAATGAGAGTCGTTTATGTGAAAACTATGCTGTTCAATTTGTTTTTTTAAAAACCTTTTTGCGTTTAGATAACTTTGAGGATTTATATTTTTTGCAATGGTCTAGCTTATAGTGTTCATTTCTGTAAGTTAAACTTTCTTTCTGGTGCCCTGATCTGCTTAATAAATTTTAGAGAGTCCACTTTCTCCTGCCTCCCAACCTGTATGCGTGGGGGGTGAACTGTTCCACCCACATGAAACAGCTGGATGGACAGGCTGGCATGGAACAAACCACATAGAAAGCTCCATAACTACTGTTTGAGCGCTTAGTTGGGAGTAGCACTCCCCTTTGAAGTATGTGTTCATATGACCTTTGGTGTGGGTCTACCTGATATGATTTGACAGGCTTTTGATTGTGACCTGTCCTCCTAGGTGGGCCCTTTTTTTGAGCATTCTGTTTGACACCCAGTTTAAGCAATTGGAAATAAAGGTGTCTAACAAAATCTCGAGTGGAAAGACTGGATCATGTGACATGGTATTTGAAAGGACGGAAGAACATTGTTGGTTTGCATGCTGGACCCGAATAGAAGATTTATACATCTACCTCGTAAGTGGCATGTCCAGTTCATGGCACAATGTGACCTTGCATTCACTCTTTAATACCATCTTGATAGTATTTGACAAGAACGGATTGACCAGGCACAAACACATGCTGCTCAGCACTGTGATGGCGATTAAACTGTTCCTCAATAGCTGTGTTTCTATCGAAATGGAGCTGGATGAATGACTTCATTGGGTAGGCAGATCTTCCGATACATCAGTGCCTCTGCAGGTGAGCAACTCTTTGGGTTCGGTGTTGCTCTGTAGCTCAACAGATATATTTCTTTGATTTTGGTTGTATCCCCCCCCCTCTTCAAATTCTAAGAGTACTCTCTTAAAGGTGTCCACAAAGAGCTCCACCTGGCCATTTAATTGTTGATGGAATGGCGGTGAGCAGCTGTTAAGGATCTGGCTGCATGAACTATTGCTTTTTCGTTTCCATCAGGAAAAATGTTTGAAATAATGGCTCCGATTCCATAGTTTGAGGCATCTGAGGCAACAATAATACCCATAGATGTATTGTAGTGGGTGAGCAGTAATTCAAAACAAAGTAAAGATTTTACTTTGTCAAAAGCAGCCTGGCAATCACGTAACTTGTTCCATGGTACATCCTTTTCCAAAGGACATTTTAAGAGACCATGCACACAATGCATTTCTGGCAAAAATACACTTAGCAGATTGAGGAAAGAGTATAGGGTTGTTACATTCATCATGTTGGTATTTATTGTATAGCATAAATATTTTCTGGGTCTTGGTGACAACCACTTTTGTCAGAAATAAATACAAGGTATTTTGTGGATGTCGGAAAAATTCACATTTGTCAGCATGTAGACAGAATCCATATTGTTGAATTTGATCAGGCACTCAATTCAAATGATGTAGGAGTTTATCCTGAGTGAGACCTGTGACAATGATGTCATTGATGTAAGTAGCAACTCTTTTTAACCTGGTCAGCATAGCATCCATTGTCTGTTGGAATATGTCTGGTGCCAACTTTATGCCAAATGTAAGGTAATTGAATTGGAACAAACCCTAGTGTGTGTTTATTGTACGTAGTTCCTTGAAATCATCCGTTTCAATTTGAAGGTAAGTGTCAGCAAGATCAAACTTTGCAAAGCGAGTTCCCCCATTGAGCTTTGTGAATAGGTCGTTCAGGACCAGTAGTGGATACTAATGTGTATCCCACGCATCGTTCAGCCCTGTGGAATAATCAGCACATGTGTATACTTTTGCATTGGCCTTTCTACGACGACAATGGGAGCCACAACTATGAGTAGTTTAATTTCTCTAGCTTGCTGGAGGTGGTCTAATTCCTTGTTTACACTGATGAGAGTACAGCGTATGGTACAGAACATTTCGGTCTGAAAACCTGTCTTACATTTGACTGTCGCAAGAGAATAGCCTTGATCTTGGTGCAGCACCCAAGGCCATCCTAGAAAACATTGCTGAAATTGTTTTTAAAATTGTTCATAGTAGAAGCAAGCTGTAATATGTTACACACAGATGTGAAGGGAACAATAAAAAGATCAAGTTCCTCAATCTAGTCAAGCCCAAGTAAGTCTAAATTGAAACAATCAGTAAGATAACGCACTGAAGAAAACTATATATTTTTGAAAGATGCATCACTAGTTAACTCACCAAGTAGCTGAATGGTGTTTCCCAATGCACTCTTAGCTACATGGTTAGATTTTGTCACAACCGGTTTACCAATTAATGCCCAAGTGGAATGCAAGATCAGCATTGTATCTGAAGTGGTGTCAAGCTGAAAATGGACTGGATTGTTGTTAATGGAGACTGTTATGAGTTTTCTGTAAGACTAAAAGTCAACTTAGAAAGTTACAAATACAGGATTGGAATGTGCATGTTGACGGTTCAGCTTGTCGTGGAAGACACTTTAGAACCTCTTTTTCGTATTGAAAGTTTTGGCTTTCTGATTGTGGCAAAAACCTTCCCTGTGTCGGTGCTTGTTACATGTCTAACATTGGTGTGTTTTCTTGTTGTCAGTTTTTTTTTATTTGTGATTTTTTCCTCTATCTCCAAGTTTCCAGTAATGACTGCTTAGAGAGATGTTATTTCTGTGGCATTCATGTATGAAGGGGGACTCTTGAATTATCTTTTTTTATTGAGTCAAATATTGTTTTTGAACTCTGGAATTACCATGGGTACTACTAGTTTTTATGAATATACCTAAGGTTCTCTTTACACATGTTCATTTTTATGGAGTTTTTCTCAGTGTGAAAAGCTTTAATCCTTAGGTGTAAAGTTTTCATAATAATTTGATCATGGGTCCTTGCTAAGGTATAAAATTACTACCAAACAAAACTATTTTTCCTCTAAAAATGTGACCATATCACAATTTTAAATTAAATCAAATAAAAAATCTCATTGTAGATATTTACATCACTAGAGGCCTTGCAAATTTTATGAGAACTAATGGATGGCCAGTGCATTTTACATTGGTTAGAAGTATTTTTTTCTCAGCTGAATTTTAGTTTTAATCCTACAGATTAGCTCCAAAGATGATAAATTAGATATGTATTCATGGGTATCCGTTGCCACTTTTCCAGGGGGTGACATATATTTCCAGGGGGTGGAATATATTTCCAGGGGGTGGAAGGAAATGAGTATATTTGGAATATATCTTGGTGGTAACCCTGTTACATGATAGGCATTCCAGTTTTTTATACGGGAACATTAAGTTGCGGTTACATAAAACATTTATACACCGCCATGTTTATTGACTATTAGGTTCCAACTTTCCAACACCCCCAGCCTCGATGAGAAACCCTCATTTGCACCCCCTCCTAGTAAGTGTTCACTTCTTTCAACCTTGTGATGCATATTTGTAAGAACCTGGTAGAAAACTAACAGTAAGACATAAAAATGAAATAAATGCAATGTTTTTAAGCCTCTCTCAGTATATAATCCTGTGTTAAGGCCAAATCATATTTGACACATCAGCTCTTGTACAATCGTCAAAGTTACGCAACATCAAGCCTGATCAGTACGTAGATGGGTGACCATCTGGAAACACCAGATGCTGTAAGCAGCTGGGGATCATTAGAGGGCTTCTTGTGGCAATTTCATTAATGAGAAAGAAACCAATCTTTACACTCCACTCAATAACGCAAACCAAAGGCCTCCTCTGCCTGCACCTCCTAAACCCTACTGCAAGTGACAAGAAAATGAATGAATCAGCTTCAGCTTGCTTAGATTTAAATTCAGTTGAAGTCTCTGATGGAGAAAAAATTATATAACAAGTCTGGTTAGTCATTCAATAGAAACTATCATGTAACCAATGTCTTTTTGTGTAATGATTTGTTAGGGGTGCTCAAATAGTCACTGAAGTTCAGCAACATCAAGCCTTGTTACCTAGAGGGGTAAAGGTCAGGAAATACCAGTTGCCGTAAGCAGCTGGGGATCATGTTGAGAGCATCCTGTAGCAATCCTGTTAATTCTCCTTAGGAAGGAGACTGATCTCAACTCTACACTCAATAATACAAGTCACCCCCTAAACACACCAAACCCTTTGACTGGCCTGGTTGTGAGCAACAAGAAATGAATTATTGAATGAGTATAGTCCTATACTAACAATTTTCAATATCCTAAATAGGATTTACATTACTAAAAGACATGTTACTCTTTACTGCTGGCACAATACATAATACCATCATCAATTATAAATTAGACAGCAGATTTTGCCAATAGACTAAAACAACTCAACCGTTGTGAAAATTAACCAGATGAATGCTGACCAGGATTTGAGAAATGATGATATAGAAAGAACATTCGACAAATGGATGAATCTTGGTCAAACTTGCTATAAAGATACTAATTTCTAAAAAACTACTGTCTGAATTTTCAAAAACCAAGTGGGAATGCAAAAGGACCAATTAAGCACAAACTTACATGGCAAACTGAACCCCCACTAATAACCTATTTTGAGTGTGAATTTTGGACAAAAAAAAAACTTTTTTCAAGTCATAGTGAAAAGTAAAGAAAAAAATGTTCAAATTTTCAGCCCTCTAGCTCCATTGGTGCAACCTGTAAGCATGATACATACAGAGCCAGCTAGCCAAAGAAATTCAACTGAAGAAATCTATGTTATCAGTTTTAGTTGATAATTTCTAATGACTCGGCAAAATAAAGTAATAATCTTTGTCTATTCCATAAAAGATAAATGTTAATCCTTACTTTCTGAAACTCATCTACATTATGATGATACAATTTCTGTATATTTGTTGGTGGGCTTTTTGGGTTTGTTACTCTAACACGGCAAAAAAAAAAAACAAGACACCATTGCACATTTTTGTTCCTGGAATACAATTAAAATGCTCTAAATGGAAGAATAAAGCCATTTCCAGTCCAATTGGGCCACCATTTTCAGAGTGATTAATTTAAATGAAAATGAAAATGAATCGACACGAAAAAAGTCTGTCCAAGGGAGATAAAACCAGGTGTATCAACTGCTAATTACAGTTCTTTATTTTAAAAAATCAGAGGAATAAGCGAATAATGAACATATAAATTCTTTAAATAGAAAAGGATTTGACATCAGGTTTAAAGGCCACTGATGACAGCTTTTAAGCCAGTTACTCATGATGAATTTTTATTAAATGATATTAGATGGTGAAATAAATAAAATATCTCACAGTAAATAACATGCTAATTTCTCCTCACTTTTCCTCTTTTTTAAAAAAAATTTCGATACTATAATTATTTGTGCATGATATGTACCCATGTATGATATATATTCCTAATTTTGAGCTATGAAACCCTAAAAAAAACATCTCTTATGCATATTACACACAGTTTTTTCAGATTTTGTAGCAACTAGATCTAACCTTCATCCAACTTTTTGCACAAAAATAAGATTTTATATAATTAACAAAATGTTTTTATAAGAGACAGCAATACTGATGTGAATAAAACATTTTGAAACTCCAGCATTAGTTTACTTTGTTACACATTAGTTGACTTGGACCATTAATTTCCATCATGATGTCCTGAATAAATCCATGCACTTGGCCAGGAAAAAGGGGTAATATTTTGTTCTTATGGATAATATGCACTTGTAAGTTTAGGTTTAAAAACCTGGGAAAAAGTGCGTATTATATATGAATAATTACTGTAATCATTTCCTATATTCAATAATTGGTAGAAAGGAACTTTTCTTTCCAACAAGTATCATTATAAATCAAGATATTGATTGGGAAACATGTTTTGTAGATCTCTTAAATATGTCAGATATGTTATGATATCTTAAAAATCTGGTACATGTGCATTTTGTATTTGTTTGGACCAGTATCATTTTATCTGTCAACAAAATATATTGGCTATTGCATTCTCATCAGGTATAAAACATATGGTAGCTTCATAAGGCTTTCAAACAAAACACTGATAAAGGTATTCTCCTGTGATTACTCTTGTATCAGAGCCTGTACCTTTATTTATCCAATATACCACAACAATAGTTTCTGTTTATAACATGGGTGTCAGATTCAAGGAAGAGAACTGTATTATAACTTAACTATTGATAATCAAAAGTCAATTACGAGAACCAAAATAAGTTCAGCCATGAAGTGTTATTTTGATCACAAAATCAAATGAATTGTTTGTAAAACACCATGTGATTATGTTAATTGATTGCAAATTGAAGAAATTTAATATTTTAATTATATCAAGTCTTTTGAAAGAATTCTGTCTTTATTCACTGTTTTCTGGTTGAATGTGTGATAATATAGGCAAAAATGTCAGGACCCACCACCCACCTGCCTTATTTTGAGAACCACTCATTAATGAACTGTGCTGTATCAAAGGACATGTGTATTTATAACTTCATATGACAATCTACTTCGGAGAGCAGTAGCATTCTCTGCACCAGATGATCTGTTGTCTTGACTCACATATTGATTTGTGAGTCAAGACTATTAATCAACTTATTGATTTAGTGAATTGTCCGGCTTTAGAATTGAACTCACATGAATGGCCTCCATTTTCTCTCTGCAGACAATGAAATGTGTTCCCTTCATGTTGCATGCCTGGGTGAAGCATATGGAGATCTTTGGATGGTCAGTTGGAATCTCCCTCTCAGCCTCACCAATATAATCCAGAGGAGAGCAGTGAGCAATGTGTCGGGATTCTTGGCTGCAGGAGCTACTCGAAGGATATCAAATTGGGTATCAAACCATCTTTGGAGGGCTTGACTCCTTGATTTGTAATCAGAGTTGTCCTCTCAAAAATGTGCTTTTATTGTACACAAGAAAAAGGGTTATTTTTAACTTGCAGAGATTTCTCCCAAAACCTTACATATCAGACATTAACGAAAGCATAAAAGAAACAAATGAGTCTTAAAAATATTTCTTTTAAAGTAAAATGGTTAATTTTTTGTTGACGTCTAATAACAAGATACTCAAGTTCATGCCTTTCTCAAGAATATTAGTACAGTACTACAAATAATATAAACGATAATCAATCTAATTGTTCCCTCTAATTTTTTCATGGTCTGCACTTGACTAAAAAGTCAGAAACGATCATTGACTTTTTTATCTAGAGTTTATGAAACAAAGGACGATAACTTATAACGATAGGTTTACAATAATAATAAAATGAATGAGTTATTTGAAGCATTGATTTTTATTTATCATTTATTCATTAGCAAAGAAAAATTCTTGGTTGATTGCATAGTGACAAAATGTACACATTAATTTCTGCACATTATAATCTTTGTATAATAAAAAATATGATGATTGTTTGTTCGGACACAGTTTCATTATTGAACCTTTTTTCTTCATTTGAAACTTCCAAAATTTGTGTAGGGTGTTAAAATTTTACTGCGCAGCACAATTTTTGTGTGTGTGCAGGCAAAAAGCTGTGAGGCAACACTGATCAAGACCATTCAGCCCGTTCCATTTTGATGAAGTAGCAACCACTTTTGAAATAAAAGCAGAAACCAGGAAAATATATCATGGATTTAGGAAGTTTTCAATTCATAGTCAATAATTTTGGGAAGGGCTATTAACATTGAAAGAGTTTTTCAAACAATCAAACGGCTTTTTTAAAATTTGTTTGCATCTTGTATTAATTGCTCATACTTTTGTACTTGACTTTTCAAAAACCATCAACCAAAATCATGACTAAAACTGTCAACATACATTTCTTCAGTTTTTAAGTTGGTCTGGCTGGCTATGCATGTATCCTGCATGCGGGCTGCACCAACAGTGTTGGCGGGCTGAAAAATTAGGCAATTATTCCTTACAATGTATGAAAAAAACATTTTTTTGTTTTTTGAAAATCCCCCTTATGTTTTTAGTAGGGATATGGTGAATTTACAATGTAAGTTCATGCTAAATTGATCCCTTAGTTTGTATCCAGTGGTGTCCACACCTGTTTTTCTTTTTCAATTCAGACTTTTTTTTAGTGATCACTGCCCAAAAAAGGTGAGGGGATCGACTTATTCATTGATCGTCTTTTTTTCCAATTTTTTGATTGATCACTCCCAACTGGGTACTATGCCAAAAGACATTGGTCACCTGATGGTTTCTGTTGAGTGACTAACCTGTTGCTTTTATTTATTTATTCAGTTAATTTCCCACTGCCTGTCCAACCCATTCCACTTGGGATTTCCTTCTGGCTCTCATCCTATTTTACGAAATGTCAAATAGATCAGCGTAACATTTTATGTTGCAAAATAGGGAGGAAGGAAAAAGACAGCGAAACAGGTCTAGTTAATCACTCAGCAGAAACTGTCCTGTGACCAATATCTTTTGGCAGCATGGTATGTTGGGAGTGATCAATTAAAAAATTGAAGAAAGGGCTGATCAATGAATCAGTTACTTCTGAAGTCAAAATAAAAAAAAAAAAACAAGCATAAATGCCACCGATCCAAAAAAAAAAAAAGAATAATTTAGCATAAACTTATTTTGCAAATTGACCTCCCTCCCAGAAAAAATCTACTGGGCGGGTGTAAATGGAAAATCAGTTTTTTCAGGACTTATCAAGGTGTAAACATTCAAATATACAGTCCCCAGGTTCCTTTGGTGCATACATACTTTCATACATAGCTAGCCAGCCAGACTAGATAAAAAGACTGAAGAAACCTATGTTGACAGTTTTGGTTGATGGTTTCTAAAACAATGTTAATAGGATTGTATCATCTAGTGTAGCTGAGTCTTGAGCCAGGAAAAAAATCCTCATCAAGAGTTTTTGCTTTGTTTTTCCTTTGTTTTGTTGTAATTTTTTGTTATTTATATTTGTTAATGGTGTTTCACCCTAAATTTTCCAGTCTGGGAAAATTACATTCTGCAGAGTTGTTGTGAGAAAATAGCAGATTGAAAGAAAAGAGGGACAAAGAAAAGAGGTACAAAGAAAGATTGAAAAGAAAAAAGGATGAGAGAGTGAGAGAGAGAGAGAGAGAGAGAGTGAGAGTGAGGGAGAGGGAGGTGATAAAAATGAATAAAAACTTAGAAAAAACAGAGGAAAAAAATGAATGATCTAACGAGAATGAAAAGTGGAAAAACGAATTATGAAGAGAAGAGAATGAAAGAAAGAGGGTAGACAAGGGAGAAGAGAAATTAGGAGAGAAGGGGAAAGAAAAAAAAGAAGAGAGATGATGGTAGAAAGAGGAGAAAGTGAAGGAAGACTCGAAAAGAAGGAAGGACTATACTGAAAAAGTCTGTAATACTCTTATAATGCAAATATCAATTCAGGTGTTAATCAGAATAAAAAAGCTCTTTTTCATTACAGTTTCTTTACAGGGACCTCCCAATTAGCACAGCCAATGTATCAACAAAAAATTAATGTGCTGATTGAAATCATGTTAATTGAACAATAAAAATAATATGGGAAATGTAATCAATCTTAGACTTTGAATTCAAAAATTAAAAATGATTTTTGAGACAATTTTTTAATTCATACTACCATATATATCTTATTTGATTTAATTTTAAAAATTTTTTCAGGAGATATTTTTTGCACCACAAGCAACTGAAACTTTCCAAACAAAACAGAATTTTGGTTTTATTGCATTTTATATTTTGGGAATCAGAGTACATTTTCTACATCTTGAAGAATCAGATGAAATTTTAACTGACTTGATTTACTCAGGAACTTACCTTCACAAAAATGTGAATATTGGTATAGTTCAAATGATATTTATAAAGATTTCATGAAATCAAATAAAGGGGGAATTACCTTGAAAATATTTCCACAGAGTTTTCTTACAAAATACCCTCTTCATAAATAGATTCATTCACAAATTAAAAAAAAAGTATTGAAAATTTTATTGAAATCTGATCATCAGTTGATTTTTGGTAGATTTTAAAAATCTTGGTGTGTTAATGTTGTCGAAAGTGCATACGCATGCAGAGAAAAATATTTGGAAAAAATTAAGATCAATAAAGAATTTTATAACAAACTATGTCATTTTGAATTTGCTTTTAATCAAATTTTTTGGCACACTATTTGAATTAAAAATTTTTTTTAGTGCGTCAATCATAAATGCTAATTGGAATCATGTTACTCATGGGTTTCCTGTAATTGTCTTATGATTTGTAATACTGCCTGGTATACAGATTATGTTTTCTAACCAAAATAAAGGAACCAATCTATTCACAATAAATAATTACGTGAGTTGTTATATCCAGCCCTTATTTGAACTCTTAAAGCCATTAACCACTTGATACCACTCCTAATTGACAGTGGAACTCACCAGTTACCAAAATAAGGTTTGTTGAAATTTTTATTGCACAGAATTAAAAATTTTTTAAATTCATCTAAAGCTGGAAGGAGATAAATTCGATCAGTAGTTATTCTCCTTTTCTTATATGAATATACGAGCTAATGAACAATAAAGAGCAGTCTATGAATTACAAAATTTATTTGTGTAGGCTATTAGAGTTATTGAAATGCCATGATTGATGACCTTGTCCAGAAGACAAATTAAAACTTGAAAGATGAAAGTGCATTGGAAAAACATGCTGGTTTGTATATGATCAATATTTCAAACAAAATGTTGGGTTGATTTTTTAAAAAAATCTGTTTATTCACATCTTCTTCAGAATAATACTACAACCAAGATATAAACTGGTACATAAAGTTTTAGATTATAAGCATGAGTTGATATTAAAGGAAGAATTATCTTTGCATTCTGTACCCTTTTTTGTGCAACCATAATTAGAAAGAAGACATCATCATAAACTTCATAAAAAATCATTATAATAACTGCCAACATATAACCTGTCTAAAATAATGAGTCTCGTTATTAGATATTTGATAATTAAAATTGAAAATTAAATTGAAAAATATTAAATATTAAATCGAAAATACCAAACTAATGAAGTTAATTATTAATTTAATGAATATTTTCTAATTGTTACCCATTGTATGCTTTCAATCCATCCATAATTTGTTTTACCAAGTCAAAGTGATTCACAATTTCTGGTGATATAAAATGAAAAATCATCTTTCTACTTGAATTTTTAGTTGAATTGTATGATAATGTAGATAATTTCACTCTTCTTCTTGTTCTTCTCTTTTTCTTCTTTTACTTCAAGAACAGCAATAAATCATGATCAGCAGCAGCAGCATCATCGTTAAAAACAATTCTATTGAAACACCTGATTCTCTAATATCATTTCTCTCTCATGATAAAATATGAGCAATATTATTCTATTTGTACTGTTTGCATGACAGGAAATTTTGTATTAAACTGTGAAAAGAAATAAGTACTGTAATTCTTCAAATATAATTTTCCAGGGGAAAAAATAACTTGAAGATTATTTACACTATGCATACATGAGAAAGGAGCTGTAACCAAAGAAATATTCTGATGCACAAAAAATAATAAAAGACATTATCACTTAGTTGGGCAGGGTTTCCAGATACACTTCATAAGTGTTTCTCCCATTGGGTGACAATATGAAAAAGTCGATTTGGAATCTAATCTTTGAACAACCAATATAGAGCTGTCCATGGGGAAAGCATGGGAAAGTCCAGTAGAGGTCAGCAATCTTGAGAGATTGTCGTTGTGCCTTGTTACGATTTCTGAAAATAATCTCAGTTGACCTCTTGTGACCTCTAGCATCAACCTCACATTGTCTATAACTTTTACTGTGTAAAGATGTACCACGATGCAAAGTCAGTGCAATATTATGGTCAACAACTTTGAAAAAATGCTAGGAATGACCAGAAATGACATATGGTGACTTCAAATGACCCCAATGTTGAAATTACATTTCTAAATACTTTGTCTGTGGTACAAACTACCTCTATGCCAAATTTCAGTTTCATAGGAATTAAACTGTGGTGAACAACTTGGAAAATTGTCTGGAAATGGTCAAAAATGACCTCAGGTAACCTCAAATTCACATTGCCTATCACTTTTGACAAGAGAAGATTATCCCTACACCAAATTTCAGTTACATAGGTATGGAATTATTGTCAAAAACTAGGAAAATTGAGTAGAAATGACCAGAAATGACCTTGAATAACCTCTAAGGTCAATCTTACTTTGCCTGTTACCTTTGATATGAGGAGACATACACGTATGCTCAATTTCAGGATCCTTAGTGCAAAATTGTGGTCCACAACTGTGAAAATTGGCTGGAAATGGCCAGAAATGATCTCTGGTGATATTTAATAACCTCAGAAGTCAACTCAACATGGAAAGATGTACCTCTGTACCCTATTTCAGTTTCATAGGTTCTAAATTGTAGCCCCAAACTTGGAAAATTGTTTTAAAAGAAATAAACCTCCTATGACCTTGAATGACCTGAGAAATCAACGTCACATAGATTGCGATCTTTGCTTTGAGAAGATGTATCCATGTGTAAAAATTAAATAGTGGCCCATAGCTCTGGAAATTGGCTAGAAATAACCTAACCAAGAAATGCCTCTATGTGAGCTCTAAGGTCAACAGTTCTTGTGGTTTAAAATACAAATAAACAAACACAAGGCTTAAATATTAGTATACATACTAGTAAATCCTGGCGAAAAAATTAATGGATATATAGGTTTCACCATTAAAACTAAAACCACTATAGAAGTCTTTTAGAGGCTGGAATGGCACAAAGCAAAGACACAATTACCATTAATTTACATGGAAAAATTTTTTGAGTGTTTCCAGACCTCAAAATTATGAGGATTGTATGCTGGAGGTTATGGTGGTGTTGGGTACAGAAGACTGGGGTATGAAAGAGAGAAGAAGAGGGTGTGCACTGCCTCTATAATGGCTCACTGCAAACCAAAATCTGAACACTCCTTTGGCTTTGTTTTTTTTCCAAAAAGTGACAAAATATGGCATTAAGCAAAGTTTTGAAAATGTGAATTCTATTGGATGATTTTTTCTTAGAAAAGAGACTAAAAGATCTTATTACAGTGGAAGAGTACATTGTCGGAGATATTTTTATCAGTAAAATTGTTATCTTTGTATGGATGGATCTATTGTGACAGAGATAGAACCAAGAAAACTGCAAAATTCAATCTATAAGGAGATTTTTTTAATTAAACATAAAAGCTTATTTATCAGTGTACAATAAACCTAGGGATGATAAATTTTACTTTTTCACCTTGTAATATCATCTTATATGAAACTTTAAGTATCATACTTAGATATTTTTACAGCCTTTTAAAATTGATTCTTTGTATTATATTGTACAGGTAGAATATTACAAAATAATGCAAAACTAGTATAATACCCTTTGAAGATTATAGGATTATTCACGAATGAGACAGCCTTTCTGCCTAGGATTAGAGTATCTGTGTGCTCTGCCAAAGTTCAAAGTGTTGGCACTTTCTCTACCCACTGTACAAAGTTTCTGCTACAGTTCAGGCTGGATAGCTCAGATAGATAGATGACTAGATACAAGTGTCAGAACACTTGAATAACCTAAACCCAGCCACAGTATTTAAACTGATTGTTGTAGGTAGCTGTGATTAATATACCTCTTTTTACTGCAATATGATTTTGGTTGAATGTTAAATTTTGCAATATCAAAATTGTTGAGAATTATATCACTACTTTCGGTCATGAGTGACCTCCTTGAACTTAAAGTCAAAATAGTGAATGCTATATTAGTCTGGTCACATCTCATCAAGTAATGATCAAACCTGGAAGTAAATTCACCATTAACAAATTTGATACCAAACAAAGTGCAATTTTTTGTAGAATTACAAAAAACAAAACAAAAACAAGACATGAATCGAGGGTTTCAAAACTGCATTGTCAGCTTGAATTCAGAATGATCCACCACAAAGCTAAGAGTAGAGAAAGAATTTGAGATGTTGTTCCGTTTTATGGTTGTCAATTCAAACAACCTTTGGCTATAAAATGGCTAGAATCAACTGTAAATGGCTATTAAATGACTATTCCCATTATTTGAGCAAACTACAATATTAAAAAGATAGTATTAACGTTATTTTATAATGTATTTTGTTCTTTTATAGTGAATAAGCAAATTATTATAAAGATACATAGACTGTGTTTAGCTATGTTGTATCATAGATAAACAGGTCAATCTTACATAACCCTAAAATTGTTTTTTTTGATCATCAAAAATCTGTGAAGAGTCATTCAATACTGAGTATTGATTGTATTCTACTTATATTACATATTGGTTAAATAAGAGTACTTCAGTAGAAATATTTGTATCATTATTGATGATTTTGCTTTTTTGACTGAATAGCCAAGACTGACTGAAAATAATAATACTATAATTTTGAATGTGCTGCAAAATTTTTCCCTAAACATTCAAGTCTTGGTTTAATTTGATTGAATGTTATGAGCTCATATGAATTGCTATTTCAATGACATTTCAGCTCATATTCAGAGCACAAACTATGTACAGTTCTTGAGTGGATAAAGTCCTAATAATTTCATTGATAGTAGTCATTTCAATTGAAAATATGAAATACTAGTAACTGATTATAAAAAAATAACTTTCAAGTTGATTTTAAGCCAACAAATTATAAAATATGCCTCTTTTTAATGCTATATGATTATGGTTGAATACCCATCTAGATTTGAGATTCATATTCTTTTTTAGATGAGTGAGCATCTCTTGTATCAATTGCTTTCATTGACTGACTCAGTGACTGACTGGTGGGCTGATATACCAAAACAAAATTTGCCAATTTAGCTCTTTTGGAGCAAGATCTAGCTCCTTTTTGGTGCAAGTGAGAGAACATGCACATATATGGTCTGACTTTCAGGTTTTTTGCAATATGATGATATTTAATAGAATTAATAGCTTGATATGCAGAGAAGACATCAGGGATATTTTGTTATGATCAGTCATGATATTTTACCCGGGTTACATCTTGTCTGACATTAAACCAAAAACAGTTCTCTCTTTCATGGGTGCATGTGTGTATGCGTTCATTTATTGATCTGTTCTTGTGCGCAACCCTGAAATTATTTCTGCTCTTGAATATCACTTGCATTCATATTTCATTACACCTAATGAAGCCCCAATGCTCCCCAAGGAATTCCTTTTTCATGAAAACACTCAACGAAGCAGGATAATTTGTTCAATCAATTATCCTCATCTTTATAGGATTTTCTCATGAAAACAATTTTAGAAAAAAAGGAACAGAACTGATCTTTTTTAGGCATGACATCTTTAACCCCCCCCCCCCATCCCCATTTAGCTGCAGGTTTGTTTCTTTTTAACCTAACCACTGAAAGAACTTATTTTGCTCACAGACATCTTACAACATGACTCAAGCTTATGAATTCAGTCAAAATTCGATTTTGCACATAACACCATTCTTCTAGAGGAGAAAAAAGATTGTCTTTCAATCTATTCAACCCTTAACCATCTGGAAATTTGTTATTTTTTAGATTAAAATTTTTCAAAGGTTTTACAAAGGTGGTTCAATGTAAACTAGGCGTCTACTTTCTGCCATTCTAAAGGAAGTACAGCTTACATGGATATATTTCCTTTGATCTAATTTTATTTCACATGAATTCTCTTATTCATCTTTTTTTTCAAAATAATGTGGTGTGCATGGGTCTGAAAATTTCAAACCTGCATAGACCTGATGTTAAAAAGACCCTCGAAGTTTGAAAAATAAAAATAGATAAGAGAATTCAAATAAAATTAGGTTAAAGGAAAGATATTTCATGTAAGCCGCACCTCTGTAAAAATGGCAGAAAATTAGTGCCAAGTCAGATTGTAAATAGAATCCCTCTTGTGAAACCTTGTAAGATTTTTTTTCTAAAAACTAAAAAATTTCTGAATGGTTTGAAGGTCTAATGGATTGAAAGCACCAAAGATTGAAAGAAAAAAATTACATTGCAATGTAAAACTGAATCTTGACCATAAATTCATTAATTTTCTGGGAATCTGAGATATGAATTGAAATCATGTGAGTTAATGCTATTTGACCTGATTTGGAAATTAATTATTCTTGTATTGAATGACTCTGTTAGGCTGACATTTGCTTGTCTTTAATTAACATAGGAATTGCTTAGAAACAGGGAATTAATAAATTATTTACTGCATTATCCTTCTGAATGCCCTTCGAAAAGGCATGAATCCACTTCTCCCCCTAGCAATGAGTATATAGCATGGTAGTTGGAGCCCTTTAGTCCTGTAAGGCAGTCCATCTAAGAGAAGGTTACTCAGACAGGAAAAAACCTTACAGCTCAAAGTAGTGGCCCAGGGTGTCATTGCCATTCAAGCATCAAGAGAAGTCGACCAGGCAGACAATGATTGACTGCAGTTCCGGCATTTCTCTGCCATCGAATAGTTTTCAACATTGAATATATGTATGGGATAGGGTGGCCTCAACTTGACCTATGTTTTAAGCCTCTCTTAAACCTAATCTGGTCCTGCACATGGATTTAATTTGTATAAATGGTAAAAATCAATTGATTGTAATAAATGCTTTCATCATCAATTCAATCCAAAACACAGTATGACTGTGGACACATGATTTCAGTATTTTTCTTGAAAGTACAGTCAAGTACTACTTTATACAAAATATACATAGGTACACATATTGTATTTGATGGAATATAAGACCTCCCTTATTTCATTTATTTTATGCTGTCAAATTCACTATGTGGACATTTGATTATAGATAAGAGAAGGATGCTTGTTTGTGCTGGAAGTCAACTTGATAGGTCAAGATGCACAAGGATTACAATCTGTGATCAAAATTGGTTTGGGGAAATAGGTATATGGTAAGTCTATACCTCGGAAATCACAGAGGGGTCCATCAGGGATAAGTAAAGGGAACCTATGCAGCTGGAGGTTCTAGAGTTATGTTTTTTTAAAAATTTGGCCAATTTGGAGTCTGTTTTGAACCTAGAAATTGAGAAATTATATGCCGTACCCCTCACATACCCTTCATACCCATTTCACGACTGATTTCAAGGGAATTTTACTTCAAATAAAAGCAAAGACACTTTGTTCAACAATTCAGGAAATTTTTGATAACTGTATTAAAAAAAAACTTTCATGATCAATTAAACGCTTTCCTTTTTTGTTCTCTCCAATGTCTCTAATATTCATAATTCCACCCTCCCCCCATGGTTTTTATTCCTTCCACATCTTTCTTTATCTTTTTCTTCCCCTCTCTTTCTTTGTCTTTAATCCTTCTTTGTTTTTTTAAACACCACCTCCACCTATGACTTCTCATTTCCTCCACCTACGTCTTTTTATTTCCCCTTTCTTCTTTCCTTTTTATTCTCATATTGATTTTTTTAATGAATAATATAAAAAAAAACTTTTAGAAAAATATCTTGCTTGAAAGTTTAAACCATAATATGCAGGAAAGCTGAACTGTAAATGCTTTAAAACTGTTAAGAATAAATTCATTCCGGCCAAAACTTATTACAAAAGAATGTGAAGATATTTTGTACAGTATTTTATGGTAATCCTATGCAAAAATAACTATTTTACTTGTGACTATAATAATAAAATTGAAATACGATCATTAATAAGAGCTGGTCAGTTGAATTGTATATTGCTATTGGCTTCTGATAGCCAGACTTCAAAGCAGGGTGAGATAAAATAAGTTCAGGGTTTGTAGCATATGTTATAAGGGCCCCTAAATTTTGAAAAAATGCTCATAAATATTAAAACATATATTTTTTCACTTACATAGTAAATTGATGAAATTTTAAAAATTTGCTCTACAGCCAGGTGATACAACAAACATGTCAGACATTTCAGTAATAGTATTACTTTATTTCTGTTTTGATGTTCATGCAGTGATGACTTCAATTTCAAATACTTCATATTTATGTGTCACATATACACCATATATACCACTCTCCCATTAATCTCTGTTTTAAAATAATAACCCTAATCAAAAATGATAATTGGCTAAAATCGCTTATTTCAAACACTTAGTCATTCATAAGAGTTAAAGGCAGTATAATACTATAGAAATAGAGCAAGTGCAGAATCACTGAATCGTGAAAAAAACACGATGATTAAAATTGAAATTTCTGAGTTGAAGAAACTAGACCACTACATATACCTCGGACAGTGAATTTTTATGAAGTCATCAAAAGAAGAGGAAATCAAGCCAAGAATTACACTAGGTTGGTAAGCTTTTGGTAGAGCAAACTTGACTTTTAAGAACAAGAAAATCCCACTAGTCCCAAAAAGAAGGGTATAAAACCAATATATCCTACCGGTGGTCACCTATGGAGCTGAAACATGGAACCCAACCAAATCTGGCCTGAGTCTGAGTGAGAACGATGCACATGAGAGAATCGTGCTCAACCTCACATGGAGAGATCATAAGACAGCACAGTATATTGAAAAAAAGAAAGAAGTCCGGAATACTGAAAAAATTCTTAGAAAACTCAAAAGGTAAATAACCACTGGACATCACAACTCGTAACATGGATCCCAAGAGAACAGGTGCAAGGCTATGGTGAACAGAAAATGAGATAGTCTGACAAGCTAGATAAATTTAGAAAGTACTGGCTCCGCGATGCCTATGATAGAGAGATCTGGCAAATCATTGGGGGGGGGTGTACGTCCAATGACGAATGCTAACAGACTGATGATGATGATGATGAAGCATTCAGTGTGGGGCCCTAAAAAATACAGGGCTTTTAGCATATACTACTTTTGTTACAATTGCAAATTTATGATGGAAAATGCTGCAGGGTCAAACTCCGATCCTACTTTTATTCTGACTGATGATTATTTCTGCAAGTTTTGTATTGAATATATAAAAGATAAATTTGTTGGTAAATAAAAACTTGTCAGTTTAGCTCTGTTGGTAAAATACCTGCCTACATGGTTGGGAAATGCTAAGTTTGTTTCAACATGAGGTAATAGAGTTAAAAGTTCACTCCCTTAAATTTGATGAGGATTGTTCGTGTTTTTGTTCTTGTCATAATGGGGGAGGGTACAAAGTCAACTCCAACTTGGGGTGGAGTTTGACAAAGCAGCTGTTAAAAGAAGAATCTCTTTTTTTTACTCATTCTGCTTAGTTGAAGTGAGATATATTTTTTCAATGCTATTCCAAAGGCTTTGAGAGATAATACTTTCCTAGTTGCATCATTTTCAACATGATTTTTGACTTTCCTTGAAGTATTCATGTTGATGTATAAAAATCTTTTTCTTCATCTGTTTGAATTCAATGTAAAAATTTCATGGTTAAAATCAATTTCCCTTACGATATAAAAAAAATCTGTTCTTCAATCTTTCCTCTTTATGGAAAACTGAAAGTTTTCCTTATCTGTTTGTTCCCAAATTATTGTGTGAAGTATTTTACTTTTTGAGCCGATTTTCATGTCCAACCTTAATATATATATGCTTTGATTTCCCCAGAAGGAAATATTTTCACGGCTCTGTAACAGAATCAATACAGTATTTGATGAAACATTTTATCCCCATGAAAAAATCACCCTGCATCTCAGTATTTGATGGTCAAATTGTAAGGAGGAACACCCAGTATAGCTATTTAACCTGCAAACATTTTTTTCTGGAAAATTCCCCTCTAATCATCTTACCATTTGTAGTGTCCTATCCACTGGGAAATACTGTATGGTAATTAAAAAAAAATTAGTAAGATTTGGCTGCAATTGTCTTTTTTATGACTTTCTTCAAGGGAAGCCACTCTGTTAGTAGACAAAAAAAACGTCAATGCAGTCATGTACAGGTATACCTTGATTAGTGCTGTTAATTCGTTCCAAAATTTTCCTTACTATTCAAGGTCTTATTATAATTTAATGTGTTTTTATTTTTGATTTATTGTTACATCAATTTGTATGGCAATACCTCAATAATAACTAAATCAGAACCAGCACTATACAATGTATTCCCGTATTTACCAATACCTATGGTTTCAAATCTCCAGTGGCATTTACACCAAACAACAGTCAATCTTTTGCTGCTTTACACCCCTGGTGCTTTTTTCTCCTCTTTTGAGATCAAAATTTTTAAGGGTGAATGTTTAAAAGATAACTCACAATCGTCTATATTAAAATGTAAATTCATTAAAAAAAATTATTGAATTGCAACACAAATGGTTCATTGTAATAGAAGCAAAAGCAAACCAAGCGTGACTGTCTGACAGAAAGCATTCTTTTGTGTGCCAAGAAAGCAACAAGATGGTTCATTATAAAGATAATCAAATCTAAGCAGAAAATTCCAAGGATAAGCATACAACAAGAATGCTTTTGTTCTCTTGTGATTTTTGCTGTTAAGCTCTGTTATAATGAGATTTTGTTGATAGAGTAAATATAAAATGAGGCATTGGTGTATCTGTAATGATTTAATATTGTGGATATAATAGGAGGTGCTATCTCAGAGTTCAAGGAATTTGAAACTATTTTGAAGAAGACATTGAAAACTAAGTGTTAGAGTAAGTAAATAGGGTAACTGTTTGGATGAGGTTCACAAACAAAATGGTAGTAATTAATATAGACGCTGTACATGATAGAAGTGTAAATTACACAGACAGATGTGGAACAAATAGGAGACTTCACTTCTTACTTCGCCAAGTTTGTCATTTCTCAGTACTTTTTCGCACATAGAAAAATGATTTAATTATTTCACGTCAATTTCAACTGTATATTCATTCCACTGTTACAGATATGACAAAAATATTTATTTTTGTTATTTGTAACCCCAGCTCTAATCACTAAACCTGAATTATATCCTTCAGAGTTAAATTTAATAAGATAGTTTTAAAATGGTCAAATTTTGGAAATTGTTCCACATGGTCAGTGTTATTTACACTTTGATCATGTACAGTGTCTATACCAATTATCTCCCTTTTTTGAGAACCTCATCCAACTAATTACCATAATCAAAAACTATCAACCAAAACTGTCCACGAGTGAACACTGGTTTCTCGAGTTTTTAAGTGGTGCCATGTTTGATATCTATCTATATAGATGTGTATAAGCCACTCATTAAGCTCTTAGTGGGGGAAAAGTTCAATTCACTATTTAAGTTTATGCTAAATCGGTCACTTGGTGACAAACCAGACCCGTTTTGGTTTTTAGGTCAAATTCTGCAATATAAGGTGCTACCCAAAACTTTGGTAGCACCTTGTATGGCAGATTGAGAAAGGTTAAAGCTTCAATTCTTGGTGCTAAATCAGTAACAATCATTACCACTAAGATCTTTGGTCGGGGGTGGGGGGTTAACTTGTGAATGCTACAAATAGAATTCAAACTTTAGTTGTTTTAAAATTCATAAAATCCATAATACAAATAATAATAGTTATGGAGTCATTAGTGACTATATGATTTTCTGAATTGCAAAAATTCAACAATGACTGCATTATTGTCTTTTGTAGCCTGCTCTTTAAAGTTAGTTTTTATTTCTCATCAGTATCAAATCACTGGAGACCCATAATTTGGTCCACCCGACCAACCAGCCTTCGGATTCTTCTCTCTTAGCTTGTCTATGCGAGTGCGTCTCCGTGCAAACCAGGTAGGAAGCAACATTTAACTGTGCCGTGAACAAGCTCACCCATCCCACTTGTAAGTATGATTATCAAGAGGAAACCAACAACTTTTTGATTAATTCAAATTACAGGATTCATTGTTTTTTTTTTGTTTCACACACCAACTTAACCATATAAACACAAAAGCAATTGTTCGGTATTTTTTGACATGGGGCACCATAGGAAAATCCTTATACACTTAAACATGATTCAGGAACCATTGCCTCAAGCTATTTGATGATCAATATTATAGAGTAAGGTGAGATTGAGCAGTTATAATCTACAGACAACACACCAATCTTGAATCAGGAAGAGTTACAAGATTTGTTCTCTCCATTCTTTTGGTGTGAATAATCATCATGTTAGTGTATAATTAGTAGGTTTATAAGTCTACAAACAAACTGTTATACACACCCAAAAGAATGAAGAAAAAAAAAAAAAAAAAAAGGAAAAAGAAAAAACAGACACCTACTCCATCTCTAAATATCAATCCACACTTCCCCAAAGCCAAAACACATCTCTCCCCTACTGTGGCAGGGAACATCTTGAAGTTGACTCTTTACAGCTCACTTCTCCCCCTTCCCCAACAATCTACACTAAACTACTAAATATTTTTCCCCAGTTCAGTATATCACTCAGACATGTGAAAACTGCATTTGTGGCAGTATTTTTGCACTGCTAAAATGCTTCTTGAAGCTCTGATACATTCTAGCAATTGGTTTTATTCTTCAATAAGATACTACTTAATCAATATCGAGTTACCCCCCCCCTTCTCTCTAGAGCTGCAAATTTCCATGAACTTTTTTTTTCTATAGATTTGATTCAAATATGAGTATCCATTCAACATTTTGTGAACAGTACTTTGCTGCATATCATTTCAATTACTTGTAGATCAGTCATAAATATACAATGTATATTACACACTATCTCAAAAATGCCTCATGTGAGCATTAAACATTTAATGCTCTTATATTTAATCTTTATAGAAACATCAACTCTTAATTAACAAACTAAGACAATACACAAACACTTCCGGGTACTGTACCCAAGATGTTCAATTAGAATTCACATTTGCTCAGATTAAAAGGGGGGAAAAAAAAAAGCAATTGGAAATTAGCAGCTTTCAGAGTAAATGTAAGGGAGGTAACTTGATATTCACTAAGTTGAGTTAATGTCCGTACTCAGATATTAGTGGAGTACCGAAAAATATTCACGTAGGAAAGGGAGATATCCAGTGCAGTAATTAAATTAGTTAATGGCTTCTGAAACTGGTGAACGCTTCATCCAAGGCTGAATGATTTTACTCACTCAGATATTTATATTTTCTCCTCTTCTTAAAATACTAATTGCCATTAAATTGGTCAAAAATCTCTCATGGCTTTTCAATGGCAATGGAGCAGGAAATTAGATAATTTTAGGGAGTTACCTATGGTTTTCTAATTTCAAAGTAGCAGGATATAAGCTTTTAGAGGAGACTACATAAAGTCTTGATACAAAAAGAACGATGTATAAACGAATACGAGGGAGAATAAAAGGAAAATGATAAAAAAAAACACAATGAAATTTAGTCATAGATGGATTGAATTTTGCGATCAAGATTTGTGGGTGAATAACACTGAATTGGTTCAAGATGCATAGCATCAGATTTAAGAAAAAGAAAATTATGCATTGGGTTGTGGTTCAAAATACTAGATTTAACAACAGATGGAATACGTGCATACACGAAAGTTTAAAAAAAAAAAAAAAAAAATATCAACAATCTTGTATGCAAATATGAATCCCTTCTCAGTCAAAATTTGATGTCTTAAAACTGAATTTTTTTTTCTGAATATTCTTGGCTGAAAAAGAGGATGTTTCATGTGACCTATATACTCAGACTCAGTTGCTTCATTGTTGCATGACAAGATATTTCTCAATTATTGGTTTTCACAGGGCCAGAATGCTAACCCAATGTCCAAGATGAACTGCCCTACAGGATCAAAGAGCTGCAACTGTCCTGCTATTTACCAATAACAACTTTGAGGTTAACTTAATGACAAAGACTTATGGTTGGGTCCCATGAGTATCATTAATTCTTGCTCATTGAAATAAACTGTGCTTAAAATAATTTTTCCTTGTATGCCCCAAAATTTCAAATGAAAGAAAACACAAATAAGCAATTTATGGAAGGTGAAAAATGTCCAGCAAAAACGTGGAAATTTATTTAGAGATTATAAATTACAAGGTTCAATTGGTGAGGGCAATAAGGGCCTCCACAACTTTGCCTTTGTGTTCTCGCAGCTTTCTTTCTGCTTGCATGCGACTGATCTCCAGTTCTTCAACCTGTCAAAAAGAATAAATAAATAAAAGAAATAAAATAATTTAATAACAGGGCAGAAGAGAAGAAGAAAAAAGAAAAAGAAAAAAAGAAAAGTCACAATTAAAAAGACCCCCCCCAGTACACATCTACAAGTATTTTTGGTAGAATATTTCAAATTAAGCATTTCTTTGTTCTTGAATATCGACACAAAAACAAGCTGCTATCACCTAAACAGGTGCGGATCAGTGGGAAAGGGGCCAGAACCCCACCCTGCAGCTCAGGCAAGATATAACTGAATGAGAATAAAAAAATAAAAAATGAAATGAAATAATATATATATATAAAGGAAATTCATTAATAAAAAGCTCAAACAATCCAAAGAAATCATAAATTAACCTCAACAAAAAAATTAAAACTTTTGTTTAATTAACAATTTTTATTCATTTAAATTTGGACCACCGACTTCAGCCTCCAATGAATTATTGTAG
Source organism: Thysanoteuthis rhombus (assembly GCA_963457665.1). NCBI lineage: Eukaryota > Metazoa > Mollusca > Cephalopoda > Oegopsida > Thysanoteuthidae > Thysanoteuthis > Thysanoteuthis major. Next base: position 17,611,603 of record OY735204.1, read on the forward strand.
TTTTTTGCTTCCACAGGCTTGACTGTGTATTAAATGGGAATTATCCAATTAAATATGTCTATATAAAAAGATGCCTATTAGTAATTAAAGAAATTAATTTAGTTGCTATTTATTCCAGTTGAAGCATCTTTTGAATCTATTAAAAAGGCACAAAGAATCTTTGAAACATAGAAAGTAAGCAGTATCCCAATATTTGCTAAAGAATCGGTCAAAATACCTCAGTAAGTCAGATCTGGCTAGTAAATAGCCTAAGCTTTAGTAAACATTTTTTTATCGAGACTGATGAAGGCCATAACCAGTGTGTTAGCACTATCATTTTCAGGAATTCAATTTTCGGAAGAAAATATGGAATGTTATGACTTTTCAAAAGTAGAGACAATAAAATTCAATTGTTTCATCAAAACCAGAAACATTGCAAATTGCAACAGAATCATTTTAAAACTTTTTAAAACTTCCTAAAACTTTCAGTTCAAGAAACTTATCAATCTGAAATATTTTAATGCAATTGCAAGAGTTGCCAGATTTAGCCATAAGGACAGATTATCGAAGTTTCATCACAGAAACCTAATACAGAGGTATTGAACCTCTGTCTCCAGACTTGCTAGATTTTCAAATTCAACACTATTCCAACGCCTGTGTAAGTTTCTTAGCTCTAATTATCTCTCCTCAGGGCCAAATCTGATAACCCTTGTAATTGCATTAAAGTCAGACGTTGCCACAATTTAATGCTATTAGTAATCACCATCTGATGAAAGACATTCAAGAAGTACACCCAGCTAAGCAATTTATGCCATGGATTACCATTTACTAGCATATGGAGAATCATATTCATATCATTTCATAAATTTGTTCCTGTATTTCAACTTATTCTAATTTGATTTTCATCAGGCAAATAACTGTCAATTCTTTTAATAACTATTTCTTCAGCTCTTGTATTCATGACCAACTTGTCAAAGGTAGATAATTCTATGGAGTAGTTATTTCCCCTGATATCAACATTTATTTTCCAAATTTACGTGGTTTATTTTCACATCATAAAAGGTAACAAAATCTAAAATAAAGTTTTTATTATCTAATTACCGTACATGCCCGTATGTAAGACAGACAATTAAAAATAGCTATGCAAATATTACACAGAGTCAAATGCACTGGTATTGTGTCTTGGGAGCCTCTATTGAAGCTTGGTAGGGACAGTTGAGGGACCTGAAGGAGTTGAATTGAGCAGTAGTTTTCAAAACACCATTGTAAACCATCTGTCTTATAGCGTGGCATTTAGATTAGTTTTAGTTGTAGCAGGTGATAAACAGTGCCCTTATGCTAGTTACTGATTGGGCTCCAATAGTCACATACTCAGCCTATTTGCAATATGAAAATTAGACTTACAGGCAACAATAAGTGGCGTCACTAACATACCCTGCACTATTCCACCTAGAAATAGTAGTAGAGATTTATTTATGCCTTCTCCAAGGGCATTAGTGCGAAGTGAGCACAAACTGTCTGAAACTGAGTTTGAGCCCAGCTCAGAGAGTCAGCCATCTGTATCTCCATTACTTGTTGAAGGTTTTTGTTAATTCTTGGACTCCTAATTATTTGTGGTTTTATATATACATTTTCAGGTGAAATACTGTCCGGCAATGGTATCACAATTACTAAGCAGAGTCCATTCTGAATTTGACTAATGGTTTAAATGAGGCATGATAATTCCTTTTATTAGAAACCACCAATCAAGACAGTTGACATAGGTTTTTTCAGTTTTCAGGTGTGGCTATGTATGTACGCATGTAAGTGTTGTGCATACAGGATGCAGCAATGGAGTTAAAGGGCTGAAAATTCAAACATTTACCACTTAGTATGGCTAGAAATTCGTTTTGTTTTTCAAAATGGGTTTTTAGTGGAGGTTCAATTAATTCAAGTTAGGCTGAATGCCTTAGTTTGTGTCCAGCTATATTCATGCTTGTTTTTTTAAAAAGTGAACATTTTAGTGATCATGATTCAACAAGAGCAAAAGTAATAATTTATTTGTTGATCACCCCCCAATTTTTTCACTCTCAATTATCATCTTTATTTTGATTTTAGTTCTGTATACAAACTTTGTTTTGATTTATCAACTTATATCTAGACAAATAAATAGACAAAGGCATTTCATCCAATGATACCTCCACATTCCCACTGTTATTTCTACAATCCAATGAGTCTTTTACTTACATTACTCTTCTGCAACCGGCTGTAACATGCCTGTATCAACATAATAAATATTTTTGATCGGTACAATACGTATATATTGTGATTAATAGTAATTGTATAGTACCAATGAGGACAGATAAAAAAAAAAAAAAGAATGTTCGATCAGATCATTTTGTACTTCATGTATCAGAACATTTTTTATTCTCTAAATGATGTAATTTCATGAAGTCAAGGTCCAGCTCCACATTGTAATGGTATATCAAACTCAACCCCCCCCCTCTAAGACATGATGATGGGTAGAAACCACCTGATTTAGTTCTCTAGTTTAGAGCACAGTGAAGATGCATGGCTAAATGATCCTTTTTACCATGCTGTAAATTGGTTTCAAAGATTTGATTAGGGATATGTGTGGATGCAATTATTTAGGTTTTTAAAAAAAGTACCAAAACTTACTATCAAGTCAACATCTTCTTTGTTTATTTTCACTTTGGAGAGTTCCTTTTCTTTTTCTTGTTTCTCAGAGACTTCCTTTGTTTTACGATCACTCACCACTTTCATTGCCTGGAGACAAAACAATTAAAAATTTACGAAGGATTTGCAATAAATGGTGTGATCAAGAAGATAGAAACATTAAAAACTAGAAAGTACATACCTTTGCCAACACCAATGTCAGGGGAAGTTATTGTGCTGAGATCTGCCCCGAAATACATATATAATTCTAACTTATAATATATCAGAGATCAAAAACAATTTTTGTGAAGGGGAAAATTATTTAAAAAAAGAAAAAAGTATGTCTATGTGCATTTTACAAAAAGGTAGTATTTTTATTATAAAGATTCCATTCCAAATCTCTGGGTTTTGAAATTCTCATATAATTTCTAAACTGCAAGCAACAAAAGATGTTAGTACCGAGTGATTGCTGTGCATTGTCTTCTACCCGTTATGAGCTTGACTGAGGAATCATGAAAGAAAGCTCACAGTAGGTATAAGTGTATGAGTCAGAGTTATAGTAAAATTCTGGCAAACAATAACAAAAGTTTGAATTAGATATTATATTATTACATAATCGAAAGTTAAAAGAAATGAAGCAAAGCGAATAATGAGTGTAAAACATATCTTACAATGAAATGCTTTTACCTTTCATTAAATTTAAACAAAGTTTTATCTCAGAATTTTAGATCTCCAAATATAGAAATGGTCACTTCTAGTTCTTTTTAGCTTTTCATGACTATTTGTTTAATATATTTGTAGGACAATGAATGGCCATTGAAACTCTTTAAATGGAAAATAATCAATTGAATTTAAACATTAAGTTTCCATTCTCATCTGTCTTTATTCAAGTGAACTAATATTTCCAATGAAAACTGCAAGTGCCCCAAAAATTATGACCTTCACAGATTCAATCAACCAAATTTTGTTGAAATATATTAAAAACTTGTCAATTCCTGCACATGGATCTACAGGCTTCCCCAGCTGTCTCTAAGTACAGCATTACTATAAAATCCTCCAAGCCGAAATGACATAAAGCATTTAATTTGGATTGGAAAACTTTGGGGTGATCCTGGCAAATCAGACACCAATTTGTAGAAAGTTACCTCTCTTTATGGCTAAAAATGGCCAGATATGTTAATTTCCTGCTAACTTCATAGCCAAAAATGCAAAACTAGCAAGAACTACAATGCGAACTAAGTGAAGTTTTTTTTACACATTTTATTAAGTAGTACTTGAAACAGATGGGATGTATAATTAAGGAGAGAGAAGATAGATAACACAAATATGATTTTTAGAATATAATTGAAACATCTAAAACATTTCAGGTGTTTTTGTATGATCTTTCGAGTGTGCTCAACATTCCAAGCCATAACGGAAGGTACCTCTTTCTTGATATTTACAAAAGTCTCTTCTAGTGTTTGATTTGCAAATCTCTTGGTATCCCTAGACCCAAATATTAGTCAATCCATGATTCACGATAAAACCACGAAGAGAAGAATACTTCCCCCTAGACTGGTTGTTTGGTAGGGTCGGTGACTGTAGCTTTGGTGATTCAATGATGATATTGAGTGAAGAAGCAATTAACATGACATACTGTAATTACTAAGTCTTGCAATTCTGGTCAATTGGTGCAGAGCCAGAAGGAATGAATCTGTATCATTAAATGTCACTAGAGAGAAAAGTCAAAGCGAAAATCCGTTTAGAACTTTCTCTAAAGATACTCACAGCAGTGCTTCTAAACTGGTCAATGATATTATTTAGGAGTGTATAGAATATGATGGGCAAATGACTCGATTTACTCACCATGGCACCATTTTTCAAACTAAAAGGGAGATTATTCTGGTAAGCCCAACATCGGTGATAACGGCGAAAAGTATGTGTCCACTATAAAATTGTAATTCAATTGTAAACAGAACCCCCACTTAAAACCTTACAAAATAAACCCTTTTCAAAATTGACAGATTCCCAGGGTAACCCAGAGTCTTATAGAGTGAAAATATTCCTTTCGATTTTTAAGAGGCCAGAGACTGAGACCCCTTTTCCTCAACAAGTGCTTTTATGTGTACATAAATGCAGTTGAAAAAGGTGAATAATCACACAAACATAGAGAACAGAGATAGAAGAGGAAAGCCGTATTTATATTTTGGTGCAGCAGCAGAATCATTCTTGTTTAGTTGAAAATCAAATCAGTAAAACTGAAGAGATGGAGACGAATGAGAAAGACAGTTGTTATAGGGAAGCATATTCACATTGGGCTCTTTTGTTTGGAATTTTTATACTCGGCCAACAAGAGCTAGAAACTCAAGAGTGAAAATAGCATTTTGTGAAAATCAATTCAAATTAGCCGCTAAGTGAGTCGAACTTGATCCAATAAGCCATAACTACTAAGATAATCCAGTAGTGCAGTGGTTTCCGTCAACATCTAATAATCCATGTTATGTTGCATTTATTTGTTTACGCACATATAAAACAGAGGGTTACTCATTTATAGTCAACTCAATGTAACAGTGTAATGAATGCATACATTCCGAATCAGTTTTGTAAAATGGTTTTAACGTCTAAGATTAATTTGACTCCACTATCGGAAGATTAACAATAAAAAATAATATTCACTTTTACGAAACTATATCATTTTTTAAATTTACTTTTCCATTATTTGAGACTATGACTTCTGGGGCTATTTTAACAGCAGTTTTTCCTCCAGAAGTTATTACTGACTTTATTTTGAAAATTCTGACCGGAAAATGGACCGAGTTGCCATAAGATAGTTACTATTCTGTAATTGCCATGAGTTCAACACAAGCAATAACATGGCTATTAACACTGCTAAACTTTTCAAATTTAAATGAAACAAAATCCTTGTTTTACTTTTTGTACTATGGTTCATTGTCACACCCATTTCTTCCACACAAGCAACAGTAAATGGAATTTAGATTTACAATCGAATTCTGAAACTTTGTTTTCAGATAACTTCTGATTCCTTTGGGCAATTGAGAAAAACTGAAAAGTTTGGTGCGCTTTAATCCACGCTCTTTCAGAGCACGAATTTATGAAAACACATGAAAAATGTGACCTGACCATCCTAGCTATGCTGTAGAGTGAGCTCTTCAGTGAATTTACGTTTTTAAATTTGTAAGGATGTTCAATCACAGGTCTTTTTTTGACAAGATTTATTTCAAGAGAAAACAACAACAAACACCAAATGAATAAAATGAATGAAAAAAATAAAAAAATTATGAGAAATATGATATCCTCGATTCAAAGACGAAAAAAAAATGATTAGAAAAAACACGTGCTGGAAAAACTTCATTCCCAGCTGAGAAAGAAGACAATCAAATCCATGTGCACGTTATGTATGAAAAGAAATGATAACATTACTTACATCTTGGATGCTGTTGGCAGAGATCTCAAACTCTTCGACGAAGTCTGTAACTTTTTCCAAATCAGCGGCACCGGAATCATGTTTGGCTGCTTTCCTTGCTTTGGATCCTTTAACAGAATCTTGATCGTTTTCATGAACTTCTTCCTCGGCCGCCATTTTGATACCGAAAGGAAATTGTAAACTTAATTATCTCCCTTGAAATAAAGTCAACAGGCAGTGTTGCCACTCTAGATATTTTAAATCTAGATCTAGATACTTTAGGTTGTATCTAGATTATGAAAATAGGTCCCTAGATACTAGATATAAATCTAGATAATTTTTTGTAAGAATTCAGTTGATTTCTGGATAATTTTATGAAACCCATCTAAATTACGAGACAACAGGTTTAATTTAAACTCGTTGTTGTAAGATCGCATGAGATCATAGTCTTGTACGCTAAATGACGTCATGAGATTGAAAATGAAAGGCGAATTAATCAGTTTGACTATGTGTTCCCGAGAGACAGAGCTCTGTTTCTACTTTTTTTACGCATACGTTTATACATTGTTTTAAAATGGAAAATTACATTTTTTAGATTCTTTTTCATCATCGCCTCTACATATTTTCTCATGTGCAACGTCTCTTTAACTTTAGAAATGAATAAAAAAATAAAAGTAGTTTGATCAGAAGTATGTTTATTCAATAAAAAAGGATATTTTGTGGAAATAGTATTCCGTGTTATTTCATCTCAGTACAACTTTCTTCAGTCTGATCTTTCTCCTTCAATAGATATAAAAGTAGTTATAATTTAGCTTAATCTTTATTACAAGAAAATTCACAGTATTGTAATCAAATGTTTATTCATTAAAACATGTCGGATAACCACATCAAATCATTTTTTTTACAAAATCTTTTCACAGAAAAAAATAAATACATCGTTTTAATTTGATCAGAAATTCATGAAGATTGCGAAGAGAAGAAATGCACATATATTCATCCAATTGAAGAAAAAGTATCTCAACATTTTAAAACGTACTATTATTATTTAAACGTACTTAATTTTTTTTATCTATATTTAAACATACTTCATTTTTAGTCAAAATTAAATACGAAAATATTAGCTGTAGATACGAAACCTTAAATCTAGCCGCATATACAAAACGTCACTTACTTCATCTACTGTCTATAAAAACCCTGAACGCACATGTTAACTCACTTATTGCCCTGTCAGACCTCCCTCTCTCACCGGTATTATTCCACCCATTTCCCGGACAATTCAATCTTCACTGTTTTTCCATAGTGACCAATCACTGTTCTAAAACTTGGCTATTTCATTTTCACAGTTGCTGAGATATCTCTCATATGCAGAATTACTTAATCGCATATTCTCTCTCCTTGCACAAACATATAGTCATATCATCATCTACCATGAATGAAAGAACAATGCATTTTACTACATAACAGTCATAATCATCTTCTGTCTTCTAATTCTCCTCACTTTAGAAGTGCAAATGGCTAAAAAACCTTGCATGTTCTGTGACTTGGATAGTCTTTCAATCATGTGTTTTTTCAGTGTCTAAGAATGGCCCCAAAGTTACTCTCAGCAATCATAAATTCAGGTGTAGTACATAACCAACTACTTGGCAGTGAGGCACACCACTGATAACCCTTTCTTCATAATTATTCCTTGGTCTTTGAAATACTAAGCCTGATGGCTACTAGGATTACTTGCACAGAACTCTAGCTACTATCTTTCTTTTCCACCTAGCCACTAGCTGACACTATATACCCATTCTATCATGGATTCAATCTCCTTCCTTAATTACCGAGTAATCTATTCTAAACGGGTCTCTTTAGTCACGATTGATCTTTTTGCAATGTTTATTTTTCTGCTCAGCTTTATATATATTGTTTATAAATATCTCATTTGTTGATTCATTAAATGTATGTCCTATTTGTGTGTCTAAGGAATTATTCTTATTTCTGTTACAAACTCTCTTCATCACTGCATCCATATTCATACATGGTGCACCAAGGTTTTCTCTTCTAACGAAGAAACAGAAGTGTTACATCTGAACAAGATGGCCACTTCCATCTCCTCAAACAATTATCCTGGTGTCAAAACCAGTGGGGACAAATTCTTTGGTCCTCAGTAACTACAGCAAGTTTGGTAAAAAAAGCACAAGACCAGAATGTGAAACTTGTTATACAAATATTTCAACTAAATTTGTACTAATCAAGTAATTCAATTTAGTATTATTTTTGTTAAGTTGAATGAATAAATGTTTTTTGCAATTTATTTTTTAAAATTCATTTTAATTAAATAAAATTTTGTCAAATAAACACTCCGTATTTATCTTTTTTTAATGAAGAGGTTAATTAAATAAGATTCTGATTAAATTATAACTATCTTTTTATACATTTGGAAAAAAATGATTAAGCCAAAAAAAGTGCAATTGTGATAAAATAACACAAAGATTTGTCAGCGCTAGGATTAAATACTACATTTTTGAAATTTTGTGTTACTTTTTCTTCACAGTATCTTTTTGATTAAAGGAACATATCTGCATTTCTCTTAAATAACTTCTCATCAAATTACTAAACTTGGGTCACATATGGAACACTCACTACAGAATAAATGGTCTTCGTACTACCTTGATAAACGTTTAGCCATAGGTAGGAGTTCTATGACTGTTGTTAGCCAATAGCTGTCTGTACCAAAACTGAGGTGGAATTTAAGCCTTATTGTTCAGGCCCTCTCTATTGCAACCAAGTGATGGGATCCCTCGACTTTTTTCTTTTTTTCAGAGCATATGAATTGTGTCCTCCGAAAATTGAGCATCCCCAATATCCCAATTCTCACATTTTTTTTCTTTTTCTCACCTGATGTCATTTTTTTTTTGTCTATTTTCTCTTTCATGCTTCAATCTGTTTTTACAATGAGAATAAATGCCAGTAAAAAGGAAAACTTGGGGTATTAGAGAGAATTTAAAAAAATTTTTTAATCATTTTTCCGAGTAGCAATGTCATACAAATGACAAAATCAAGTATTGATTACCTTTTTCCTCAAGTAATCCAGGGTAAAAATATCTAAACTCTCATATATATATATATATATATATATATATATATATATATATATATATATATATATATATATATATATGTGTGTGTGTGCGTGCTAATATGTATAAATATATTTATGAGAGTTTAGATATTTATATGGGTTTAGGTAGATTCATCTATCTCACTTTCATATAATCTGAGTTTTATCTAATTGTAATTCAGTATAAATCAATTTGGCATAAAAACTGTTTGTATTGAATGAATTTTCTAAGGACCTTCTTAATTATTGCTTTGTGTGGGGAAGGGTTCATGCTTCTAATTAGTCACCAATTATTTTCATTGGGTGATGGATACAGGCTTCGAATTTGCTGGTAAATTTTTTAGACTTATTTGGAATTGTTGTTGCTGAGCAGACAACATTTAACATAACTGATTTTTGCTAAAGTGAGATGGATGTTGTTATATCCCACATATATATATACAGCAATAACTTGAATAGAATGGTTTAGATTTGTAGGGTTTGATGTAGAATGGTTCAGATATTGCTGTACAAATTAATGTAACTAAGAATGATCAGGAAGAAATTTCAATGATATACATTGTAAAATAACCTCCATGTACAATACATTATGTTGATGTCTACATAAAATAACAAACTAAATCTATTCTGACGTGCCCTTAGAAATAATATTGCAAGTTAAATATAAAAATCAAGGCTTCAGGGGAGGTAGTGCTTGATCATGAGGAGCCATGTTAAACAAGCTTTTTCGAAAATTCTTTTCTAGAAAGAAAATGGTTACTTACTTGAAAATGTATAGGATGAAATAATGGATTCACTACACAAACATGTTTATGTTTCTGCCCTTCTTGGACTTCTTCAATTGAATGATTAGATTTATTTGGATTCCTATTTAGGACATTATTGGAGGATGTCTATTTTTCTGGATAGAAAACTTTTGTCTCATTCTATTTATATTTCTTTCCTTTTTTTTCTCTTCTTTGTTTAGTAGTTCATTTCAATGTGTGGAGGGTTTATGTCATTCAGTGCTCAAAACATTCAACATTCAGTCAAGTTAAAGCAGAGCTTTAAATATAATTAAATAATGGATTCACTACACAAACATGTTTAGGTTTCTGCCCTTTTGGGATTTTTTTAGGCAAATGATTCAATTTTTTATCCCTATTTGGGACGTTATCAGGGGTGTTGTCTATTTTTTTCTGGGTGGAAAACCATTGTTCCTTCTACATATATTTACCTTTTTTTTCATAATGTTTAATTGTTCATCTCTGTTTGTATTTCATCTCAATTCCTGGCTAGGTATCATAAATTACTTGGGATGTTTTTGACACATTTTTCATAGGGTGTGTTGTTAATTCATCAGCCCTTTGTGGTATATTTCCTCTCGGGAAGAATCTCTTCCTACTTTTATCTGCACCCCAGTATTAGAGTTCACTTTTACACGACCTTAAATTTTCATGTTTAATTCTCTTAATATTCTTGGTGGATTTGCATCTGTACATCCAAGATAATTATGAGAAGGTAATTTAGTTGTTTACAAAGTGGCTGGGGGTATGATATTACTAATAAGCTTATTGATAATAATCCTTATTACTTTATCATTATGGTTTTTTATGATTCTTTAAAAATTATCCCGACAACTATATCTAATTTTGAGTTTGTCCTTGTTAAATATTTTACACAGTGAGTTGCTCAGGAGAAAATGTTTTTCTATTAGTTTGAGAAGGATTTTCCTCATGTTGGTTTTTACTTGTAGATTGAATGGCAATGTATACCTGATGATTTTCCTACCTCTACTTATTTTACTGTTACTGAATATTACTCTATTAGATTCCACTTATTCAAAGCAAGTCTCTGTAAATATAGAGTAATAAGGAATACTATTAGAAGAGAAAATATAAATAAACCAGATTGCAATTGTACAAACAAGTGCCCTTAGCAACACAGAACAAAAAATTGTCTTAAATTGAATATTGTATATTGAGCTGAAATATCAACCCTAGAAGAACCCTCAGAAGCAAAAATTTAACATAGGAATATCAAAAACATCCTCTAAATTAAGATTAACCAACCATACATTATCCTTGACAAATAATGAATACAAAAACAATACATTACCACCTACACATTACTGAGACCTAAAAAAAATATATATAATAATAATAATAATATACCAGAACATTAAAACACCATGCTACCTATCCCTAAATTAGATTACAAATTCTCACTTTCATAAAAAAAAAAGGGATTACTAGATAGAAAAAAAGAAGTAGCTGTAAAATGTAGGCACTAATCAAAATTTCTAGACACAGATATACAAGAAACAACAACCATAGTCATCTCTGCTTCGTATTTACCCAAGTGAATACTAAATCTCTTATGATGGATTTAATCTTGGACTGCATACAAACCAACTTATATCATCTTTAAGAATATTAGTTTATCAGAAAAATTCTTTGAGTTAATTTTCTTCCAATATGCTCAACTAAAGAATTCAACAAAATATTTCAGAATCACTAACATTAGACTGTATCCCCATCTTACACCATCTCACTTCCATCAATATCTTGAATTTCTTTTAAATCAATTAGCTTTTTATACATGGTTAAAACAAAACCAATAGCATTCTTGTAGTTAGTAACACCACATGAATCCTCCCATCAATATACTTCAGTCATTTGTTATTTTGTATTACATGTTCAATCTCCCATGCTGCACATCTACCTATCAGTCAGACAAATGGATCAGAGCCAAATGTTTACCCTTTCCCTGGTTTTAGCCAACTCAATGATCTTTCAGACTGACAAGGACCAAATCCATCTCTTTTGGTGTCCTAATGCCCATAAAAATGCTAAAAGGTGTTGTTGAAAGTTACATTACCCAATTTTTTTTGTTTAATATACACTTCTCATTTTGTCTATTTTCTTATACTCTCATTAACATATTCTTTAATTTTCATCATTATTTTATAATGTCCAATCCATTTGTACGTATATAAGTCATATATATGTTACACCATCTGTATATCTATTTTCTTGTCTGTCACACCATAGACACTACCTAAACATTGACACAGCTCAACCAAATTTGGCATGCATACTGAATGGTCCTTAGAAAAGTTTTGAGAAAAAGGTTTTAGACGGGGTGTTCTATTTACAATGTAACTATAATGGCAAACTAGACCCTTACTTTTCATTCAATATACAGATATATAAACAATTGTTTTCTTATTTTCCCCAACATTTGCCTTTCAAAAAAGTCAAGAAAATGGATGAAACGCTCAAATAAAATTTTCATTATTGTAAAATGAAACTTCCAATTGTCATATGAATTCCCATATTTTTGTATTAACCTTTATCCATATAAATATTTATTCAGTGTATGTACATACATCATTTTATATGTTTTTATATAATTCTTGAAAGAGTCAGAAGTCTCTCCAAGGAGGCAAAACTGAAGGTAACTTTTTCACTCCTTTTAGGGTTCAAAAAGAAACATTTTTTTTCTTCCTCTAAAGGATCAAAATTGAAGATAAACTTTTTTCTCCTTTAAAGGGTCAAAAGTGGAGGGAAACGTTTTTTAATGCGATCAAAGAGTTCATGACAGTGAGGATTTTCAATTAAGATGGTTTTCAGTTAATATTCACAGAATGAAAGACAAAACAGCACATTTAATAGATTATTAGAAAAAAAAAGCAACGTCTGAGCGATATTGCAAGGGAGACAAATCACTAAAATACTTATGATTACCTCCCTTTGATCACTTCGAAGCGTGTTCTTGGAATAGTAATTGGAATGGAATTAAAAGATTCATAAAGGAATTATTTGAATAAATAAAAAATTTACAAAGAAAAGGTCTAGTTAGTCACTTGATAGAAATTGATCAACGTCTATGTTGTAGAATCATGGCCTGAGTTGAATGATTAAAAAGAGTATAGTATTAGTTTAACCACTGAATCAATAAAACTGTAATATTTGTTTTTTTTGGCTTTTGTTCAGTACCAACATTGGTGATTGTTAAGTTTGTGTCTGTTAAGTTTTGGAAAGTATCAGTTTTTTAAGATGACAAATTCTTATTTTTTTTGGCTTGGGGGATTCTTTTCACCCTCTTACTATAATGCTGACCTGGATCCACACTTTACATCAGTCGTATGAAAGAATGGTTTTAAAGCATTTGCATTACTGCCAATGTGAAATAAATTATTTCAGGATTTTCTTATCTTTACTTATATTCAGAAAAATTGCTGCATATTTGAAAAATGATTTCAGATAGTCTCATGAGAGATGGAATGTAAGTTTCCTATACAGCATTATAGGAATTGCACTCCCAAACTGAACTTTTTATTTCTCAGCAACTGACACTTATCCAAAGGTAACACAGGTGTTATTGATTGGAAGCACAGGAACATTCTTTGTAAAAGAAATTCTTGATACATCTTTTATTGTAAGAGATGTATCGAAAATTTCTGGCAAGAGAAATCATACCCCTAAAAATCAACTAATGAAATAAAATGAAGGTAAATAGTTGTTGAAAATGAATAATAAAGGTTTAAAGCAGGGCTTCTCAAACTTTTTTTATTTGCAATTGATGAGACAAATGATTTTGTGCCCTCTCACTCAGTATTTTTAGTTTTTAGTCGTAATATCAATGTAATTGTACATAGAAACAAATTAACCCCATCCCTTGAAAAAAAATAGATTAGTAATAGTATTAATTACAGTGTTTACGGATTATAATGGAAAAAAAATACTTAATTTTAAATAAAACAAAATTTGTATTCAAAAAATTATTGAATAACATTGAGTCATTTCACAATGAGCATCAATAGGAGTAAATATCAGTATAGAGATTTTTAAAAATTGAGTTTTAGAGGGTTTTCAACCCTAGTTTGAGGAGCACTGGTTTACTATACTTCATCTGATAAAAAGGAATAAGCCATTGGTTCCAAGTTAACTATGAAGTAAATGGTTATTACTGGTGCTGCTTTTGATATCAGTTAAATTTGTCTCATCTTTGTTCCGTTTTTATCACTGTCTGGCATGTACGCAAACATGATTACAGACAACCGAATTTATACATATAAGGATATCTTCCTCTTCCACTCTCTCTCTCTCTCTATCTCTCTCTCTCTCTCTCTCTCTCTCTATATATATATATATATATATATACATATATATATATATATATACACACACACACACACATATATATATACATATATATATATATATACACACACACACACACATATATATATACATATATATATATATATACACACACACACACACACATATATATATACATATATATATATATATACACACACACACACACATATATATATATACACACACACACACATATATATATATACACACACACACACACACACACACACGCACACATATATATATATATATATATATATATATATATATATATATATATATATATATATATATATTGATGGAAAGGTTGATATTTACAGTTTTGTTGATACTGATCAGTTTCACGCAGCCATTTCAGTTAGAGAACAACTGTTTTTTTTGTTTACTTCTTGTCTTTGTATACAAGAAAAGAATTGTTTTTATGGGATATTTTTCTTGTTTTTCATCTTACTTTTTAAAAGCTGTTTTTTAAAAATTTTGTTATTGTTTCCTGTTCCTGTGTATGTGTGTTGGGGTCAGGGGGTCAGTGGGTCAGTGTTTAGTTTGGTTAGTGCTTATTTGGGTTTCAGGGTGGGGTTTGCTATTTTTTGTGGGGTTAATGCTTGTTTTTAGTTTGTCATATTGAGGAAAGTGAGGGGAAGATGGCTGTGGTCATATTTGGATTTTTAATGTTGATGTCCTGGTTTGAACAGAAATCTTGGTAGATTCATGAGTAAAGTAAGTTTAAAGTTAACATTAGTAGCGTTGAATAGGATTTCTGTGTAATTATTATTATCATTATTATCATTATTATTATTATTTTTATTATTGTTATTATCATTATCATTATTATAATTGTTGTTGTTGTTGTCGTTATACATATATATATATATATATATATATATATATATATATATATATATATATATATATATATATATATATATATATATGAAGGGAACGGCTTCTTTAAAAACAATATGGCTGCTGAGTCCTTGACCTAGAGATAACATGTGGGTGTTACCACAGATGAGGAAATGCTTTTTGTGACTCAGATAAGTTGCATAAAGGTGGAGGCAATCATTTATTTCTTTCTCAGATTTAGTTACTTGTGTGATAAATTATTTCATTTCTTTTTCACTGTTTGACTGGTTGTTGGTTGTTTCATATGTTTCATGTTTAAGAATGAACTGATTGCTTGTTGTTCAAGTCAGAGGAAAGGAAAATTTAGCTACACAATTCTAATTCTGTTGTAATTAGATGTTGAAGCTTCATTGCTATCTTGGCCTTGACATACCTGACTAAATTTTGATTATCATCAAAGAACATGGACTCAAGATGAGGCAGAGGCTCCACTTGCATGGATGTGACAAAGAACCTGGTGATATAGCAAGATACTGCTTGGGTGTCCTTGGTTAGTGGTTGGGATATGGGGCAACAAACAGGATTTAAAAACGTCATTATGAAAATGGTATCCTTCAGGATATTAAGTATTGTCTTCAAAATGAAAAAAAAAGCACTCTGAAAGTGCATACATCTGTCAATGCCATTATCAATTGAAGTTATTATGCAGGGATCCAGCAAAAAACTCTATCACTTATTCCATAGTCAATTGTCCGACTGTCCCTGAAATTTCAGATAAATTCATTGAGAACTTATAGAGATATCCAGTGGACAGACATGAACTTCTAACAATATTATGTGTTGTGGACACATGACTATTATCGAGAGGAGATTATTGGATCCATCTCAAAATTCAGTCACTACTTTTGTAGCCTATTGCCCACCCTTTGAGAAAATTTCATGGTAATTCATTGAGAACCCATGGATTCATTGTGAAAAAAGGCATGAACATACACATGAACATATGGTGTGTGAAAGGATGTGTATTCGACATTATGGCGGAAAAAGACAATCTGGAAACTGAGGTGTGATTAAAAATTTCTTCTTTGTTTTTATTTATTCACATTTGTTGTAATCATTCCACTCAAGAATGGCTTTGTCTAACCAAGAATCATTAAAATGATAGCACAAAATCCCAGAGAAATTGAGGGTAGGGAATAGAGAATTTAGATAAAAAGATATTCATATTTATACTGAGTTTTCATATTGTCTTTTTCCACCACAAAAATGTATGAAAACAAAAACAGATAAATATCTCTGAAAAAATTCCTAAATTTGCCCTCAAATTTAACCACTTCTTCCTTACCATATTACCCAACCTCCCACGAAATTTCATTGAAATCCATCAAGTACTTTTGGAGATACCATGTGAACAGACAGACGGAAAGACAGACAGATGGAAAGACGGATGTGGACGAATACGTATACCTCTCCAAATTCGTTGGCAGAGGTGATAACACAAAATAAAAGTATGTTATTTTGTCAAGAAATAAAAGAAAGATTTATTGAAGAAGAGACTATAAATAGAAACTAATATCCACAGCACAAAGGAAGGAAGAAATAAATGTTGAAAAAAAGACACAGACAGAAGTGAATACATATACTTCTTCCAACTATGTTGGCAGATGTAAATGATGCGAATAAAAATGAGGTGTAAGTTGTATCATGGGTTGTCCAGACGACTGAACTCTGTGTTGCTTTTGTTATTACCATAACATGTCAGCTGATCCATTCTACAGCCTTCTTCATGAGTACTATGAGTTCAATTGTCCAAACAACTTGTGGAATGGTAATGACTCTTCTCAGGCAGTAAAATGATGGTAAAAAATGACACTTTTAATAATCTCATAAAGATGAAGGAGAACAAATATGGAAAAAGAGAAATCGGTAGTCAGATGAGGGACTAGGGGGTGCTTTAGCTGTGATTCATCTTGAAGTGTACAGTCGATAGACTCCCTTCAGACTCCTTTTGGCCTCTGTATGAGAGCCTGATTTTGGTGGTAGTGGGGGGTTTGCAAAAGCCCTCTTTGCCCCCCCCTTCTAGCATATGCCCATGAGTAGGAGGTGTGATTAATCGTATGACAACATTATCACTAAATATAGATGAACAAAAATCCTTCATGTGTTTTTTGCTCTGATAAATGAACTCAGCATTGATATTTTTGTTTTTTTCAACATTTGCTGTCTATGATCTAGAAAAGATGAATTATGAATAAGGTTTTAAATGTATATTTGCAATATGATATATAGCATACTAAGTGGCTATCAGTTAGATAAAATGATTTCCAGAGCTTTAACCACTATTGGCACTATTGTAACCTACAAGATCCACTGACTCCCTGGCAAGGTCCACATACTTATTCAACTTTTCTCTTTCTTTCAGCTTCACCCTGTAGTCAGCCAGAACAGTGAATTCCACTTTCTTTCTTTATTGTTCACTCTCACAAGATGTAGTTTTCTTGACCTGGATTGGTTGATCTGTTAGAATCTCAAGATCGCAAATATCATTATGAGAAATAGTCAACCAAAATTGTCATCTAAACTGTCAACAAAGATTTCTTCAGTTTTCAAGTTAGTCTGGCTGGCTGGCTATGTATGTACATATCATGAATGTAGGCCATACCAATGAAACCAGAGGACTGTAAATTCTAATATTTACTCCTTATTAAGTTTAGAAAAAACTTTTCAAAAAAGTATCCTCCTAAGTAGGTTCTTAGTGGAGGGGGGGAATTTAGTTTACAATGTAAGTTTATGCTATGCTGTTCCCACTTGTTTTTTTTTGGAAAATTAAGACTTTTTTAAATAATCACCACCTAACAAAAGATGTGAGAAGTAACTTATTCATTGATCAACTCTTTTTCCAATTCTTTAATTGATCACCCCAACATGGCATGCTGCCAAATGACATTTGTCACACGGTGATTTCTACTGTGTGACTAACAAGATTCTTTTGTTTCTCAATATACTGAGATTTGAATCAACAACGGGAAACAATATACCTTTGTGGTTACTTGATTGTTTAAACAAGAAATTATTCGAAAATAAAATTACATGGAAAATATTTGTCTTTTTTATTTGCTTGTTGAGAATGGAACAAAAAAAAAGTATATTGAAATAACTTTATAACATCATCTTCAAAAAGGAAATCTCAAAATGGATATCAGTCAGTTGATCTTAAAAACACAAAGGAAGGAACAGTAATTTCCTCTTGTCAAAAAGCTGGCAGCTGTCAACTAATATAAATATCAAGGTATATTTTTTGTAACTATATACTACCTTTGTCCCAAAATAGTTGTTACGCTTACATATGCAGTTCATATACTAAATGTCACAACTATCATTGAACGGAGGAAGTTTTTTCTTTTTATGTAGTTACATTGGTAGATGATTTGCACCTGAATGAGTGACACAAATCTTATAACATTTCGACTTCTTTCTTTGTACTCATGTATAGTAATTTTTTGGAGGTCATGTAAAGATTAGCACCACGTCTCCTCTTGAGCCCTGCCTATACTGCTATTAGACAGATTACTGGAGGTAGCATTGATTTTTATTTTTTAGTCTTTTTATTTCAGCCCTTGACTTCTAACTTTTCTTTCTCTTTCATCGAAACATTACAAGGACTCAAACTGGTTAAAATAATATTTTTTCATACAGAGCTATTTTAAATTTTCCACATGTTATCGACTCTATTTTTACGTCTTGGCAGATGGTCTCAAGAGCAAGCTGCTATTCCTGGGCACTTATTATGGTGGAAGTGCTGTGGAGAAAGTTCCGCTTCTTCCCTCTCAACTATACTGAAGGCTTTTGAAGGAAAGAGTCCAGCACAGTCGTAGGGAATACTAGATAACAACGTGATATAGCATCTCTCCATCAATGGAATTTAGGTGCTTCACTCCGGATTTTATGTCAGGGTTACCTCCCTTATGAAGGAAAAAAAATCTCTCCGTTCGAAAAGAATGTTTCATCTTCACCGTTCCTTGAGCTCAAATGCCACTCAAACAATAAACTGTCTCCCTGGATACGTACTTTTTTCAACTTCTTTTATGACATGATATAATCTGACCACCACTGACTAACGATATTCTTTGAATCTGCCATCATATATAGTTTGATTCACATATTTTCTGATGTTATAAAAGTGAATCATGTTACAAAAGTAACTGCATCTGCAATTACAATTGACTCAGAACTGAAGAGAGATAACTATGACTGTGAAAACAAATAGAAAAGACGTTTTCTGCATTAAAAAAAGAACCTTGAACAACAGCTGGAGAGAAGAAGTACTAACTTCAGCAGCAACATAAGAAGGCACAGTAAAATAGCAGCAGAAAACAGAAGCAGCTGCTAAAAACGCAAATGCACCTGCTACAAGAGTAACATCTGAAAGAGAAAGCTTTATGGCAGTAAACTAGGTTTTTTGTTCACATCATAACCATGGCAATGATCAGAGCCAATCAGGATCTAGCAAAATTTCATATGACCCAGCCAAAGAAACAGATAAAAATCCAGATTCATAACTGATCTCTTTTCCAATTCTTTCTTACTTAAATATATTAGATCATATACAGTCTCTTCTTTTTTTCAAACCATTTTAAACCTGTTAAGAATGCTTCTGAAGGTGAGGGGTGACTGTACAGATTAAGGCATGGAGAATGGACTGGGCGATCCAAGTTCAAACTCCAGCTAAGACAGTTTGTATTCACGTAGTACTAATTCTCTTTGGAAAGGCATGAATCCATTGCTCCACGTAGCTGTGGGTAAAATAATACAGGGTGAAGCGAGTAACGCCACTTTTGGAGGTTGTTGCTTTTAAATATATTTCACAGATTGCAAATGGGCTGAGTTAGTAGTAATGTGATATGGGGAGACAGCTGAAGCTGTAGCCAGCATAAGGGCACTACTTATTTTGCTTAAGAATGCTTGGTAATTTATAGAAATAATAAGGAGCCTAGAGGAGCAGAAGCTGTTAGCCTCAGGAAATGAGCAGGTATAGAGAAGCCAGAAAGACAGAAGCAATGATATATATAAATAAATTAATAGGGAAATTTTGGGAGTTATCAGCTGAAATATACAGGAGAATTTAGGATAAATAAATAAATTAAATATGTCTGGTAAATGGTTCTCTGTACTGATAAGCTTTTAATTTTTTTCAAGAAAGATTCATACATTCTTTCAACTTGAATTAACATTTTAATGTTGAATACATATTTTTAATGTAAGTTGTTTATGGAGATGCCCACTGAGGCATGTTTATTTAATGAATAAATGAATGATAAGTGCAACAGCAGAGAAATAATCAGTTATGAAATCAGAAAAAAAATGAAGAAAGCCATGGTAGAGAAATAATAGAATATATTGCAAACAACACTTCAACAAGTGGGGTTTGTAAAATTGAAATTTTGCTGCTTTTCAACCCATGTTTAATTTAAAAATAATGACTATCATTCGTTCATTTATTTCTTGTTGCTTGCAGCCAGACTAGTCAGGGGATTCAGGGTAGAGAGCTTTGGCTTTCATGATTAAGCATATTGTAGAGATTGGTCTCCTCCTGGGAGGATTAACAGGATGACCACAGGAGGCTCTCTACATTATCTTCTGCTGCTTACAGCACTTGGTATTGCTTTGGTTAAGAATGTATTGCAAACAACAACAACAACAAATAGGATTTGTGAAATTAAAATTTTGCTGCTTTTAATTAATATTTAATTCAATAATGACAATAACTTGTCATTACAGTAAATAACTGAATGACCATAGCATCAAAATTTGAAGTCATTTAAAAAAATTCCATTCAAACAAAAAACATGGACAGAATAAATTCTATTTGTGACAACACTGGCATTTTCAATGGAAAACATCTAAAATGGAGTAAAAACATCTAGAAACATCTAGATTCTACAGAGGTTTAGGATGCACTGATTTAGATTCTCCAGAATCTAGACCAGTGGTTACAAACTTTTTTGGCTGCAACCCTCTTGGCTCCCACTCCACATCCTTGATGCCAACCAACAAACGTGTACAAACACACATGTCGTTTTTGTCCCAAAACACATCGAAAGATGGCCAAAAGTGGCTGGAGGGTCAAGTGAAAAATTGTTTATAAAACATTGCAATACTTCAGTACACACCAAAAATTAGGAATTTATTAAGAATACAACTGTAACAAAGTCAACGATCCCATACTTCAATTCTTAAAACAGAGGTCCCAAAACTTTTAGACTATCAACTCTATTATTAAGAATGGCCAAACCAAAAAATTCAAGGCCAAATGCCTTTTGAAAGGGTAGATTTGTTAAATTTGGCCATAAAATAGCTGGAGAGGCAACCCTGGTCTCTCCTTCCACCAGGTTGAGAATATATGAGAATTTAAGAAAAATAAGCATGAATGCTGCCAGACACAAACTAAGGGACCAGTTTAGTACAACATCCACTGAAAAATGAACCCCAATTAAAAATCTATCTGAAAAAACATTTTTATAGACATTATCATCATCAGCCATTATAGGTTTACTGCTGGACAAAGGCCTTTCCCATCTCATTTCATGAAAATTGTGCTAAACCCTGTCATGCCTTACTAGGAAACCTTTCTACCTCATCCCTCAATCTTGGGTCTATTTTTTTCCTACAGCATTTACTCTACCATGGGGACCAATTGGTTTGTTTTTTGCTCCATCTGTTGTCATCTCTCTTTGCTAAGTGTCCAGCCCATCCCCATTTTTGTTGCTTGATTATTTCTATAATATCCTTCACCTTAGTCCTCCCTCTGGTTCATGCTGATCTTTTTTAATCTCTTTAAGTTATTCTTAATGTTCCATGGCTCTTTGAGTGATTCTAAGTTGGTTGTCAGTTTCTTTTAATAATTTTCATATCTCGCATCTGTAAGTTATAGCTGGTGTTATGCATTCACTGTATACTTTGTTTAAGCATATTCATCAAGTGAGATTCAACATGTTTCTATTCATACCAAATGATTTCCAGCCAATTGTTATGTGTCATTTTATATTGCTTGTATGGTCTTTAACTTTATCATCTGTTCTAGGTAAGTATATTTGTCAACCTCTTTTAAAACTTTAATTCCTCCATTCCCATGGTCATTTTGAATATTCAAATTTTCAGCCTCCTGACTCCATTGGTAGGAGTGATACTGTCAGTAAGTAACCCTTTGTACAATTGTTACTGTTGTAATGCATTGATTCATTAGTGTGTATGGGAAGTGTCAGATTTAGTATGTAGCAAAAGTAGAATTTGCGACAGGCTCCACAATTTCAAGGGTCCTTTGCTGTATGCTTCATCATCATCAGTCTTTTAACGTCCGTCATTGGATATATATCTTCCCCAGGATCCACCACCTTTCTCTATCATGGGCGTTGCAGAGCTAGTATTTTCTGAATTTGTCTAGTTCATCTTTCCATCTTGTATTCTGTTGGCCTCCGTTTTGAATGTGATTCCTGGGGATCCATGTTGTGAGTCATGATGTCTATTGGTTATCTGCCATTCTTACAACATGACCTGTCTATTGCCATTTAAGTTTTCTAATAAATTCTATGATGTCTCGGACCGCTGTTTTCTTTCTGAAACATTTTGCTGTCTTATGGTCTCTCCATGTGAGGTTGAGCATGATTCTCTCATGAGCATATTGCATGCTTCTCAGTTTGTGGGTCTGTCTCTTGGTTAGGTTCCATGTTTCAGCTCCATCAGTGACTATCGGGAAGATGCATTGGTTATAAATTCTTTTTAGGATTATTGAGATTGTCTTGTTTTTGAAGGTTGAGTTTGCTCTGCCAAAGACTTGCCATCCTAAGGTGATTCTTCGCTTGATTTCTTCTTCTTTTTTGAGTTTCATAGAGATTCGTTGTCTTAGGTAGATGCAGTGGTTTATTTTCCCCAGTTTTGCTTCTTCAATTTTGATAGTTATGTCCTTATTCTCCGTGTGATTGTTGTTGTGACTTTTGTTTTACTGAAGTTTATTTGTAGACCAACTATTTTGCTTTCTTCGTCTAGTTCACCTAGCATTAGTTGGTGGTCATGTAGTTTCTCTGCAAAAAGGATGATGTCATCTGCAAATCTGAGGTTGCTCAGATATTTGCTGTCTATTTTGATTTCTCTATTTTCCCAGTATAGGTTTTAGAAGATCATCCCGAGGCAGGCTGTAAAGAGTTTGGGTGAGTTGATAGAGATTCTACACTTCCCCTATTGTTACAGTACTATAATGCCATAACTTTCATGAATGACTGTGCATTTAAAGTTACTGATTTTAACCAATTATCACTTTTAATTGAGGTTATCTTACCATAATTCACCAAATGTCCATCTGTTCATATGTGACAACCTACCACAAAAAACACTCAACATTTTCTGTGGGTACCCCTGAGAGCCCTGAGCAGATTTTTAAGCAAGCTAGATTTTGAAAATTGTTCTCCAAAATATGTTAGAGGTGGGGTCAATTTCCAGTTTAAACTCATTTCTTCCCCCCTCTCTGTCAAAGATAAGAATTCGTAAACAGTCATTGTAATTAAAAGAATTTTAAATTGAGAGGATGAGATGTTTATTGAATATCATAAAAAACCCTTATAATGTAAAAATAGTAAATAAAATTGAACAATATCTGATTTCCATCTACCTCTTGTGAAAAAAAAATTAGTGGTGAGTTGCCGAGTTTGAAAAACTCTTTGAACATTTCAATTCAAGTAAAACATTATCACTTTTTTTTCCATGGAAGTTTATGATTGTGAAGTTGTAAATAAACTTGAAAACTGCAGAAACTTATACAGACAGTTTTGGTGGCAGCCTTGGTAGATAGTTTTTAAGAAAGAAAATTTACATCAATGGAAAGTATAAGAATGAAAAACAGTCTCCAAACCTCTCTCAGAATCCACGGACAATCTCTTATCCCAGACTTTTGGGATAAGACACTGTGTATACCCTTCTTATTTCAGACCACCTAATTCTTGCTGACACAGATACAACCAGCTCCCCTTCCCTACTAAACAACCAATAACACAGAAATCTTTTCATTTCAATCCTCAAATCTCAAACATGTAAACAGCATACAGTTTTCTCTATAACCACTGCATGTTCTTTGAAAAAGGTGGTTGGCAACCATTGAAATGCATTAGAACATGCTCATGTGATAATGAACATTTTTGAGATGTAACACCTGTTTTTTCTTCTTGAATTTCTCTTTATCTTCCAATTGTCAAATTACCCACATTCTATCGGATCACCTCACATCCACTCAATAAACATATAATAATATATAAAAGTGGCTTCAAATAAAAATCCATGATTGATTAAAATCAGTGATCATGTCGTCAAAGATTTGAAAAAAATAGCCAAAAAACAAAAGAAGTTTCAGCTGAAGCATAGCTGAGAGGGGAGAAGAAACAGCCCCTTATAAATAATAGTTCATCTGCATTTCTACTGACAAATTGAACTAAATGTTGGAGGGAGCCCCTCAAGGAGCCAAGTCCTCCCCAATCTCTAGCTATGTCTCTGAGTTTCTGTTTAGTATATTTGCCTCTCTTGGATTTCCTTAAAGGAAGAAATGAGCAGCATGTATTGAATGTGATGGTGGCAAGAATATCACTTACTTTGCTGAAGCATCAGAAACTTATCCTTTAGACAGAACTGCATTATATCACTTAGAGTAGGATCAGAACATTCCTTGATGTCTGCAGTTTTGCTGGATCAGATTTTATTTTAGTCTTTATTTCTCAATCTTCCACCATGCTATAAAGGGCTCTTTCAAAACATTTACCCCTGAGATAAAGTTTTGGGTTAAGAACAAGAACTTTTACTGTTTGTTTCATCTTTTAATATTCCCAGAGTTACTAGATTTCTTTAACTGTACAAGACCAAATTTCTATGGTCTTGGGACCAAATCAAATATCTTCAGTACCAAAATAATCAAATAACTCCAAATCCATCATCAGACTAAGCTTGCCAGAAAAATAGATTAGTATACATATTTTTTTATCTCTTTTACAGGTATATCTATGTTGTATCATATCATTTGTTTGTAAAAGATTGTTATCTTTTGTAAATTTTCCTTTTGCTTCAGTACCAAATCTTTATTTTTGGAACCAAATACCCTTGTAAAGAACCAAACTTACTCAATTTTAGCCTTGAAAAATACTGAATAGCAACCCTGTATCCAGGCTTTTCTACATAAACACAAATGTTGCCAGAGACAATCAAGAAACATCAGCAGCTGAAAGAGAATCCATAGCAGCAGCAGTCGTGGCAATGGTAACAGTTAGGGTTGCCAGATAGTTAAAGATATTTCTGGACAAAAGCACACAAAAAATGGCTGAATGCCAAAAATGTTCATAAAACATTTCAATACTGTAGTACACACCAAAAAAAAATAATTTAATAAAAATTCTACAACAATAAAGTTTACTTTTTGTTCAGTATGAATTGCAGAAAGTATATGTCCGGTTTAGCATTAAAATTACATTGTAAATAGGACCGCCACCATAACTTTAAAAAAATTGATTTTAATCAAACTGACAAATTTCATGAGGGAATGATAGTCTTATGAATGGAAAGCATATAAAATCACTTGCAGATTTTTTTTTTTCTTTTGAAATAAAATGTTTGGAGCAAATGAAAAAATGCCAAAAATGGCAAAAAATTTAAATGTTGCCAAATATAAAGCTCATGGCCAAATTCTCCTTAAAAAGGCCAAATTTGGCCATGAAATGGCAAAAATAGCAACCTTGGTAACAGTATTTGCCAAAGACATGCCAAACCAATTACTTCTCTTCTTTGCAATTCTTTTGATTCCAGAGTCTTCAGTCAATTCAGACCCACACCGTTTGTCTGTCTCTTTGCCAGCCTCATTAGGAAATGTTGCTGCCTTCTCATTTGATATACTCTGCCCTTTTCTTCATGACAAATAATTAAAGGAAACCCAAGAGAACCAAAGATGCTGTGCAAAATCTTCTTTTTTTCTTTCTTTTTGATACATTTTTTTATCTATGGCTACAAGATCATTGACTTCAATGGAATAATCAGAAGATTTTATTGAAAGGCAAATGTACTTTACAGCGAGAGTGTCTTTTTAATAGTCACATTGCTTTGCATATAAAATATACCGTATTTACCAGGCTATAAAGATATATATATATACATAGCCACTCAATAGAAACTGTCACATCACTAATGTTTTTTAGCAGTATGTCAGGTTGGGGGAGATCAGTAAAAAAAACAAAAACAAGACAAGTGTGAATGCTGTTTGATACAAAATAAGGAACCAATTTAGCATAAACTTACATTGTACATTAGACCCCACCCAAAAACCTTTTTTTGACAAAATAAGTAGTAAATGTTGAAATTTTCAGCCCTATAGCTCCATTGGTGCAGCCTGTACACATGACAGATAGATAGATAGAAAGATAGATAGCCAAAACCACTTATTACACTGCATCCAATGTATTATGGATAGGAGGGAGGTCAATACTTGAAATTTGATCTTTACAATAAACGATAGTGAAACTTGTCATCACAGTCAATAATTGAACAACTGCTGTGTCAAAATATAAAGTTGTGTAAAAAAATTTGTTTGAAGAAGAAATATAGTCAGAATAAATTCTATTTATGACATCACTGACATTTCCCAGTGGAAAACATCTAAAAGAGTGTCAAAATAAGGCCTCCAAATATCAAAAAAATACATTTTTAGAAAGGATCTAGTGGAGTACTGATGCCAACTTTTAAGTCTGTTGACAAAACAGTATGGCCATAAGCATTGGAATACACAAACAGGCATACTCATAAACAAGCATACGAACAAACACACTAACAAAGACATACACTTATAAAAAAAAAGATAGAACCCTTTGCCACCTTTGATGGCTCCGGTTGTTCAATGTATGAAATTATCCTCCCTGATATCCTTTGTGTCACAGGAATGCATCTTATAGACTGTCAGATATGATGAGTGCTGCCACCATTTCTCCTCTTACTTTTGTTTGTGTAATGAGAATTAATTGTGGCAAAAGTGAGAAATGAGGAATGTAGTTTTTAAATATACAAACTTACAAACCATATTCCCCAGTGACCTTAAGCTGGCTATGGCTCCAGCCACTAATGCTTAGGATCCGCATATCATATTACTACTTGCTTGGCTCATCGATTTGTGAAATAAACTCAGAAGCATCAAGCACCTGAAAATGGCATCACTCACTTCACCCTGCTCTATATAACCGATAGATTCATGCCTCTTCCAATGATATTAGTGCAAAGTAAACACAAACTACTCCAGCCAGGGATTGAACTCAGCTTGCTGCTCAGCCACCATGCACCTCCATATTGGTTAATTAGCAGAAATAATGTTTAAACCATTTCATGATTGCATTCCTAATGCATTATCTCTATAACACCTAGCTGTTAATTGAGATTTTTATTGATTCGAGAAAGATGATCAATACTTAATCCAATAACGTCTGATAACTCTTCCTAAATAGGAAAGTCTTCTAATGAATAATGTTGATACATTTATGCTGATTCATTCTACAGCCCTCCTCAAGTGCAAAATGTTATATCTATAAAGAAAGAGAGTCTCTCCCATCAGTCTCTTTCTCTGATGGTGCAAAGCAAAAAACCTATGGGAGAGATTCTCTTTCCTAATGGATATCATATTTTACATCTGAAGAAGGTCATAGAATTGAATCAGCCGAAACATTGACTCAACAATAAAGATGGGAAGAAGATTGCCCGTTGAAACATTATCTCTATTGCAATCAACAAAAAAATGTTCAGCATAGCGATTGCCTTAATATGAATGATGATGGTGATAATATTATAATGATAAAGTCATCATCTCAACATATAATTGGCATATATACAAATTAGTTTGTTAGTTTGTATGTTAATTAGCTCATGTCCCAGATATAAACTAATGTACATAGTGAACTTGTCCTAATCTGATACATTCATATCCAAGAGATATTCCTGATGTGATGATCTCATTGGCTAATTTGTCTGCATTCCTGTTTTAAACAGAACTGCTTTGAGGAAACTACTTAAATCTTTTTGGAAAGAAGTGAAAAAAATTCACTTTTTTAAAATTTAAGCAAGTGGAATATTTCTTCATTTCTTTTCATAGATAGGGAACCTTAGAAAAAAGTAATGATCTTAAAAAAAAAAAAGAGTACTGAAATCATTTTAAATCTTTGAATAGTTCCACAACTGAAATAAATAATATCTGTTAATCTTTGGTTTCAAGTGGATTCTTTAGTCATAAATAATCTCTAAAATGTATAATTTTTAATTGAAATGTATAATGATTGCTTACAGTCAAAATGGCTCAAAATTTAACTATCGCCAAACCAAAAAGGTTGTTAGATTTGATATTTTTGGCTTTCGCAGAATTTACAAATTATTACCCATCAATGAATTAGTTTAGTTGAGAAGAATTTAAATGCAAATACTAATTTGATTTCTGTAATGAATTGTAATGAATAAAAAAGTCTAAAATTCAAAGGGAATGTACGGTTTCATTAATTAAAATAGAATTAATTCAAATTGAAGTGAAAGTCAAATAATTGACTAAAACTTCAATGTAAACAAAATGAATGCAAAACTATTTGACTCATTTAACTTTTTCAACAACTCTTTTTTTTATAATAAATTCAATTTAATTGTTTCTAAAAAACAACTCACAATCTTAATTTTCCTGTTTTATTTCTTAAGACATTTTTTATCTTATTTTACAAACACAATTATTATTAGAAAAAGTTTTGTAAGAAAAATTTCAATTGATATCATGTGATACAAAAATTTGTGTATTCATTGTTTGGGCTAGAAATATGTAATATAATTATATTTTGACATAAACTATCATTGCGTGTTTTTATAATTAAATTACCTACTACATTGGCTTTTGACCAATCCATATATAAATAATACCATCATTTTTTATGTGTATATCCAAGTTAATAATACCAAGTTAATAATAATTATCATAATTAATATCTTTGATGATAATTGTTGATTTTGATTTCTGCTCTCTTTATTATTTATGTTTTTGTTTCTGTTGTTTATGCTATGGTTTTGCAAATGATATTTAATCATAATGATATTAGAAAAATTATCATCCAATTATGTGTTCTTATAAAATCAGCCAGTTATCACCCTTGTCAAGGAAGTTGGGAGAGGCCTATGTATTCAAACATGTCCATCTGTCCACCTGTCCATATGTACACACAATATCTAAAAAAGTTCTGATTAAATTTCCATTAAATTTTGTGGAAGGGTGAGCCATGGACTATGGAAGAATTGATCAAATTTGGGGGCAGATCCAGGGATTAGTTTTTGATTGAGAAATATTATTATCATTCTTTAGGAAAATAGGTTAAAAAATGGACAGATAATAAAATGACTGAATCTAAATTTCAAGGGAAGTAACTCAATATTTATACTTTTACAGTTTTTTCCCTTGTTTTTTATTGTTCAGTTTTTAGTTTGTGTCTGGGATTGGCAGAGATATGCTCCATCTAAGTGCTTTCTACTTAGAAATGTGATTCAAATAAAATCTGATCATTAATCATATTTGTTTACTGTGCAGTGAATTTGGATACTTTTGAGGGGATTATAGGGTATATAAAAGAAAGCAATTCACACATGGGTAGATAATGGGGTCATATGACCATCATATATGAGTAATTTTGCCATAAATGAAATCCATTTATAATCATTTTCAAAATTATGTATGACTTCCAAGGGATTCCTAGGAAAAGAGAATACTTGAATCCATCCATTACATCCTTGTCTTGTAACCCTAGAAAAACCCAAGCCTAAATTAATTGAAGAAACATTTTGTCAAAATTATCTGTTTTTTTTTCAATCCAACTCCAAAGATGGAAAAAGACAAGTAATGTTTTCTGCATGTAAAGTTTCTTTATTTCAAGAAAGTTAAAAATTCAACTCAAACGCAAAAAGATTCGTTCATTTTATGGAGAAGTTACTGCAACTGCTTGAATGTGACAAAAGTGGTTTGCAAAGTTTTGTGTTGAAGAGTTGGAAATCATTTGTACCAGTTTGGTTTTGTCAGTCACTTCGGTGTGTGACTTCCACATTAGTTGAGCAAAAAACTAGAAATAACCTTTTGGTCTAAATTTGGAGGTTTCATTTTTAAAACATATGATAAGAGATGGAATGTACAACTACATAGACTGCAGGAGATCATGGGACAAAAGAAATGAATCATCACTAGTACCAAGGGCAAAATTTATTAGAACTTACTCTTATCCACCACTTTTATAAGATATTGCATGTTTGGGTTATCATTTATTCTGGTCTTTACAGAATTGTATCAATGAAAAAAATCTCAGTTCCCTGGAAGACTGCAAAAAGTACTAAGAGCAGTTCTTTGCTGAGAAAGATAAAAAGTTCTGGGAGGATGGCCTTATGAAGTTGCTTGAAATATGTCAGAAGATTGCGGAAGAAAATGGTAAATATTTTATTTAATACAATAAATCATTATTATTCACTTTTTGCTACTATTTACCTTCATCTTCATTGTTGTTACTTTTTATCACAATTAAATGCTGACTGGGTTCCCTTAAGCTGTGAGTAAATAAAGTAATAATGTGGACTGAAATAAAGAATAAGTTCCAGATGAGAATCAAACTAATGACCTTCTATGCTGGAGAGTGGCTCACTTACTGTACAACTGTTCTTAGTATTGAACAAATGGAATTTGATGGCAAGTGTCAGCTCAAATCAAACCCTTGAACTCATTCCCTATCATGATCTCTTCTGCACCATGCTTGTTATTAACTCGTAGTTTAGTTCAATCTAATTTTAATTCTAATCTATTCATTTTGTTAGATGAAGTATTGTAAATCACTATTATTGATTTTTTGCTACTGTTTACCTTTATCTTAATTGAGCCTGAGTTTAGTTGCAATGAAAAGTAACAACAATCAAGATGAACCAAGTGGCAAGATGGACTTTAGCGGCAAGCGCTAGTCCAAATTAAAACCTTAAACTCTCTACGTATCGCAATCTTTTCTGTGTCGTTCTTGTTATTAATTGGCAAAAAAATAAAGACTATTATTCATGATACTTCATTAAACAAAATAAATGAATAAAAATAAAATTACTGTTGAAAATTTTTCAAAATAGTCTTTCATTCGTACTTGATAAACTGAATAGATTTTTCTGTTCCCTAAAAGATGCATCGACAGTCATGGATGGAAGTAGAAAGTAAAAGGAGAAGAGTAATTGAATAAAAAATTGAGGGAGGGGACAGGAAGAAAGAAAGATATAAGACAAAATTAGAGAGGGAGGGAAGATGAAGAAAGAAAGATATAAGACAAAATTAGAGAGGGAGGATGTGAATGAGAGAATGAGAGAGATAGAAAGTAGACAGAGAAAATAGCAGTGAGACATGCATACATCATGGTTGCCGTTTGGTGCTTCTATGACCAAAATTGGGCAAATTTGGTACTGAAGAAAGCTGTTTGGTTCCAAAAGTAAAAATTATGTACCGAGAGATATATACAATAGATATCTGTACATTGCATAAATGAATCATCATAGCTTGCACATATACCAGAGCTAATCATCTAAAAAATTATCTAAAAACACATCTTTTAGCTAAGATTATCTAGAGAAAAATAGGTCTTATATTTAGATTATTTTAAAAATAGAGACCTGAAATAGCACTTTTTTGAAAAAATGAAAAAAACGTATATAGATGATGCCAAATGGTGTACATGCAAATTTCCATAGTTGTAGCCTCCAAATGTGACCAGGAGCACCCAGAGATGTATCCAGACATACAGACACTTAAAGACAGAAGAATCTGTAGCTGTCTCAGCTGGCTTTACGGTGATTTGATAATAATAAATGATGATACAACACAAATATACAGGAATAATAGATAATAAATATGTATTTTAATCAATTTTTTCTTCAAGCTTAGTCTTATAATGGATTTTAGATAATTTGATTATTTTGATACTGAAGTTTCATAATTTGGTCCCAAGACCATACAAATTTGGTCCAAAGACCATACAAAAGACATCTGGCAAAGCTGGTATACATACGCATGAATGGATTAGCTGGAGAGATATAATAAAAGATATGTAAAAAGGGAAAAAGACTCAGAGAAAGAGAGAGACTGAAAGAGAGAGGAAAGGAGAAAGAGAGGCAGTCAGAGAAAGGCAGGAAGGAAATAAATAGAATGAAGAGCTAGGAGAGAGAGAGAGAGAGAGAGAGAGAGAGAGAGAGAGAGAGAGAGAGAGAGAGAATGCAATTGACCCAATGAGAGAGATAGATCAATAGAAAGATAGATAAGTAGAGAGAGGGAAGCACAAAGAGTAAAAGAGGTAGAGGCATCAAAATTGAAAAGCAGACATCCACTGACGAAGATAAACTGAAAAATGAATACGCACACTCAGGGGCATCCCAGTTGCCCACGTCATCAATGCTTCATTAGGTGATAAGAGACACCCACAATATTTTAACTACACTGCCGTCATCAGCCAGTAACCATGGACTTCTACGGAAACCTAGTGATGACATCCATAGCAGTAGATTCCAGTGTGAATGTACTGACGTCATTCAATACGGACAGAAAAGTGAAGAGCTGAGATGGAAGAGACTGTGGACAAGGGATGGCATGAATAAAATACTTAGCAACATCTATCTATATCGAATCACCCAGGTCGCCAAGTGCTGAGGGGGTGCCAAATACAAGGGGGCACCTGTCATGAGACGATAGGACTTTCTAAATAAAAATGGAGAAATGGGAAAATGAATAAATTATACAGAATGAAAAGTCAAAATAAGAAAATTCCTTGATGTGAAGTCTGATTTTTCAGGAATATCAGACAGTAAAATACTTTCTGTTATAGTATAACCAAGAGAAACACACAGCTGTAGGGTAACAAGTGAGGATCAAACTTATTACAGCCGTGATACTTAGCATCACAAACTTGTTTACCATTACTACTCAGGTTATGAAACTAAGGATTTCATAAAATCACCAGTTTCACAACCTTACTGTAATATATATATTGTCTTATAGGAATATTGGGACATTTTTGACCCTCACAGGGGGCCACTTAAATGTGCTGTTGTGCTAGGCTAAGGTTAATCTACTATATATCCTGACAACACAAATGATATTGCCATTTTAAGGAATAAAACATTTTCATAACCTTTAATTGAAAAAAAATCACTGAGTTCTATACTTTGAGACAAAGCTTATGTTTTTAGTTACATTAGGAACAAGCCTGAAAGTCAGACCATAAATGAACTAGTTCTTTTCTTGTGTGAAGATCTAGCAAGAGCTGTATTGACTTTATTTTCAAGTTTATATCTAAAATTGAGCCAACAAACATCTTAAAACACCTAGAAACATCTAGAATCTCCAGATATATACGTAAAATTCAGAAAATATTGATAAATCAAACATGACTTTACTCTTCAACATTTATTTTATTAGAATATCACTTGATTTATTAGAAATTTCACTTATTTATTTCTATAAATTTGATTTTTTTATACTACTTATTTTATTAAAAATCATCTAAATAGCAATTTCTGACAATTAGATGCAACCAAAAATATCTAGATTTAGATGAAAAACATCTAAACTGGCAACACTGAACAAGAGATGTAACTCCCATTGCAGTATGTCAGTCAGTCAATGATGGCAATTGTGACTACAGATGCTAGCATATGGGGAAATAAAATCGATGATAAACAAAATCTCTGGTTGAAAGAGAAAAAAAAGATATTAACATTAAGTAATACGAGATAACACAGGTCTGGTTAGTCACTCAAAGGATGACCAATGTTTTTTTGGCAGTATGCTGTGTTGGAGGTGATCAAATAAAATATTGGAATCTTTGGATCAATGAATAAGTTACTTCTCTCGCCTTTTGTCGGATCACTAAAATGTACAGATTTTCAAAAAACAAGCTTGAACACAGCTGGGCACAAATTAAGGACCAATTTAGCGTAAACATACATTGTAAATTGACCCCCTGAAAAGTTATTAAGGAGAGAATATTGAAAAAACGAAAAAAAGCAAATTTTTTTCTAGACACGATAAGGAGTAAATGTTTGAATTATCAGCTCTCGAGTGTGGCCTATATGTGCGAGACTTGCAGTCAGACCAACTTGAGAACTGAACAAACCTATTCTGACAATTTTGGTGACAGTTTTATTGACAGTCTCTAATATATAGAAAAAATAATTTTTTTTCCAATGATAATACCGCATGTACGATTTTCCACTAAATTAATCAACCAGGCCACTAGGCCCTGAAATGGTTTGTAACGCATCCCAGGGATCAATGTATCTGGGCAAGGAGTCATTCAATATCTATGAGGGCAAGGGAGGGTCAAGAAGATTCCAGAAACAAGAGAGCTTTCAGAGTCGCATACATCTGACAATGCCATTGTCACCAAAAAATCAATTCACAAATACTTACAATTCAGGGGAGTTGACTGTTAAAAAAAATCCTGGATCCAACCCAAAATTCAATCTTTTCTCTCTTAGCCCATAGCCTATCCCTGTAGAAAAGATATGTGGACAGACAGATGGACAAACAAACAGATAGATATGGATGAATATATATACATCTTCCAATTTAGTTGGCAGAGGTAAATTAAAGAAGTGCATAATTAAGAATTAAGAATTTTGCATTAACATGTCAGGTGAATCACTCAATAGTAACCATCACATGACCAACTTCTTTTCACAGCATGTCCTGTTGGGGGTGATCAATTAAAAAATTGGAAAAAGGGGTATCAGTGAATAAGTTACTTCTCTCTCATTTTGTTGAACAGTGATCACTAAAAAGTTCTGAATTTTCAAAGAGCAAGCACAAATACTGCAGGACACAAACTTTGGGCCCAATTTAGCATACACTTACATTACAAACTGAACGCCTCACTAAAAACCTATTTGCGGAAAAATATGAAAAAAAACCCATAAAGTTTTCCAAGCTGTAATAAGGAGTAAATGTTTAAATTTTCATCCCTCTTGCTCCATTGGTGCAGCCTACATGCGTGATACATATATATATATATATATATTGCTTGTCAGCCAGACCAATTTGAAAACTGAAGAAACTTGTGTTGATGTTGACAGCTTTGGGTGAACAGTTTCTAATCATAGAAATTTTTAGGATAAGAAAATATAACCTGTCATGGTAACTGGATAATCTTGCTTATACAAAGGAAGTTGTTTATTGTGATAAATATGAAACAGGGTCTTTTTGATAAAAATAACCATCTGATGACATTGTGCAGAGCAAATATAGAGGAAGCCACTTATTGTGATCAATTCAAATAAAGAATTTGAGACTCACTGATTTGAATAATAATAATCACCTGATGATATTATCTGTGATTATAATTAGTGGCTCCATCTCATAACTATGTGCTTTTTGTTAAATCATTTTCAGTTATGTTAAGATTGAGGTAAGGCTTTCAATTATTAGAGACTGTCAGCATGGTCAACATGGGTTTTTTCAGTTTTTAAGTGAGTCTGGCTAGCTGGTTGACTGGTTATGTATATGTCAAGCACACAGGCTGTACCAATGGAACTAGAGGGCTGAAAATTTAAACATTTATTCCTTACTATATTTAGAAAAAAAGATTTTTGTTTTTTGAAAATTCCTCACAAAATAAATATTTAGGTGGGGTTCAATTTAGAATGTAAGTTTATGCTAAATTGGTCACTTAATTTATGTGTTGCAGAGTTCATGTTTGACTTTTTCGAAAATTTGGACGTTTTACTAATCAAACAAAAGGCAAGAGAAGTAGCTTATTCATCAATCATCCCTTTTCCAAATTTTTAATTGATCAGCCCTAGCATGGGATTGGGTATTACAGGAAAAACAGATTGAATTTATGAAATTCAAACAATGAAGCTTGATTAATAAGTTCATAGCCTGACGCAGTTATTAAGTGAATCTTGATCTGAAATTTTCACTGTACAATGTTTGATCTTTGTGATTGCTGTAGAAACATTGGGTTGAACCCATTGACAAGGAAGTTGGTAGGTTAAAAAGGAAGTTGATGTTGTGTAAAATAATGCTATTTTATCATCAGAATATGTAATTATTGATATATCTACACAATCTTAAGGATAAATAGTTATGCAAAACATGCTTGTAGGCAATCAATAATGGATTGATATGGTTAATTAGGAATTGTCAACCAAAACTGTATATATGTAGCTCAGTAATGATTTCTCCAAATTTCAAGTGGCTGGCTAGCCATGTAGTTGTCATGCATATAGGCTACATCGATGGAGCTAAAGGGCTGAAAATTTGAACATTTACCCCTCATTGTGTCTAGATAAATGTCTTTTTTGTTGTTTGAAAATTCTCCCCCAATAAGTTTTCGATGGAGATGCGTGTGTATATGAGGGGGTCATTTAGAACGTAAGCTTACGCAAAATTGGTTACTTACTTTTTGTCTTACAGCGTTCAAACTTGTTTTTTGATAATTTCAGAAATTTTAATTCCTCCTGAATGTTCTTAATAGATGTATCTCAATTTAAATTGTAAGTTTATGCTAAATTGGTCTCTTAGTTTTCATCAGACAGGGTTTAGCTTCTTCTTTGGAAATTTTGGAAATTTTAGAGATCCAACAAAAGGTGAGAAAATTTACTTCATCATTGATCACCTGCTTTCCCGATTTTCAAAAAGACATTGGTCATGTGACAGTCTCTATTGAGTGACTAACCAGATCTATTCTATCAATATTTTGATATTTAACTGCATGATTCTCAGGACATTATATCTAGAAAGATATGAAGTCATAGTGTTCTAAGGATGATGCAAATAAACATTGAAATATTTACAAAATCAACCAAACTTTCTTTGTTATTAAATCAAACATTGACTCCCGGCTATTTGCTGAACATGATCAGAGAATAGGAATATGGATTAACAATTTCATTACATCTCAACATTATCTTTCCCAACTTCAAAAGCTTTGCACCAACCAGAAATAAGAGCCTCTATTGTCTTCTTGAACCAAGTTGAATCTTACTCTTGTAGCCATGTTTCATTTCTTGAATAACCTTCCTATCACTTGAAAACCTTTTCCAATGGGCCAAATGTATCTAACAACAACAATAACAATGTACATATCTTTAGCCGCGCATGAATTTTTGTTTCTGATTTCTTCTCTGCTACTGGAAATTCAATAATGGTTCATTGTTTAAAATGAACATAACCACTCTGCTTCATTTTAACAACATCCTGCTTATGCATGTATTGTTCCTCAACAGCTGTTTGCAAACAAGATATTCAGAAAGAACCATAGAAGAAAAAGAAGACATTTTTCTGTTTGTATTGAATAAAATATAGAAAGTATTGCAATTTTTTTTTATAGCAGTCTATTATTCATACTTTCACTGTCAACTAACACGCAACACATGAAAAATGATGGGTCCCATCATTAAATATTGAATGATTAAAATTGAATATTAAATGAACGAAAATTGAATTGGATATTAAATCAATAAAATTAAATATTAGAGAAATAAATATTTTGTGATCGTAGCCCATTGAATGCTTCCAATCCATCTGTAATTTGTTCCACCAAATCAAAGTATTCTACAATTTCCAATGATATAAAATCAAAGATTGCTTTCCTTTTTAGATTTTTAAGTGTATTATGCAATAACATAAACAGTGTTACTTTTCAACAAAATAATCTCTTGTGTGTCCCCTTTTCATCTTTTACATTAAGTGGATTGGGGTTTCTGTGCTGGTGGAGGGGATGGTATATAGTGGTGACTGGTTGGAGAGGGAGAAGGAAGGGAGTAGAACAAGTGGGAATTTAAATTAAAATTGAAATATCATACTCCCTATTTCCATTAATATTCGGACCATCCTCATCTTTGTTGTTTTTCATACAACGTTTCAGCCGTTGCACTCTACGGCCTT
This sequence comes from Thysanoteuthis rhombus, assembly GCA_963457665.1. Lineage (NCBI taxonomy): Eukaryota > Metazoa > Mollusca > Cephalopoda > Oegopsida > Thysanoteuthidae > Thysanoteuthis > Thysanoteuthis major. The sequence continues at coordinate 17,649,714 of OY735204.1, forward strand.
TGTCAGGAGATCTCCCAGATGTTACCTGACGAAGGCCGTAGAGTGCAACGGCTGAAACGTTGTATGAAAAACAACAAAGATGAGGATGGTCCGAATATTAATGGAAATAATAATAATACCTCATCTCAAAAATTCCGAGATATACTATCATACTCCCTCTTCCTTTTGATGCACATTATGTATGTGGGAAGGCAAATGGTGCTCTGGTATTAATATATAGATCTTGTAAATCAAACTTTGGACTTGGAAGATTTAAAAAAAGACAATATTAGTTAATTACAGAGAAACTAGATATTTCCAGATTTCCTTGTTAGTTCCTAAGATACAGAGAATAAAGGTTATAATTCTCTTACTGATGGACCTAAGGCAAAAATGACAAATCTTTTTAGTACGGTGAGTTGAAAGTATCACTTTCATGTACACATGTATTTTAGTTTAAGTCAAGTACTTATAGATAAGAGTTCTAGTTTTCTAATATATCTATAAAACTAGAGGTTTCATAAAATTTGATTTAAAATTTTTAAATATACTTATAAAACTAGGATAATAAATTTCAAATTCCATAGCGTGTCGCCTCAAAATCTGCCAAGTGTTACTGCTGACACGTATGTCATAGGTTCGCCATCACTGCCCAAGTAAAGATATGAAACCAAAACTGCTGCTGATAATTGTATGTCTACTCAATTATTTCCCTTTGTATGTTTGCTTTCTATGTATTAATGATGATTTAACCAAAACTAAGTAGATGTCCATTGTTTCAATTGGTAGGTAAGAGATATTTTCTTCACCAAAATTGTTACCTTTAAAGAGAAGAATCCATTGCCAAGGAGAGAAAAAACAGAGAAAACTCACACTGTTCATTATATGAAGAAGCTGAATATGCCATCCACAGGAGGTTTTATTGCCAACTTGACCCCAGTATACCTGACTAAAATCGTGTTGTCATCAATAGGAAAGAGGAGAAATATCAAGGGGCTTGAAGATCACGTGGACGCTGCATCTGCATTGCTCAATGGGGGTACACTGTTTAATAGGCCGGAATTGATTAGAAAGCTTTCGAATCAGTCATTTCTTGAAATCCAGTCAGGCTAAAGATGTATGAATTGAATTTTATTTAATTTCCTACTTTCTATTCATATTTTGATAATATATAAACTTTTTTCTTTTAAAAGATACGCACATATAGATATGTGGATTAAATCTTATCCCATTTTTGACACTCTGTTTTTGTTTTGATCGCATACAATCTTTTTTCCCTTTAAAACACACACACACACACACACACACACACACATACACACACACATATATATATATATATATATATATATATATATATATATATATATATATATATTTGTGTGTTAAAATAAGTGAAAAGTTTTGAAAATTATTATTTGTTTTAATATATTTATTCTGGTATGTGCTTCAATGAATTTTTCATTTCCCTTGGCCTCTTGGATTTTAATTAAAACTTTTTAGTGATTCTTCCACACTGAGGTTGATGACAAATTCATCAAGATGCGTACTGGAAAAAATTAATTAAAAGAATAGTAATATTCCAAATTTGTCATTTATTCAAATCTTGTCAGATAAATATTGCACTATCATAGAAAATATATATATATATGTATATATATCTGGTTAAAAATAACAGATAATGAATATCTTTCCCACTTATTTTGTAACTCTTTCTTGTTCATGAACAAATGGACATAGTCTTTGGTTCAAAACCCCCATAAATTCTGGCACAACCTACTTGAAACATTTGGGGCCTGGAAATGGATTCACTTGTTGGTAAATAAGGAAAAGTTATAAAAATTTGAAAAAAAATACTTGTTGTCAGTTAATTTTAACCAAACATGTATTCAAGAAAATTGCTGTCTAAGTACATATCTATTTATTTATTCATTTATACACACATCTAAATGTCTTTCTCTTGTAAACACATGCAATTGCCATAAGCAGTAGAGAGAGAGAGAGAGAGAGAGAGCTGAAGACTGATGTTTGTTCCATTGTGTACTCAGCATTGCAGGAAATTGATCAAGAAATGGTGACAATGTGGTTCTTTGAAGGAAAAGCCTTTTTTCTGTTGTGTGTAATGATCATTTTATACTTGGCCCGAAGCTAATGGAACACACAAAACAGTTTTCAAAAATCAGTAATGAAAAAAAAACGAGTGCTTAGGAAGGTTATTTGTTTGCAGTGGAGTATTGTTAAAGTATTAAGCATGTAGAAAAGGTGAAAAAAGAAAAGAGAAGAATTAAAGAAATAGAAACTAAAATGTTATTCATTATTTTGTTTACATCTGCCAATGAAGTTGGTAGAGGTATATGTTTTACAAAGTGTCGATCTGTAATTGATGACTGTCTGTCCTTTTATCATGATATCTCAAAAAGATATAGATAGATTTCAAAGAGATTTTGTAAAAGGGTGGGCAATAGGCTAAAGAAGAAGAGATTATTTTTTGGGGTGGATCCATGCATAGATACCTCCTTTACATTGTAGCTTTGTCCACACTGCACAATATCCCCCAAAATTATTGATGAATTTTAATAAAAATTTTTGGAAGCATGGGTGATGGGCTACGGAAGAAGTAACCAAATTTTGGGGAAGATTGATGCACAGCTACTTCCCTTGAATCTAAGCTATGTCCTCACTACATAATATCTCTAAAAGTTTCTCAATGAAACGGCATTGTGGGCTTTTTTAGTTGCACTCTTCCTTAGGTTCAGATTTTGTAATGTTGGAATGATTCAATTCCCTTACATACAGCTGAGGTCAAAAGTTTACATACAGTGCAGTAATTTTCAATTCTTTTCACATTTATATGTATCTAAAATCTAAGAAATGTATTGCATGAATTAAGTAATAAATTATATGTGATTTTAATCTACAAGATTTATTTTACTAAAATATTACTTATTTTTCATTATGAATATTACTTATTTTATTTCTATGAATTGAATAGAAATATTAAAATTATCTAGAAAAACAATTTTCTGACACAACCAAAATCATTAAGATTAATATTAAAAACATCTAAATGGGCAACTCTGAGCAAAGGTCATAACTAACATTTAGGTATGTCAGTCAGTGGTGGCAATTGATGTAAGAAATGCAACTAAGTCACATCTGAAAATATGCAGAACAGCAGAACGAGAATTGGTCAGAATTGTTAAAATGAATCCCAAGATGAAAAAATTAGAGAGTCTACAAGCGCACTTGTACATGTCTCCAGGCAAAAGACGATAGAAATGACCAAAAGCAGTGTCTTTTGCCCCCTTTATAGAATTCCTATATGCTCATGGTGTTTCTCAACTTTTTCTGCCCAATGTTTCCTTATGATTCTTAGCTACATGTCAACAGTAAAGGGTAAATTACTTGATGGAGTACATACAACACAAATTTAGTGTGACTCTTGCGCTTAATGATTTTCAACATGAGTTGCAATTTCTGGCTCAAGCTTTGGCAAACAGAGTCTCAAGTCACCACAACTTACAATATACAAGTGGTTTCTTTTCTTCCTAAGTATATGGCTCACTGCACTGAATCCCCATTCTACAAGGTAAGAAGAGGGAAAAGCAATGAAAAGCAGCTATGCTTGTTTCCAAAGCCACATCTCATGATATCCTCTGCAAGCAAAGATTTGTTAAACTTCTTCATCATTCTGCAAAAATGATTTCTTCCAGCGAGTCGATTTCTTGCTCTTCAACTTCGCAAATAAAAGGATTTATAATCCAGACAGGAATATTCATATCAATCAGATCTTCAAAGCACTTCTCAATATGATTTTCCGATTCTAGCTGGAATAACAATTTTCTACCAAGCTCATGCTTGGAAATCACAAAAAAACTCTTCTGTCAATATTCAGTTTGAACAAATCCAGCTATATCAGTTTGGACCTTTTATAAATTGAAATTGTCACCTTGAAGTTCCATGTTTAACAAATTCATTTATCGTAAATGCCACAACTCCATGCAAATGGAGAATTTTCCGGCATTGACAACATATCGCAAAAATTTGATTACTGAATGGAATAAATTAAATAAGCGCTTTAGGTATGAACCTTCAGCACTTTAATATGTAGAAGGAGGCTATTTAATGAATGTGCTTTAATCTTGTTAACCATTGAAATTGTAGCAGGTTCAGTTGAATTGGGGGATAGACTAAGCTTTTTAGCAACAAGATACTGACAATGAATAACAGTGGATTGCAAAAAAATCAAACGAGGAATTTCCTTTTTCATAAATGCAATTAATCCAGCATTGTGACTATCATTGATGGTACCCCATTATTGCACAGGCACCAACGTTTGTCATTTGGATATTATTGGTTACAAAATACGTCTTGAGCTCTTCGTAGAGTGATTTTCTCTCCATGTACTTCCCCCTCCTTGATAAATCATACATAAGCCATTAATAACACCTTGTCTTATGTAGTTGATTGATCCATTTGTATTCCAAATTCATTTTTGTGCAACTCTGCACACAACTGCCTTTTGAGGTCATTTCCCATTTCATCGAATCAATGTGATACGGTACACTTAGTGAGAGGGATGGATTTCAGAACATTAATTGCATTCATCTTGAGAACAGAAGTCAGAACTTCAGATATGCATGGCAGAACTAACGTTTTAACTACATAAGATGTTCTGCATTTTGCAATTATTCTGGAAATGTTTTTAAGAAGCATTGAGACAACAACAGACATCAGAAACAGTGTTTTTCTTTGTAAACAGTGAAAATGCATGAGTAGTATACTTTTCGAATATTTCCTTCCACGGCAAAATACCGCAATGTCACTACCAGCTTCCCCTGGATGTTTCTAATGAAGATGAGCTTGAAATCTCAACAGTTGCATAGCTTCATAGGAAAAAATCAGCAACCTTTTCTCACCAATTGGTAGTAGAATTGAAAGTGGTCAACATTATACTTAGTCAACATTATATTATCAGACTTTCTCTTGGTTTTTTTTTTTGCAGAGGTTGAGTCAAAGCTGTTGTCAGCCTCTTAAGTAGCATACTTTTTCAAGTATTTATCCATAACTGAAAGTAAAGACATACAATAACACACTCACATAAACATGCAGAAAAAGATACAAAGAGAAGTTTTCACTTTTTGATAACTGCATTTGGTAGTCTTAACAATAACTGCATATGAGCATACATTATTTCTGTTATGGTACACTAGTTTGAAAACATCAGCAAGTGAGATAATTTTTGATGGTTATTTCCCATTAACAATAGAATAATGATGCCATTACAGGGTATCAAGCACAATAGTTTGTCACTTGCAAATTATTTACTTGTATAGAAATCATTGGGTTTAATATTGTTCTCGGGGGCATCAGTTATCAGAATGATGGTTGGTATATAGTTCCTGCTGAAGAATGGGTGCAGGCTGAATTTATGTGGAAATGTTGAAGGAGGAACGGAGATGTATAGAGAAAATGCTCACCAAGTATGAACGTGGATGTAGTGATGAAACAAGTAAAAAAGACACACTCAAGTATTTAGATGAATAAGTAAATGTACATTCAATACATGAACATTAATGATAATACAGGACTGAAATGGAAATACGTATGATGAAAGTATAGATATGATCGTGTTAAGAGGAGAGAAGATGTGAAAGAAGGGAGCGTTATGTTTTGATAGTTGCTGTTGTTGAAGTCGGCCTGGGGCAGAGGTGCCTGATATGCTTTGAATCCATAAAGCTTGGAGTGTACCAAGGAATGGTTATGGAGACTGGGTTCAGTGTGTATGCCTAACTGACAAGTTGTGTGCGATGTATTTGGTGTGAGCAACTTGGGAGTGATTCTCTGATGCTGGAGAACACATGGCAGACAGACTATGTAAGACAGAAAACACATAGAGTTTAATCCATGTGCGCTTCCCAAAGTGAGGAAAATTAAGAGACAGACAATGGAAAAATGCTAAAGTTTGGATTGGCTAGGAGGCTGACAAAATGATACCAATCTTGGAGAAGAGAAAAGCTATCTAGCTAAAAGAGGGGTTTCATATTTAATTCTTACCTAAAAGTATAGGGGGTGCCACACTTGTATAGAAGAAATGATTGGTGAAGTGGGCATTTAATAACTGCCTTATGCTAATTCCTTCTTGTTGTAAGCAGATACAAGTAAATTAGAAACACAGATATTTATGCAATTCCATAATGTCTTTCTCTAGAAGCTGAAATGCCCCCTTAGGGTTCTTTATTGCCTCAATACTCCTTTGAAACAAACCAATGCACCTTTAGGGGAGGTGCTAGCACCCATGTTGAGAACCATTGACCAAAAGGATTGCTGTGCCAGGAAAAAGCCGCTGCTGCAAGATAGATACATGAATGCTTGCTTAACTTTGAAATGCATTCAAGAAAATTTGAATGTCAAAATCAAGTTGAATAAGTACTGATCAAAATTACTGCTCTTCCACTGTTATGTGGGTTTTTGAATTCTTATTTCTAAAAATTCTTATCACTATAGAGTTCTATTATTTTTCATTCTATTCACAGAAGCATTCTACAATCAATTAGGAGTGGTATCAAGTGGTTTATGACATTAAGAGTTTGAATTCATGGGTAATATTTTTAACGAAGACCAAATCTGTTTGGAAAGAGTGCTATGGTTGCATGAAAATAATTTTGAACTTTTGAGGTTCAATGACCAAAAGTATGTGTTATGAAGGCCTGGAAAAGCCTTTAACCCTTAAATCAATATAAATAAATATAAATAAATATAAAAAATTGAATGTAAATATCAAGGGAAATAACTTTTGATAAAAATTATCTCACTTTGACCATTAGGTGAATTTTCAAGATGTTCTAAAAATTCAATTCAGAGAAGAGTTCCAATATTTTCAAACTCTAAAATACATTTTCTATCATGATTTGAATTCACACTGAGCTAAATTGACAAGCCCAAGATATTAATAGAAATTTGTCATAGTGATACACAAGAGCTTCTTCCATTTTAATAGATAAATACATCTGTACAAAAAAATATATATTTTAATAATTCTTTTATTTCTTATATATATATACAATATAAATTTGCAGTATTCATCTTCAGTTGAAATAAGAGTTAGAGAGGAGTCTGACCCTCGAGCAGCAAGACATCTTTTTTCATTCTATTCATAGAAGAGTTCCACTGTCATTGGAATGGTTTCAAGCAGTTTATGAATTCAATTTAAGTTAATCAGAGTATATCATTCACACTCTAAAGCATAGTGGTGGCAGCATCATGTTGTGGGGGTATTTTGCAGCCAATGATGTTAGTTCTTTTCACCAGGGTGAGGGAATAATGAAAATGGGGAAAGTGAAATTCCTGGGGAGATACAGGAAGTTTTCAGCAAAACATTTGAAATTAAGTTGAAAGTGGTTCTTTCATCAAGACAATGACCCAAAGCGCACTCTGGAATTAGTATACAGCTGTCTATATTGCAACAAAATTAAAGTTCTGAAGTTGCCGTTATAGAGTCCTGACCTCAACTCCATAAAAAATATGCGAGAAGAGTTGAAACGAAGGGATCTTGAAAAATAGCGAAACTATTAAAAAAAAATTATTTCCATTAAATTTTTGCGAGAAAGAATGGTAAAAATTACTCCTAGTAAAAAGCTAGTTCTGAGTTACAAGAACCATTTAGTGGCAATGAAGGCAGCTTTACCAAAAGACCAAATTTGTACGGTTTTGGGACAGAATTAAGTCACTTTAATATCAAGAATGATCAGATAACATAAAATCCATCATTAGACTAAGCTTACACAAAAAATAGATTAAAATACATATTTTTACAAATTAATTGTTTATGTATATTCATGTTGTATCATATCATTTGTGCATAAGGGATTGTTATCTCCTGTAAATTTTCCTCCTGTACCAAAACTTTATTTTTAATCTAAATAGCTTTGTTCAGTATCAAATTTGCTTAATTTTGGTCTTGAAAAATAGCCTGAAGAAATCCCTGAGTGAAGGCAGCCAAAGAATATGCAACTGACTATCAGACTGGTGAATGAATACTTTTGACACCCCTCCTATCATTATGACAATATGTTGTTTGTATTATGAAACTTGAGCAAATTATATTTGAATTGCTTTCTTCTTAAAATTGTATAGCTATCAAGCCTATTTTGTTGATTTATTTCACATAGGAATTTCAAAAAGTACATTAAATTGAAAATTATTTTGTTGTATGTAAACTTTGAACTTCAGCTGTAAATATCATGAGGTAATACTTGAAAATTTGGTTAACAATTCATCTTGGGGTAAAATTTACTGTGATTGTATGGTTCAACGGAAATGCCTGCGCAGCTGATACTCAGTGTTACTTGGCCAACTGAGTCAGTCTGTCAATAGGCTTTTTGCTACCTACTCATGTTCTCCTATTACGATAAGTTTTGTGATGTTGTGTGAAAACATCAAATTTAGCATGAAGCTCAGCAAACCTGCTACTGACACCGTTGAAATGCTTTGTCATGCTTTTAGAGAACATTCTTTGGTCAAAGACAGATCTTTTAGTGGCATGCATGTTTCAAGGCCAGTTGAGTTCAAGATTATTATATATTATATAATTTGCCAAATGTTTTTCTTGTCTGTCTATTTCATTGCATGATTAGAGGACAGCTTCCAGTCTACCTGTTTTTCTGTATGTGACAGCCTACCATACAAACTACTCAACATAACACCATGAAATTTTCTGTGTGTACCGATATAACCCCTAGGCAGATTTTTAGCAAGTTAATTTTTTCAAAAATCACCACCCAAAATATGTTTTTTCAGGTGTTGATGTACAGCTCAAACTTATTTTAGAATGGTTACATTTTTATGGTCATTGAAAAGCATTGGCAGTTGGCAGCAGATTGAACTTTAAGAGAGGAAATGGTGAGACTCTCAACCTTTCTAAGAATGTTAAGTGTGAGGGTCGATTAATCTCTCTTTTGCTCCACACTCTCTATCAAAGATATGAAGAAGTTTAAGAAATCTATATCACTTTTTAAAAACAAATTAAATATCCATGCCTCGTAAAAATGGATCACCAAAGCCCATGTGTGTACCATGACTAATTATCTAAAAAAATATTAAAAAATATCTAAAAAATAGATAGTCTATCTAAAATTATCTAAAAAAAAATACCAGTATGAAATTTGGGCATTGTTGGTCCAAAATGACCCACAGAGGCCCCCTAAAACACTCTTGTACAAAATAGAAACACGAGAGAAGAATCTGTAGCCCACTTCGTTGATTAGTTGGGCGGGCCATTTGTGAAGCCATTTGCGTAGTTGGGGGGGGGGGGCATTTATAGTGAATCGATGAAAGAAAAACATAAATAAATACATAAACTTAAGTCATATTGCTTTGAATAAATTTAATTATTAAAATGTTGTCATTTACATGTTGTTTTTAACATTGAGTGGCGAAGGCATGAAACTTAATAATTGGGACCACCTTCACTACATTATGCCAAAAATAGAAAATGAAATAAAGTAAAAAGGTTGATTAGTACAATAATTCTATCAAAAACTAAGCAAAAAGTAAATAAATAAAATGGTTTGGCAATTAGATATATTCAAACAGAAATAGTATGAGCGATATTCAAGGGTGAGTGATAGATGAAAGACAGTGAATATCATCTACTATACAAAAACAAAGTGAGATTTGAACTAGTAAACTAAGGCATTCTTTAAAGTTTCTTTTCATTAATAATTAATTAATACTGTAAAATAACTGCAGTTATCTCTCAATATATGCGGGGTTTAGTGACTGCAGGTATATACGAAAATCTTAGAATAATTTTTGCTGACGTCCCACCCTAGGAACTCTTTGGGCCCCCAATACCCATAAATCTTGTACCATAAATGATAAGCAAATACTTCACCATTCTCCAATTATAAATGTACAAATAAATAAATGAATACAGTAAATTGTATGATAAAAATTTTCAATTTTAAAACTTGACTTTACTTTTTCTGGTGGCAGATCCATCTATTATGGCAGAATAAATATTTTTTTTGTCAAAAACATAAAAACAGCCTTGATCTACTCAGAAATCGTCTGTTAGTATGCAAACATATTTTTACTTACTTTATGCTATTCTCTTACAGCTATAACAAAAATTGAACTTTCAAAGGAGAAATTTTCTTATTGCAATACATTTTAAAAGATCATTAGAAAGTAGATGCAAGTAAAAAAAAGAATAGAGTAATGAAAACCATAAATTTCATGAAACTACAGTGCAGTGATTATTTCTTTTTATTCTCCTATTTGCATTCGTCTTAATATTTGCGTTGCTTTTTAAAAAGATTATCTGGTCTCAGATAAGTTGCGATAGAATCCAAGAGAAATATTAAGATGAAAGTAAATAGGAGCATAAAAATGAACAAAATTGTTTATGATATCTTCTGATACTTCATCTACTAAAAATAAAGAAATAAATTTGTTTACTGCACTCTCACAGTGAAATGGAAAAAAATAATTTAACATCTAAAATACCATTTGACAAACATTCTCAAGTGTTTAATCCATATATAAATTGGATTTATATTGTGTACATTAATGATTCAATTACACAAATATTATTACGATGCATTCATGATTTTCTAAACTTTCAACGTTTTGTTTAAACTGCACAGTGTATTTTCTATGACGCAGTTCTTTGTGACATGCCACAAAACTTGCCACTATATTCTAATTAAATTATTCAAGATTGAACAGTGAATAAATGAAATTGTGTAGAAAACCCGTGAATATCGAAGGAAAACCACACAATATATTACAAAGTATATGACATATCCGTATTATTTTCATACTGTCAGTGATTTTTTTGGTCTGAGAATACCAAAAGGTTTTTCCCATATAAATCAATGATAATTGCTTCTCCACTTAAGACCATTTAGACCAATGGAAGTCTTTTGTACAAATGCTGTACTCTTGGATACTTGGAAAATCAGTACATCTGTGAATTTTTTCATGGGGATTAACTAGTTATTGAGATTAGTACAAATGATTGTACCACTCTCAGTCAAGACTATGAAAATCATAACACTCAAAATGAATACTTTCCCTCTAATTCTAAAGACTGTCATGCAGTTAACTGATTTATTATAGATTGAAAAAGTAAAGCTGAAAAAAAAAAAGAAAAGATGTAGAAAACATTGAGAAAATGTGCTGTAGAAAAAAAAATTATAAAAAGCAAACTCACCGGTGGGTAAAATGATATAGAAAAGAGAAAGCATGTAGATAACACTTGGAAAGCTGATGACAAGAGATTATTATGGATACACAAGAACCCATGAAGTAAATGAGTCCCTGGCAAAATTTTTCCTTATTCCTGAGTCACTTTCAACTGCCCACATTTCCTGTAAAGCCTACCAGTGGAAACAACAGTTTTCAGGAAGCTAATGATGCAGTTGGGCTAAGGAAAAAGTCAGGTACATATGTATATCAACGTCTACAGCCAAATAATGAAAATGAATTTATTGTATATAACAAATATTCATTTTTCAATACAATGCAGGTGAATTAGGCTAGAATGGTGGTCAACTGGGGATTAATTAGAGACTAAACATATTTTGTTACATTGGAGAGCTCATTCTACATAGATTAACATTTGTAAATGCTCTCACCTAGGTTTTAGGGGGAAAATATTATGAGCATTTGAACAAAACAGAGTTCCAGAATAGAATTCACTATTTTTGGAAGCCACTACAACCCAAGCTTGCCGTTTCACCTTATCTTATACCAGTTCAGACAACTTTGAAATGCTCAAATTTGACACAAAAATTCCTCAGATATATATATAAAGATACTTCTCAATTACAAAAATATAAGAAAATCTCCTAATTAACCTTATTTGGCAATATTGACCAAAAATCTAGACATCTTATAAAAACCTTCCAATATGTTAGTAAACTAACACACATGCACACTCACATATATATTTAAATATGTATATAGTATTGGGTCATTCCATATCAGATTACTTAATGGCCCCATGGGCACCTTCTTGGATTTTGATGAAATCCGAGTAGGTGACATCTTTTCTAGAAAAATTTCAATCCTTGAAATTTTAGCTCAATTGAATAAATGGTTATGGAATAATGACAAATTGAAATTTGCTTAGATTTACAGCTGCAAGCTATGAGCATGGTTTGCCAAATTTGGCACTTCACTATGCTATTTTAGAAGATATCTAACTGAAATTCGGTACTCCTGTAGACCCCTACCCAAATAAGCCATTTGTGTCTTTATTCTATCTCTATTTTATATGCCTGGAAATTGTGTGTCATCCAAAATGGAAAAAAATAGCTTTTTAGGGAGGTTGCAAAATTTAAGAGCATCGTATCCATTTGATGTACTGCCTTGTGTAAAATAATGGAACATACTTTTCTGCTGATCAAAAGCATCTGACCATTACAGTATAACCAAAAATTTATGTTTTCAAAAAGCATGGAAAATAATGTTGTCAGTTGAAAAAATGGTTCAAATTTCGCTGAATTATAGTTCAATCTATTCTCTACTACACATACATAACTCATATCTAACTTGGCCAAGCTGCCACAGAAATTGCTACATTTCATAGAATGTTTTTCAGCAGAGTTCCGTCCAAGTATCTGAGTATCTATATATCAAAGCATTATAACGCTCGACATCTCAACAGGTGATACTTTTTCTTGAGAAAAATCAACTCTGAAAATTTCAGCTTGATTGAATGAATGGTCCAGAGATTATGACATTGAAATTTGCCAAAATTTACCTGTCACAAGCCACAAGCATGGTTTTGCCAACTTTGACACTTTATAACATTGGTATCTTGGAAGATATCTTGCTGAAATCTGGCATGCAAGTAGTTCCACATTCAAATAAGCCAATGACTTTATTTCATCTCTATTCTATGTTGCTTGGAAGTTATGGGTTTTCCAAAATGGGAGGGGGAAATGGCTTTTAAGTGGGGGCTGCTTATTTTTTGCCAGCTGCACAAAGTTTTGCAAATATTCCCACTGGATTATTTTCATTTCATGTATTGCCTTGGGTAAAACATCAAAATATAGAGTTTAGAAGCATTAAATATTTTTCTGTTAATCAAAACATCAGACTATTACAGCAAAAACACAAAATTTTATGCGCTCTTTGAATGCATGAAAAGTAATGTGAACAATAACAACAATGGTTGAAAATTGACTGAATTATAAATGATTTTATGGCTACAGCTTCCTTGGCTGATGGTCATACTCTTTCTCTTTATTTATAAATGATTTGAGATGAAATGACCCATATATATACATATGTTCAAGTGTCAGAAGTCTGAATCTAGCAGTTGTGTTTTTGAGTCTCCCACAAATCAATCAACAGTCTGAGTAAGTGAAAATAGAATTTTTTTCTTGGTTAACAAAAGAAAATGGACTTGTCAAATTGTGCTATGGATTCATTTTCTTAAGCTTGCAAACTTTCTGTCTGTATAAAATTTTAAATCAAGTATGAACAGAATCCACACTACTTTGTTGTTTGTTTGCTCTTTTCTGCATGATTTCACACACACACACACAGACAGACAGAAAGACAGACAGACAGACACACACACACACACACACACACACACACACACACACACACACACTCACACACACACACACACATGGCATTTCCCGTCTGTTTTGGTTTGATGTCTTACTACATCAATTTTCCAATGTCAATGAAAGTGACAAGAGCCTCTAAAGGGCAGTTGAAGACTATGATATCCCCTTGAATATTTAACATGGTGTAGATACGTATTTCAGATAGTTATAAATTTCAGAATATAAATAAGAAAAGGATGAAAAAGATATTGAACAGAGACATGGAGAAGACCTGCTTCTTTTGGTAGCTGCATCTGGGTGCAGAACAAAATTTGATGGACAAGTGATGCTGTACGAAACACAAGGATCTCTAAATTAATAAGTTTGTAGGAAGTTGGTAAAGGCGTTCAGACATTAGTGAACTACGCTACAAAGGTAGCAGGTTGGAAAAGTACCTGTTGGAAGACAGTTGGGTAAGGATTCCTTCTTCCTGTCAGAAGAGAGCATATAATGAAATAAAGAGAAAGAGTATGACCATCAGCCAAGGAAGCTGTAGCCATAAAGTGAAGAAAGTTGTAAGAAGCTCTGTGGTTGGAAAATTTGATTGGAAAAAAAACTGCTCCATTTGTGGTCAACTTTGCTCAAAAGACAAAAAATATCCAAGTAGAAGTAAGTTTGTACTAGCTGCAACTCTTCCTATTTGTGAAAAGTTCCTTCATGCATATTCCCATGGATTGATAAAAGGGTGGAGGAAGTGAGAATAAGAGTGCTAGGTGGCCATAATTTTGTAGCAGCTGAAGCTTATTACCACAAGTCTTGCCACAGAGATTTTACTATCAGAAAGAGGTCATTGATAGCTACTCCAGGTAGACCAATAGTTTCAGAGAGTGTAGATAAGTTCATCTTTGTCTGTGAATGGTTAGAATCTGAATTAGATGACTGAAATTGCAGACGAAAAGTGGTTGAAAATGAAGTTACATCTGAGATATGGAGATTCAATTTATTTTACAGAAAATGGCAGAAGATCAGATATAGTTTGCTTCTTGAGAATTTCTGATTATTTGATAAATTACACCTGGTATGCAAATAAAAAAGACTGAGCAGAAGATGGAGCTGAAAGAATTATTACCATGGCTGCTATACATAGAGGAATTTGAACAGCAATATATGATTGTGACAGTTATGTCAGTGATGAAGAGATGAAGAGTTTTGAACAAGGATTGAGCTGGTTACCTTGTTATCTTAGAATATTCATTGAATCCTACATCAAACAACCACTGGAACAAGTCAGTATTGGACAGATCATTATCAATGCTACTAGTCCAAGATCGTCATTATCTCCCATTTTGTTTGTGCTTAAGTTGAATTAGACCACATGTTTGGCTCTAAATCGAACATGCCTAAAAAACAGAATCAAGTGTGTAGCTGCTTGCAGTGACTCTTGTGGCAAATTATGTGCAAACACAGCTGCAGAAGCTGTTATTGAAGATAGTATTGAAGATTGTGATACTGTTAGTTCTGACTTGGATAGAAATATTTTTGGTATATTTGATTGAAGAGTTACTTCAAGATATAGCCTTAAAATATTTGGAAATATCTTGTATCGGATGACTGCTTTTTTCACTTTTTGGGTTCAAAATCCAGGGTGAATTTATTTTCTTTTCTTGAGGTTAAAAGTAGGAGAAGATATATCGTTTTTTTTCTTGAAGGGGTATTTTCTTATCACTTCTAGAGGTCAAAACAGCTATTGATTGATTGAAATCAAAGTGGAATTTTTTCTACTTTATAGATTGAAATTGAGGGGGGATGATTTTTTGGAAATTTAACGAGTTAAATCTAATTTAGGAGTCAAAATCATATAAATGAAAATATGAAATATAAGAGATTTTCTTGTTACTTTTAGAGGTCAAAATTGAGGGGAAGATTTTTTTTTCACTTTTAGGTGTCAAATTTGAGGGGAAATTTCCTTTTTCTTTTTTAGGTGATGAAGTTGTGAATGGAGATTGTTTTTTCTCTTTTAGGGGTCAAAATTGATTGGGAACGTTCCTTTTGATATTTAGGTGTCAAAATATAGTGGAATTTTTTTCACTTTTAGTGGTGGGAATCTAAGAGGATTTTTTGTTCACTTTCAATGGTGAAAATTGAGGTGAAGATTCTTGTTCACTTTTAAGTGTCAAAATAGAGGGATAATTTTTTTTACTTTGAGGGGTTGGAATCTAAGAATATATTTTTTTCACTTTCATTTTCAGGTATCAAAAAGTGGGAAGCTTTTTTTCAATTTTAGCACTCTTATTCTCACTTCCTCCACCCTTTTATCAATCCATGGGAACATGCATGAAGGAACTTTTCACAAATGGGAAGAGTTGCAGCTAGTACAAACTTACTTCTACTTGGATATTTTTTGTCTTTTGAGCAAAGTTGACCACAAATGGAGCATTTTTTTTCAATCAAGGGATTTTTTAGGGGTCAAAATCAAAGGGAAACTTTTTTTCCATTTTTAGTTGTCAAAATTGAGGGTTAAGGTTTACTTCCATTTTTTGGTGTCAAAATGAAATTAGAACTTTTTTTGATTTAATATATCAAAACACTAGGGATTTTCAGAATTGGTGGAAAACATTATAAAGTGGAAACTTTTTTTTTGCTTTTAAATGGTCAAAATTGAAGAGGAAGTTTTTTCGTTTTTTGGGTTGAATCAAGGGAGGAATTATCTTTCACTTTTAGGCTTTGACAGTGAGGCGTAACTTCCTTTTCACTTTTAGGGCCAAAATCAAGAGTTAATTTGTGTTTTCAATTTTAGTGGTCAAAATCATAGGGTGCAATTTTTTCTTTTTTATCAGTCAAAGTCAAGGGGGAGCTTTTCCCCCTCTTTAACATTAGCCCCCTCCTTTTAAGATTACCCCATCCTTTTAAGATTGCCCACCTTTTTCATAACATTTCTAACCTTCTCCTCAGCATTATGCCCCCCATGTTCAATATTTTACCTCTCCCCTCTTTAACATCTGGCCCCTCTTTTTCTATATTAGCCCCCCCCCTATTTTTGGAGATTAGTCCTCCTTTTTTTCCAACATTAACACCTTTTTTCAACCTTGACATCCCCATGACCCCTTTTTTTATTCTAGCTTCCCCTCTTTTCATAACATCCCTTTTTACATTGGCACCCTACTTTTTCAACATTAGCCCCAACTTTTTTCTTACAGTGTAAAGAGTGGTATTAAATCAATTTTAAAACAAAAACAAATTGAATTAAAAGGTATCTGATTTCCATCTATCTATCTTTCTATTTCTTTTTTTGGACAACAATTTACACTGCCCATGAGGGTGGGTCTTTAGTCTGGTAAATACATAATTCATAAAAAACATACTAAAATGTAAGTAAGTACAAACAACACCTACAATTTAACAAAATTCAGAAATTAGACTCTCTTGAAAATCTCATCTGGCAGATACCAAACATGTCCTCGTAAGCTCATGCACTTTCCATAATTTCTAAACTTATGTAGATTATTTTAAATATGGGATGTCAAGTAGTTCAGAGATACAATCATCATGAATCACATCATTCACTTTCTGGATCAGTGGCTCTTAATCTTTTACCCCCCCCCCCCGTTAAATGTTCAGACTTTGCCTCCAGACTACACAACTCACATTTTCAACCAAATGATTAGTTTGAAATGGGTACTGCAAATATGTGAAAATGAAATGAATTATGATATATTATGCCCATCATATATCATGCACACACTTTTCAAGAGAATTCCCCCAGGGTGATGGTAAAAGGGTATATTTGGAATATATCTTACTGGCAACCCTGTTTCCATGGATAATAATACAGTCTTTTTATTTGGGAACATCAAGTTGCACATACATAAAACATTTGTACAGCTACGAGGTTGCTGATTAGTGGGGTGGGGGACATGTACCCATGGACGACTGATCTAGGAGAGGAGAATGCCCTATAGACGCCCATGCCCCTGCCCTGGTTAAGAACCCCTGTTGCAGATGATCATTGATTTTAGATATAACCCAGAGAGGGTTAGTTACGGACATTAGCCAAGTACACATACCTTTCTTTCTATTTGTAGCTAAAAGATCGTTACTTATGACTGGTGTTAAATTGAGCATTTGTTACTTGCCTTCAGAGACTAACAATACTCTCTCTATTTGATCACCACCATCCCCACCAGACAGATTTAAACACTGTCGCTGGGTTTGAGTTATTTGTGTATTCTAACATTTATACGTATGTATTTATATATCTGGACATATGTGGGAACCCACATTAAACTGACCTTATGTCATACACTGCTCTCTTGGAGAAGTTAGTAGATATGATCCAGCCCTATCCGTAGAAATATTAAATTTTGCAGAAAACACTCTCACGTTTGTTCTGATTTTTTTTAAGATCATCACCTTAAATAAGTTTTTAGTGAATGTGTGTGTAGGCGGTCAATTTAGAATGTAAGTTTATCCTCAATTGGTTCGTAATTTGAGCCCGGCAACATTCATGCATGTTTTTTTGTTTTTTAAATGACGAAGTAATACCAGAAGTATTTTCATCAACATAACAATTTTACCTCCACCACTACTTGATTAACAAAGTAAAAAGAAGCATATACGAATGGCAGTTATCCAAAATTTTCCCGGGAATGCTAGTATACTATTTATTCTTATTATTACCGGATGAACTATTGTGGGTTGTGACACAATTTTTATATTCAATTTTGGCTATTTTTCACCTTCATCTTTCTTTTTAGTTGTTTTTATCACAACTTTGACTTGGGCTGTCATACTATGGCTGCAAGAAAACATCACGATCAGAAATAAAGAGTAAGCTTTCGGAGAGAATCAAGCTCAAACCTCTCAACCAGTTTACGCTTGACTGTTATAACCATTCCAGCACATCATAGTCAAACATTCCAACTATTAACTCATAGCTGTAGAATGATGGCCCAAGTTAAAAGCTGTGATGAAAACTACTGAAAATTAAGATGAGGGTAAAAACTTGTCCAAATTAATAAAAATTCTCTCTCTTGTTCTAAAAGAAAGGAAATAAATCTGATATACTTGGCACGAATCCAGATACCCCCCACAACCGCTTATCAGATATAAAAATCCTGGAAATTCTAAAATGTCATTAAATCTTTATATTGACCTGATCAACCTATTTATAAAATGTTATCAAAATCCATGAAACTATTCACAAGTAATCATATAGATCAGAACGTATAGATCCAAATTTTCAGAGCTACTTCATTGATACGTATTTAGAGGTGACTCAGAATGAAATATACTTACATGGTTCAAAGAGTTTTCTGGACAATTGAATTCCTTCTTCGATGTTTCAGCTGATCTATTCTACAGCCTTCTTGAGATATACTATCCTAATGTGATTGTGGCAAACAGAAGTTCTTTTCACCAATAGTAGCAACACTTATAATATAGGATTCAGGTGTTTTTCTCACCTTTCCTTGTTATGCTTGGATGTCCATACCTTGTCCTTGTTGAGTTGTGGAAGGCATATTGAGTTGAAATCCTCACTTGTGTGATGTATAACCATCCGACATGCTTTCATACAAACTTTCATGGCAGTTGACTTTTTGGAAAAATACAACTTGGTGAAATACTCTTGAAATACTTTGCATGGAACTTACATTTGCTCCTTCGATTCAGAAACACACATCATGATTTTCTCTTGTTCATAGTTTTAAACATCTTTCATTTATAACTTCTGTCTGAATTTTTTAGATGAGAGATTATCATTATGTATAAGTGTTTATGGACTGTTGTCCTCATCTCATTTCATCTTTTGAACACAACATTTTGTCAGTTGTACCCTACAACCTTTTTCATGTGGGTGTCGTAATCTAGAGGTGTTTTGGAATGCTGAGGGGGTTGCCATCGAAGCGTGAGGACAGAATGTCCTCATTTTGTTGTCTAATGTAGGGTGGAAGCAATTCCTAGGTCAAAACAATGTTGTTGACTGTTTTTTGATGTCATAATTGTGTTGATGTCTGAAGTTGGTGCCACAGGAGTGTCTTTTCAAGGAGTTATTCGGAGATGTGAGAATTGTGAAGCCAATACTCTGCACTTATAAAATAATGTAACTATTTGAATGTGGCTTCAATGAATAGCCAGAAAAAAACAAACTTGTTTCCTTGAATTGTAATCTGCCTTATGATGATGCTGAATGACATTATAAAAAATCTATTAAATCAGACATTGATTGTACTTTAACCAAGATCCAGAAAATAATCCATACTTACAATTTTTTCTGTAAATAAAAGGAAAGAGCCTATCTGTTATATTTTCTCATTGTTGTGTATCTATTAAATACCAAATCTATCACTACCCTATGGAAAATTATGATATCTACTTCTAGAGGCGTGATTTTTTCCTATTTTTCTTCATATAACAGAAGACTCTTCCAATTTTGTTGATAGAAGTATTTCCAACCCTATTCTAAATTAGACTCTTCGACTGAAATGAGTTTAGTGGTCTCTTTCCTAATAAATAACCACATAGAAATTTTGATAATTTTTCTGAGAATTTTTTTCATGGGGATTTACTAGTTTAGAAATAAAATACATTCATCTGAGATACCCGGGCAGGATTGTTAATCAAAGAATCTTTGTATGGAATATCTGACAAGGTTAACAGTTTGGCATCTGTCAATACCATCGAGCCAATTACATTCCATCTTTATTGGGATAATGGAATCTATTATTTCTCTTTCACAATGGAAACTTCTGCAATAAAACCACTTATTACCATGAGTGACATAAAAGAATCCTCAGATAATGGAGAAAATAGAATTCTATTATCTGCTCAATGTGCTGTAATTGAAATAAATTCTTGTCTATCAACAAATTTTTCTCTTTTTAAAATTTTTGCCGTCTTGGGTTGAGACCTTCACAAGACAGATAAATAATAAGTTGCAATGATATAAATAAGTAAGTAGTAATGCATAGACCCTTAAATATAGATCTGGTCAGTTTGTGGAGAAAATGCTTAACTCTATAATAATAAATCTCACAGGAACTCCTGATTGC
>OY735204.1:17675312-17792812 GCA_963457665.1 Thysanoteuthis rhombus
TTTTGTTAAAAAAGTCAGACAAAGGCTCCAAAAAGAATTGCTCTCCAACATATTGATCAGATTTTAATGTAACAGTGAAGTTAAAAGCTGTTAGTTTGTTCTTCATCAGAATATTGTCCACCATGAATTCATTTATCTATGGTTGATAAAGTGTACCAACTGTTGAGATAAATTTCTTTTTGAGGCACATCCTGAGCCTTTGTATGACCATTTAGAGCCTTTGTATGCTGTGTTTATCTACCATATTTTACATCTGTAGAACGATAGATTGCTTCATTATCTTGGTGACTTTTTATCAAGTATCATATTGTAGATATACTTCCTTTTTCCTAAAAATGACATAGATATTAACATTAGTAACATTTTTGTTTGTACAGGGTCAACATTTTTAAATTGCTGACAGATTTCATTAGAAAAAAAAATGTGAAATATCACTTTATTGATCTCATATCAGAATTAAAAGTGAAATGATTTAACAACTATATCATCTCAAAACCTAAAGAATTTATTTCTCCTGAGATTCTAAGATGAGTTTTTAATATTTGATGATTTTTTTAGACTACATTCATCTTTATCACCAAAATCAAACAATGGCAATATCAAAATAATTTATTGTGCATAAATAATCGGTCTTTTCAAATACATTGTCAATATCAATTTGATTTAGCATGAATTTCTATGCTCATTTCAAGAAGATACAAATGATTCAGTAAACCTCAACTCTTCATTCTCCCTCCTTTTTCTGGTGAAATCTTGTTTGGTATCAGTTTCATGATGAGTCAACCCAGGCACGGATCCAGGATTCTGAGCAGTGAGGTATCAAAATTCTTTTTCTCCACCCCATCTATCTTATTAGACAATGGATATGATTTTTTGCTTTCAAGGTTAATTCTTAAATAAGTACTTTCTTCAAAAAATTTCTTAATCTAGATATTTCTTTATTAAAAAAAAATAATACTTTGCCTGAGCAGAAGGGGGTCTAAACATCTTGGATCCCCCCTGCTTTGGATCATTCCCCCCTCCCATGATATTGCCTGCAACCTGTCTGCAAAATGGATTATGTTTCCTTGCTTTCTCTTTCAGTTTTTTCTGCAGATGCATTTTTTCAAAAATACTGGTTTCTTCATAGCATTAATTTCCTACACTTGGCTTAATAATAGGATTTTTTGAAAATGATACCAACGTGAGAATTCCTTCAGTTTCTGTATTTTCCATTGAGGTTCAAAGAATATATGTTGAGGTAATCAATAATTGATTAACGAATAAAAAATATAATTCATTTTTTATTATAAAACCATCGTCTGCACAGCATGACTAGAGATGGTCTCTGTTGCATTTTAGGCAACAAATTCACATAAATCAATCAATGAATAAATACAATAAAAATAGAATGAAATATGAAACGGCAGAGAAAAATAAAATAAAATTAAACAGGCCTGGTTAGTCACTCAATAGAAATCATCACATGACCAATGTCCTTGGACTCATGCTGTGTTGGAGTGATCAATTAAAAAAATTGGAAAAAGGGGTGACCAATGAATAAGTTATTTCTCTCACCTTTTGTTGGACAGTAATCACAGTGATCACAAAAAAGTTTGAATTTTCAAGCATCAGTGATACAGAACACAAGCTAAGGGATCAATTTAGCATGAAATTGCATTACAAATGGAATTTACAGATAAAAATAAAAATCATTTTTCTCGGTATAATAAGGAATAAATGTTGAAAATCTCTGACTCCTTTGTATGCATGATACACATTTAGTCATCACTCCAGCCAGACCAACATGAAAACTAAAGAAACCCATGTTAATATTTTTGGTGACAGTCTTAGTATGGTTTCTAAAAAATGAAGAAACTAGATGCAAAACAAAAGCTTGGAGTTGATACTATTCTCTTAATCATGAATTCTACATGGACAAGGTTTTCAACAACTCATGTATTCCAAATGTCTATTTTGATATTTCCTGCATCTGTTCAGTAACATGAACAAATTTTACTGTCCACTCATCATATAATTAGAGTGAAGGAACATTACCGAAATCAAACAATAGCAACATCAAATTAATTTGTCACGCATAAATAATTGGTCTTTTCAAATACGTTGTCAATGGCAGCAATTTGATTTAGCATGAATTTCTATGCTCACTCCTAGAAGATGCAAATAATTCAATAATTTTCATCATTGTAAATGAAAATGAGTTTCAACTGGATATTGGAAACCATCAACTAAAACTGTCAGCATGAATTTCTTTAGTTTTTTGAGTGATTATGCCTGACTGGCTGGCTGGCTGGCTGGCTAGCTATATATGTAGATATGTATGTGTCAGGTACCAACTGCTGGGAACCACCAAACTAGCCCCAAATGTTATAAATCTTAACATAATGGGCTATTGATTGAAGAAAACCCTAGGTTTCTATCTTCATTGGTTTACGAGTTATTAAGCCTAAAAAACCTTGATGAATGAGCTTTTTTAATCTTTAAAATTCATTATCGAATGGTGAAAAATGAATGCTTCTATCTTTAATATGTTCAGAGATATGGGATCGTTTTGAGACCAACACATTTAAAAGCAACATTGCCTACAGCTTGGTCACAATTATGTTTAGAAAAAACATTTTTTTGTTTTTTGAAAATCCTACCCCCAAAATAGGTTTTAGTGGGGAATTCAATTTACAATATAAGTTCATACAAAATGGATTACTAAATTTGTGTCTGGCAACATTCATACTGTTTTTTTTAAAAATCATATTTTTTAATGATCATTGCCCAACAAAAGTCATGAGAAGTAGCTTTTTTATTGATTAGCCCTTTTTCAATTTTTATGATTGATGACCCCCACCCCCTCTAACGTGGCATGATGATGTTTTCGATAGAGTGAGCAACCAGAAGATGAAATATGTTTAAATGGTATACTTGTAGGTAATATATAATTGATTTGGTAGCTAAAAAGTTCTGATTTTTGTTGATATGTTGATCAAATATCATACAAACCATCAATTAAAACTGTCAACACAGGTTTCTCCAGTTTTCAAGCTGGTCTAGCTGACTGTCTATGTATGTGTGTATGTATGTATATATATCATGTATACAGGCTGTTCTAATAGAGCTAGAAGGCTGCTTATTTCAAAATTTGCTTCTTATTATGTTAAGAAAAAATAATTATTCCCCCCACCTCGAAATAAGCTTTTAGCGGGAGGTTCAAAATTGTGTTTTAAGTTGATTGCTCAGTTTGGAATTGTTCATGCTTGTTTTTTGAAAATTAAGACTTCTCTAGTGATCACTGCCCATCAAAAGGCAAGAGAAGTAACTTATTTTAGATGCTAATTCTTTCCTTACCCTGCAACCTGTCTGCAAAATTTCATAATAGTTAGTGTTTTCTGGATTTTATTTCCTTGCTTTCACTTCTTTACTTTTGTGCATGTGTTTTTTCAAAATACGGGTTTCTTCATGGCCTTAGTTTTCCTAATATGAATTTTTGAAAATGATACTATACGTGAGAATTCCTTCAGTTTCTATATTTCCCATCGAGGTTCCAAGAATATATGCTAAGGTAATCAATATTTGATTAACAAACGAGAAACTATAATTCATTTTTTATTATAAAACCATTGTCTGCACAGCTTGACTGGAGATGGTCTCTGTTGCATTTTAGGCAACAAATTCACATTAATCAATCAATAAATAAATACAATAAAAATAGAATTAAACAGTTGGTCACATGACAGTTTGTTTTGAGTGATTAACAATACCTATTTAATACCATCCAGTAAATAAGGTTTATTAATACTAAACTAACTTATTTGTAATTTAGATATACTTCCTTATGTCCATTCCCATATATGCCGGTATATAACATAGACATTCAATTGAAAAAAAACCCTCAAATATTATACAGCATCTAATGTGCAGGTATTATGTCTAAGGGATCCTGTCTACTAAGGCCTAATATGATCCCTTATGGGGCTTGGATGAATTGCAGTGAGCAAAATAGCAATGCCTTGAATAGTGTGGTTTTGATTTGTGTGTGTTTTGGTAGTATAGTTAATTTTAGAACAAATTAACTGTACTAATCAAGGTATAGGTAGTCCTCCATAAATTCTTGAAAAACATTTGCTATTTAGTTTGGCATATGGGATGAATAAAACATGTTATCATTGGAAAAACTCATGTAACCTCTGGATTAGTTTTCATCAAATGTATATGTTTGTCTCAGCATCGTAAAGAGCTTCCAGTTCGACAAGTTGAAACAGGTTTGGTTAGTCACTCAGTAGAAACCGTCATCTGACCTACGTCTTTTAGCTTGCCATGTTGGGAGTGATCCACTAAATAATTGAGAAAAGTAGTCAGTAATGAAAAAGTTACTCTTCTTACTTTTTGTTGGGTGGTGATCACTAAAGAATTCAAATTTTCCAAAAAACAAGCATCAACACTGCCAAACACAAATGAAGGGACTCAGAGTGTAAATCAATCCTATAATCTAAAACCTACTTTAAGGAAAAATTTCAAAAAAAAATGTCATAGGCATAACAAGGAGTAAATATTTAAACTTTCAGTCTTCTAGTGCCTATCAGATGTGCGCCTAAAAATTTCACTAAGATAACTTTTTACACTCTTCTTTAATTGATTAACAGTATTCAATTCAAGTGCAATAACAGAAATT
This sequence comes from Thysanoteuthis rhombus, assembly GCA_963457665.1. Lineage (NCBI taxonomy): Eukaryota > Metazoa > Mollusca > Cephalopoda > Oegopsida > Thysanoteuthidae > Thysanoteuthis > Thysanoteuthis major. The sequence continues at coordinate 17,679,976 of OY735204.1, forward strand.
CGAAGTATAAACTGTATAAATAAACACGGTTGAATCTTTGAGAATTCAGAAGAAAATTAGTATTGTTGCTGTTCTCTTTGAATCATCTTATTCAGCTAGAATGTTGTGTTGTATGTTTTTGACAGGACAGGAAATATACCCAAGCGTAGGGCACAAATGGGAGCAATTGGTCCAATTGGCTTAAAGCCAATGAATGGATGAATGACCTAATTTACTCAGATATTTATCTTTTTCTACATATTTCTTTACTTAGAAAAGTGGATTCTAAGCTGTTATTATTTTCTGATGGCAGCAAACCTGCAAATTTTATGTTTTTTTTTATCTCTATCTATGATTAATTCCAAAATAGCAGGATATTTCTCAAAATTACTATAGTATAATATTATAACGGGGAAGGCATAATATAAAAGGAATAATGTAGGAAATTATATACGAGAATAATACAAAAATGATAAAAAACATAAGAAAATTTAGTTGTGGTTGAATTAGATTTTGTGATGAAGACTTGAGAGTGAATGCATGGGCAGATCCAAGATTTTGAGCAAAATGGAGGAAATTATTTTCACAAATAAATACATGAATATTACCCGTATGTCAGTTGACCTAAATTTCTTGTGGAAAAAAATATTTAAAAATTACTCAACTCAGGGTCATATACAATGATCGGTTCAAAAAACATCTAGTATCAGCAAAAATTTCCTTTTAATTGTTTGGTTTATCATAGATAGACAAAAATGTATATTACTTAAGTGAAATGCAAAAAAAAAATTATTTCTCTATGATTAATCTATGATTACTTGGGATTATTTGAGTGTTTTATTTATAAACTTTTTTCATGTAGATATTTTTACAAAAAGACTTTTAATAATACTTTGTCTAAGCTGGGGTAGGAGGGGTGGAGATCTTCTTCGACCGGCTGGACCCCCGCCTGGATCTATGCCTGGAATGACCTTGAAATAGTTTGAGAAGCACTGGTTTACAGTATTTATTTTTAAGTCTTTAGAGATAATGTATAATTAATTTGATCACCTGCCAAAGGCTGTTATGACCACCTGGCAGTAGTTTCAGATACCAAGACAAAATTATTCTACAAGAGTTGCTTAAGATGGGAAATACACTCGTTGTATTAATATGTGTGCTACTCAGCAAATTATTTAAAATGGAAAAATCTTCTTTAGTATGATAGGTCTGGTTAGTCACTTGATAGAAAAAGTCACTGTGATCAATGTCTTTTGGCCACCTGCTGTTTTAATTGGGTAATCAATTGAAGAATCGGAAAAAAATGGTGATAAATGAATGAAATACCTCTTTGACCTTCAGTTGGATCATTATAAAGGCAGAATTTTCAAAAAAAACCCAAACTTTTTTCTCAACCCAATGAGGAATAAATGTTGAAATTTTCAGCCCTCTACCTCCATTGGTGCACCCTGTGTGCGTGACACATACATGCACAGCCAGTCACTTACTAGCCAGCAAACTAGCCTCAATCACTTAAAAACTCAAGAAACATGTTGACAATTTTGATAGTTTTGTTTGACGGTTTGTGATAAATTTGGTAATCTTGGCTTTGACATATGCATACCTCATGGCTCCAAAAGTCATACAAAGGCTCTAAAAAAATTTTTTTTGTTTAAAAGTATACTTAGACAACATATTTATAGAAATTGATGCAATAATGAAATTAAAAGCCTTTAACTTGTTTTTCATCAGATTGTGCACTATAAATTTGTCAAGGTATGATGGAAACCGTGCATCTGATGTGCATGTGATGTCTTAGAATCTTCCTGTAACTTCTGGAGCTGCTCTTTGCTGGTTTAACACCCCCATAGGTTTATATGCATCAAGGTAAAGATTATGGTAAATTTTTTAGGGAAAAATATCAATATCAATGATGATGAATTTCCGTGCACTAAAATAAATGCCATATATGTTGGACTATAAGACACATGGTTCACAAAGGTTTTTGGAAGAGTACCTCTCACTACACCTCATCCAAGCCTCCCAACTGTCCATATTTGGTAGACTGGTCCCCTAGTCATAATTTTTTTTCATGATTTTGAATTGAGAAATTCTTGCTGGTGAGGAAAGGATGCTTGTAAAATGCTTATCCATTGCAGAGAGTTTGGGTAAATTAGTCAGGGTACAATAATATCTCCATCTTCAACTGACTCAACCTTAGTAGTGTCTTTTTGTAACATAAGGGGTGTGGGATGAGAAAACAAGACTTTCTACTCAATAAACTGAACAGTATTTGTTTTAGTTTGGAAAATGCTATTTCAAGCTGATCTCTCCTTCTCTCTCTCACTCACTTTACCTTTATATATATGCATATGTGGATGTATATATATATATATATATATATGTGTATATATATATATATATATATATATATATATATATATATATATATATATATATATATATACACACACATATATACATATATATACATATATACATATATATATATATATATATATATATATATAAATGTATACATAAATATATATTTATATATGTGTGTGTATATGAATTGTTTTGTCACTTTGAAAAAGAAGCTATGATATAACAATGTAAAACTATTATATAACAATAATATTAAACCTGTTCCACCAAACACTACCATAATTTTCAAGGGATAGTGTGGTTTCATGTGATGTTCTGGCTTCTCATTCACATCCAACCATTGTGCAGATTTTCTTCTGCTATAATACAAAATTCACTTTTCATCACATGTTGATATGATGCAGAAATGGGTCAATTTTACACCATTGAACATTATTATTGCAAACCTTAGTTCACCTAATCTTTTTGTTTCTCATTCAGAGGTGTAGTTGAGGGAGGGGTGTGGGCAATTTTGAATCCCCCTTCCTTGGCCCCCAATGATGGTGGTAGGGGGGGGCTGCCAAAAACTTTATGAAAAGTAATTCACATACTGCATTTCTAATTACTTTTTGCAATAACAAATCCTACCCTTAAGAGACCGAGCCCCCGAATCTCCAGCTATGTCCCTGTCCTAATCCAATTCAAATGGAACTCATATATTGAGATTTTTCTTGCTTGACATTTGCTCTGAAAGGATTTGAAATGGTTCCAATCAATACATGAAATTTTGCTGCAAGTTCTTTGGAAAAGTCTTTTTGATAATTCATCTCCACAACTTTCAAATTTTTATCAAATGATTGATGATTTTGTTTCCATTTGCAAATTTTTGAAACAAAAAAGATCAAATTCTTTGTTTACAAACAAAATTGGACCAAAATGCAAATTTGAACTTCCTTGTAGTGTCATCTCTATGACAGAGGCATAGGAAAAATTAAAAAAAAAATCCTCGCTTTATAAATAGTAGTTTGACTATTGCATTTCTACTGACATTATATAATAACATGGATATATTTGTACATAAATGAATTGCATGAATTATAATTCAGCCCTTGTGGTTGTTTTTCATTAATTAAGACTCACCTTAGACTTTACCTTGACTACTACAACACAAAATCTTTGGAGAGTTTCTATCGACAACTTGACCTAAATTCACCAATTTTTTTCTTTCGGCAGCTGCTGCACTCCTTCCATTTTGTTTGCAATAAAATCATTCATATCAAAATATATATTTGTATAATTTATCCATGTATAAAAATCCTGTCATATTTCGATTGGTACTGTGCTAGTTTAATGAATAATGAAAATTTTATTTTCTGTCAATAGTTTTTAACAGGGTCATTAACATTCAAAGAGATTTCCTTGATCTCCTTGTTATTTGAAAAATTCTAGTCATTGCCATCACATTAGCATGGTGATCCTGAAAGAGACCATAGAATGGATTTGCCGAAATATTGTGTTAACAACACAAACAACAAGATGGAGCTCAATCATCTGAAAAACTCTCTGAATCCTATATCCCAACCATTGAGTTCTCCTTACAGATGTTGCAATTTAATGTCAAAAGGAAAAGAAACCTTTCAATAAATTCTATTCCATAGTTTTCTGGTCAATGTGAAGAAACTCTTCCTATAAATAATGTACAGCTTCCTGTGTTATATATTTCCAGCATAATCCTGTGGATAGATTTGTAAGAATATAGATTCCATCAATCATAATCCACTCTATCTTCAATGTAATGATAATATCTATGTTTAGAAGATCCTTGTATTTCATTTTCAGCTTTCAAAGTATCCGTTCACAAATTTTAGGGCAAAGGGAAATACAATTGATGATTTGAATTCCAACCTCCCCGGCAATACTTTCGAACAGCATCATTTTTTCATTCAAAGAGATTTTTTGACGTATGAACCCCTTCCTGTCGGTTATGTTATTCACACATTTTGTCCGTAAGGGTCCTCTTCAGGTATATTATGTGAATGTGATGGTGGTCAACAACATAAACTACTGAAAGGAGTTCAGTTGTTTGAAAAACTCTTTAATGATAAAACTATAGAAAACAACTTTTCTAAATAGTGCCTTGATAGAAAGAAATCATTCTCTAATTTATTAGCTTAGCAAACCTTTGTTGATTAATTTTCAGAATAATTATGCCTTTTTCCTCCTCTTTTTATCAGTGAAACTATCCTCACCAATACAGAGTCCAGATCAAAATTTCAGGTGAATTTTGCATTTAGCTGATCTGAGTTCAGTTCCACAGTCAGTCATCTTCATATTTTAAGAGTTCTCACTCTGACATACTACAAAGGAAAGAGAAGAAGGCGAGTCTTGTTGAGTCTTTTATAATTCAATCTAATGAACAAGATGATTGAGGTTTTATTCAGAAATGAATGAATTATACTACAGCCAGTAATTGGATACAGATAACAATTTCAGAGAAGTCTATGATTGATTACATTTTTTGGACATGAAACAAAAACAAAAGGAACGAAAAGAAATTAGATTTTAGTCTCAAAAAAGAACAAGAACAAACTTTATTCTGGCTGATATGTCAATCATATAATGAACCTACACTTTCGAGCAGGGATAGGCAACCTATGGCTAGCAGGATTTTGATTGGCCAGTAAGTAGATATTGGGATACTATGCATGCTTTTTATGTTTTCAAGTTTTTTGTGTCTTTTTAATTGATTAAAGAGATGCCTTGACTGAGATGAATTGTGACTAAACTGAGTTCTTTAATTACTAATTGGCATCTTTGGTTAACCACAAATGATTTTCTAGATTTGTTTATTCATTGATTTGAGGCAGAATATAACAATGAATTTAATATGCATAATTCATATATTTAAACTTTTTATGACATTTATTTAGTGCACCATCCACTCACAAATATGCATTCTGTCTCACTGGGATAAGAAGATTGCTTACCCTTGTTCTAGAGCTTTATCAACACAACTTGTTTGAAGCCAGAGTTTTCCAGTTACAAGCAAAAAGTGCTGAGATGATTGAACTGATGATGTCAGTTATGATAAAATTCAGGCATTTCAAGTGAACCAAAAAAACATGTATTTCGCAACAAAGAATCTGAAAGAAATCGAAGGTACTTCTGAATAGTAAACCTTCAAAGAAAAAGTAACTTGCTAACCTTTGCTTGGAGGAAGCGAGCAAGTTTTTTTATCTAAAAACAATGAGTCACTTTTTGGACAAGGGCAGACAAGTATTTACTTCTTCATATCTGACATTCAGGCAGAAACAAACTGTTTGTTTGAAATATTTAAAAAAATTGTATATATATACAATTATATATATTTCCCATTCGTAAAATCTTTTACAGCATTTTATTTCTACCGTGACCAGAAGTTAGAGCTGACTAAGATTACATACAGTTGCATTTTAACCCAGGTCACACAATTTTCTCCAATGAAAAGAAAATGTGTAAACACTTAACAAAAGAAAAGAAATAGATTGGTAAGCAACATAAATTCAAGCCATCAGATTAAATCCTGAATACTATTACGATTAAAATGAAAAAATGAGGAAGGATAATTACTCAGTGTAGCTAGAGATGGCTAAAGATTTGAGGACTCAAGAGGCTTGGCTCTCTCAGGGTCACCCTCTAACATTTAATGAGGTTTGATGAAGGACGAAAATTTGCAGTAAGTAGACATGCACAATCACTCAATTGGTGAAAAACAACCGTAAAGGTTGAATTATTATTTTTATGATGTCCGAATGAAGAAAGCAAGATAATACGTCTTCATATGATTTTCTGTAAAACCAATGTCATGTGCAACAAATATGTTGAAGACAAAGACACAAAGATCAAAATCCAAAAAGCCGAGATAAAGAAAACAGACCACTGTGTTTACCTGAGACAACCGATCACTATAAAAAGAAGAAGAAATCAAGAGAAGAGTAACCCTCAGTTTGCCAACTTTTAGTGGAGCATTTTCAGATTCCATTATTTTGAAAAGCAGGATCTACAACCAATGCATTCTCCAGATAGTTACCTAAAACATGGAACCTAGTCAAAAGATTGATTCATGCTCTACATCACATGGAGAGATTACAAAAGAGCACAATATTTAAGAGAAAAAATAGGACAAATTGCGATGGGCTGGTCACGTTGCAAGAATGCCAGACAACTGCTGGATATCACAACATGGATCCTAAGAGATCATATGCAAATTTGTGACTGGTAGAAAATGAGATGGTATGATGACTTAGACAGGTTCAGGAGATATCAGTGCCACAATATCCATAATAGAGAAATCTGATGAATCTTGGGAAAGGTCTATATCCGATAACAGATGTTAAAAGACAGCTGCTGCTGCTGATGATGATGTAGGTACAAATATAACCTTGCTATTGTATAATATTTGAAGAAATACAGGTGAACTACTATTCATAAAATTTTGAAGGGCTCCCCTCCATTTGAGGCCTGAGGTAGGGGCATTTTCAAATATCTAACCCCCCCATCTTCTACTATGCCTTATTAATTTTGTAGATTGTATATTAAGTTGAAACATCCCCATATTTGATCTATAGAAGAATTGGAATGAAAAAAAAATGAATTAATTGCATAAATAAGATAGAATGGGTGTTTAGCTTGTGGCTGGAATAGTTGTGTATCTCAAACAGGTGCCAGAAGTTAGAGTCTGAAGCCAGGTGACAGCTAGGATTTCAAACATTGATTTTGAAGGTAGAAGGAGCCTTTCCACTTGAGGGATTGATGCCAGACAATCTTCATAACCCATCTATTTGCTCTTGTGCTATACTAAGCTAAGCTTAGGAAATACCAATGAGATGGAAATGACCTCATTGGGCTTTCTATAGCTCATGCAGATATTGACCTTATGATGACTTATTGAGGGTAGCAAAGCAAAGACATACCTGAAGTACTGACATTTGTTGACTACAGCAAAGCTCTTGATTTGATTCATCGAGTCAAAATTATGAAAATAATGGAGGCGAGCTGCAAAACAAAAGCTGAATGCAATTTTCACTTTTCACCTTTCTTCAAAAAAGCAAAAAAGTGGTGTAAAGTGAACTTTCAAAAAGTGAGGACCATCTGTATTTGAATTCAATTAGATAAAAAGAAGCCAAAAAAATTCATTTCAGTGGAAGTGTCAGTCCATTGTTTAAAATGGCAAATAGAAGATATTTTTATCAGCAAAATTGTTATGTTCAAGTGGAAGAGTCCATAGTTAAGGATAGAGAACCAAGGAAACCAGATTGTTCATACTAAAAGTAGTTTCTGAAAGTTCGCAACTAATCTATCCCCGACTGCTTTTAATAGAATTTGAATTTAATTGTCCTTGTATGTTGGTGAGGTGATATGTGCAGTGGTGAATTGTTGAGAAAAAAATAAGTAGGGGAATACATGGCTGCCTGCTCTCAGGGGATCTTGAACCCCCCACCCCCAAGTTTGAATTTCAACCAATTTCAAAGTCTTAAGGCTATATGGACATTTACAAGCAAATTTTTCTTATCTGTGCATCGTTAGAACAGAAAGTTTTAGTAGTTGATAGATAGTGAGGAAACGCTGTTCCCCTCCCCATAAAGAGTGAGGGAACGCCATTCCCACATGTTTCCATAGCACTACACCACTGGATATATGTGTTTGTACGGGTGAAAGTTTCCAAGTACCACTCTTTCTTGAGAGAATTCGTAAGAAATAACCCTAATCATCAATTTCAAAGCAAAACACCAGCTTTACAAAAAGTTCTAATTGTATTGGATACACCAGTTCTCATACAATCACCAAAATTAAGCAACGTCAAACCTGCCCAGAACTTAGATGTAGAGAGCCTCTTATGGTGATTTCATTAATCCTCTAAGAAGGAGAATCGATCTCTACTCTACAATCAATAATGTAAGCCAAAGGCCCCCTCTGTCTGCAACCCCAACCCTCTGACTGGCTTGGCCGTGAGCAAAAAGAAAATGAATGAACCAGCTTCAGAAACCAATATCTTGCCTAGATTTAAATTTAGTAAAAGTGGCAGATAAAAAAATTATATCAACTTGAAAATTGCTCCTAACTCCTACATTGGGCAACAATAATAAACTTTCAATAATTTGAATTTTTCCAAACAAACTTGATGGTTAAAAGAAATAAGAATTATTCTTAAATATGATAAAAAAGCCAATGGACTTAATTATGATGTTAAGTTCTGAACAACATTGTTGAAGAATGAAAAAAGACTGAAATGAATTCTTTTTTCAGCATTGGCTCTCCAACCACTTAATAGCTTAAGCAAAGGGAAAGTGCCCCCGGAAGTACTGCAACCTGACTACATTATTTCAATTTCCAAAGATATAAGTTCAAAGTACACATGGCCGAATTGTGCAGGATAAATTGCTTCTAGTTGGATCACTGAAGTTAAGCAATGTCAAGCCTGATTAGTACTTAGATGAGTGCCCATTTGGGAATACTGGCTGTTGTGAGCATCTTTCATTTTACATAGCATCTATTTTCTTAGTCAAGTGTTCAAATAACAACTTTTCATTCGATTTAAAAAAAAAATCTTTCAGAATGATATTTTACATAAATGTGATAATCTTTGAAATTCTAGTCTAGCCTCTTTGAGGTGAACACACGTAGTTCAGAAATGTAGCTCTGCTAAATAAAAGTTGATTCACTAGCTATATTTATAGCTTACAGCCATATTCTATTGAATACACCAGTTCTCATCCAATCACTGGAATTAGGCAATGTAATGTCTGGTCAGTATCTAGATAGGAATACCAGGTGCTGTAACAAACTAAGGAGGCATCGCCTGAAGCCATGCTGATCTCCAAATGCATTGAAAACTTCTTTCCTGTGGGAAGCCTTCAACATGGTCAAGAGTGGTAAGTGGACATTTGGTACAACACTTTCTCCATACAATGTGCAGACACTGTACTTCAAAGTCCTGAAGCAGCTAAGACCATCTACCAAGGCAAAAAGAAGTATACATTAGTAGAGTCCAGGTAAGTAGAATAAGAAACCTAGTACTTCCCAATCAAAAGAGATCTTGAAACTAAGTATATTTGAAGATATATACAAATACATACAATCAACAATGTGTCCTTCTTGAACTAAAACTATTATCTCTTTTTTGACCTCCATTGTCTGCAACTACAGTCACTGTTGACTTGGGTCATATCAATTGTAAATGAATTTCTCCTCCTGTGTATCTATCTAGCTTGAGACTTTACTCTGATTTGTTTTGTTTTTTTGCGTACTGTAGTATGTGAATTGGTTGATAAGATGTTGGGACTTTATTGTAAATATTTACACGGATTTCCATTCAGAGGGCGAACAATGGTTTATTTTCTTTGGTATATAATGTAACCACATAATATTCCAAGTGAATTAGTTTAACATTCATGGCCTGTATTCTTTGACCTTCAAGAATCTTTCCAAATTGGTGCATCGCTTTACCTGGGTTTTTTTCTCTTTCCTAAAATTCCTCCAAATGATGTTTTCATTTTTGCCTTTTTTTTCTTCTAAGCTGTTTTTGTTTCTGTTCTTCATTTTTCTCTTTTGCTAATTTTCTTTTACTCTTTTTTGCAATCCACTTTCTGGAGACCGTCAACCAAAACTGTCAGCATAGGTTTCTACAGTCTTTAACCTGGTCTGGCTGACTATGTATGTATGTATCATACATACAGGTTGCACCAATGCAGCATTAGAACATTTACTCCTTATTATGTCTAGGAAAAATGCTTTTTGTTTTTTGAAAATCCCCCCCCCCCCAATAGGGTTTTAGTGGCATGTTCAATTTGCAATGTAAGTTTATACAAAATTGATCCTTGAGTTTGTGTCTGGCAGCATTCACACTTGTTCTTTGAAAATTTGAACCATTTTGGTGATCACCATCCAACAAAAGATGAGATAAGTAACTTATTCATTATCACACTTTTTTCCATTTATTCAATTGATCAGCCCCAATACGGCATGCTGCTCGAAGATGTTGGTGATGTGGAGGTCTCTATTAAGTGACTTACCAGACCTGTTTAACACTTCTTCTCCTTCCTCTTTGGTGCCCGAGCAGAGATGGCTGAAGCGGTAGCCAGTGTAAGAGAACTACTTACGTACTTACGTACTTACTACTCCCACCATTGTTGGATAGTTTCCACATAATATCTCTCTTATTCTTACGTGCTCATCACAAACTGACTTGTAGCTCATCAACATGTTGGCTATAAACAACATCATCTTTTTTAGGCACCTTTCCTTCATCCATACCTTTCTTTGCTTAACAAGATTTTTGAGACTTTTCTTTTCCGCAAAAATACAAACTACTTGGGATGATTACAGGTTTTTGCTTCTGTTATTCTTGTTTATTAGTAAAATATGCTGTAATGCTACTTAGTATATATATAAATGTGCATATTTATATATGCATTTATATCTATATAACTATCTCTATATATCTGTGTATGCCTGTGTGTATGTGCACATAATAGGAGAATCATAGCTGAAACAAAGTTTTAGAGACATTAGCATGCATTCTTACATGAGTAGCTGTGCATGATGAATGTCCAACAAACCATTTTTAAACGGTTCATATTTTTGTTATCTTTAGAGATATAATGCTCATTTTTTTTAAATGCAACAAAAGTTGACTGTTCTTAGAATGGGAAAATTTTATGTTAAGACCAATTTTCAAATTTGTGAGGATTTTTAGTAACTCAAAGAAAAAGTGATTAAAGAGAAATAGTGTTGGTTTTTTAAAATCAGTCCATAACATTGGTAAAAGTAGAAAAATACGATAGAGAGAGCGGGAAAAGAAAGGGGGGTATTTTTTTTTTTTCTAGATCACACTATGTCATATTATTGCTTTTTAAGAAAGTAAAAGAAAGACAGAAACAGGAAAGAGATAAAGAGAAGGAAAGAAAGAAAGAAAGAGAGAAAGAAAGCAAACTATACAGTTTTAATATACAATCTATATATATATTTCTAACTATTGCATTTTGGACAATATTTTTCATTTCATTTTTGATACAATCATCATCTTGGTTTTGACGGGGATTAGCTTGAAAACTCAATTGGAAACAGTTTTTTTAGAGACAAAAAAGTAGACAAATGCTGTCAAAAAATGTATATAAAACATCACGGTTTTTGAACAAAGTCTATCTTTTTTTCAATTTTGAAGCTTGAACACTCTGCATTATGTTTTATGAAGTGTACAAGCTTCAGAATAAAATAAAAAAACTCAGAATTGTAGCTCTAAAAATAATGAAATATCAACTTTTAAAAGAATGATTTGTTGAGCCCTTATCATACGTGACCACTCAAGTGAAACTTACTAGGCAAGTTATAATATTTTGAAGACACATTTGGTCTAGTATCATCTGGATGGAATATTACACTCTTTCTCCCACATGATTTTGTACGGATGCTTTTCATTGATCGCTACCTTCAATTGGTCTAATTGGGAGCAGTACTTGTTCAAAACAATCCTTTGTATCTTCAGAGGGAGCTCATACACTACATACATGCATCATCTTCTTCTGATGGAGATCAGCTTTGGTAGAGTCACTAGTGGCTCATTTTACTTCCACGTTGTCACTCACAATTCGTTTAACAAACTGAATGATTTTGATACATTGAAGCATAAAATCAAAGGTGGAAATATATTGTACAGTATTTCTTTCCCTTAACTCATATGAAAGCTATACCACAAATGGGTGCAACTGATTTTCAATGCTTGATTTGGATATTTTGTGTATGTCGGCTCCAACATCATATGACATTGATTTTTATTAATTAATGTCTCTGTTTGATTGCTAATAACCTCAATTGGCCTACCTGTTTGTTCAGCAGGAAATTTCCAGCATGAAACTTTACAAACCATTTTTTGCACATTTGATCATTCATCGTACCTTCTCTTGTTCTACTTTTTTTTGCATTTAAATCATTTTTCTAACCTTTTTAGAATAAAAAGTATGATAAGCTGAAAATGTTGTGTATTTATTTCCATCTTCAATGTTAGAATAAAAAATATGCCAATTTTGACAGTTTAAAAAAAAAACCTAACTGATAGCATACATAATACAATTGAAAGAGATAGTTCACGGCGCCATCTAACAGCAAAAACTGAATAATCTTTTTGGCAAACATAACAGAAAAAAATCCATTCCTATAATTATGTACTGACACACAAACACATAATTTTACACACAGACATACAGACAGATATATGCACAAACACACTTGAGCATACGCTCAATCATAAAAACAAACACATTCCTATACAGGTTATCTTGAGAAAATGTATACAAACTTCTTTAACCCTCAACTCTGTAACATGTTTTTCAAATGACTGTGATCCAGTTATGTTTTTTTTCTAATCTATATTAAAATATTGACTTTTAATTTAAGAATTAATGGATCCAAGAATAAAGGTCTGGTTAGTTACTCAATAGAAACCATCAGATGACCAATGTCTTCAGCAGCATTTCATGTTGAAGTGATCAATTAAAAAATTAGAAAATGGGGATGATCAGTGAATAAGTTACTCCTCTTGCCTTTTGTTACGCAATGGTCGATAAAAAAAACAAACGTCAATGCTGCTACACACAAACTAAGGAACCAATGCAGCATAAATTTACATTGTAAATTGACCCTCTGACTAAAAACCTATTCATAGGGATTTTCAAAAAACAAAAAAAAAACGTTTTTTTCTAGGTATGATAGTGAGTAAATGTTTAAATTTCTAGTTCTCTAGCTCTACTGATATAGATTGTATGCATAATGTATGCATATATGTATATATATATATATATATATATATATAGCCAGCCAGCCAGCCAGCAAGACAGACCAGCTTAAAAAGTGAAGAAACCTATATTGACAGTTTTGGTGACAGTTTTGGTTGATGGTTTCTAATAAGCATAGAGGGTATGAATTTTGTATGTGTAGACATACACATAAAATTATGAATCTATTTTCTATATATACATGCATGTACATATATCTATAAGCTTTTGTGCATGTTATTGTTCATGTAGATATGCATACATATGAGTATAAACATTCATTTGTTGAGATTTGTATACTTACAGATATTCATATGTATATATTCTTGTTTTCAATCCAGTTAATTTTGTCTCTCTTAATATAATATATTCTATTTATATATCTGGACCAGTAGTTCTCAATAAGGTGGGGAGGGGCATACCACCCACAGATGGGCATGAGTAAGAACAAGAGGGAGCACAAGCTTGCAGGAAAAAAGTTAGAATTTCTCTAATTATTTTGGGAATTCTCTTAACAAACGTTTGTATAATAAGGTGATGAAGATAATACAATAAATGTTATTTTCTCCCATATATTTGCAGCACCCATTTCTAATCATTTGGTTCAAGATGTGAGGGGGAGGGGTGGAGGTAAGGTCTAACTACTATAGGTGGGGGCATGGTATTAAAAAGCTTAGGGACCACTGATCTAGAGTACATAAAATCAAAAAAACTTACCAGGAGTTTCAATAATACTGTCAGATTGTTAAGGGTTTCCATACTTTTGCAAAACACTGTATTGAATAATCACTTATTTTTTTCAACTGATGAAAATTAGAGATTACCATTGTGATGTTTTCTCAGACTCATTAAATAGAAAAGTCAGAGGTGTAATAGCATTCCAAGAAAGCTTGAATGGTCTGACAATTCTTTTTATTGGCTTTTTCCCTGTGGGCTTCAAAATAACAACATGTAATCAATTTAAGTAATCCTTCAGTCACTGCGATGATCCATTTCAGATAGGGTGTTGACTTCTATTCAGCATGGCACAATAATTGTCCACTTCGTGAATAATGAAGGTCAAAGGTTTCTGAAATGCAAGTCCTCTTTCAGACTTTCTCTCGTTTAGTGATGCTAAAGTATAATAATTATTAATTTAATTCCATGGAGTAATCTATTTTCATTATTCTTCATACCGAAATGTTATACTCTGACAAATGCTTCCTCATCCATATTAGCTTAAAAAATTACATCAGAAATCTGATCAGCCCAAAGAGACAAACAATCGGTCTGGTTAATCACTCAATAGAAAATATCATGTGACCAACGTCTTTTGGGTGATCGATTGAAAAATTGATAAAAAATGAATTGAGTTACTTCTCTCACCTTTTGCTTGGCACTGACCACTGAAAAATCTGAAATGTTTGAAAAAACGAGCAAGAATGCTGTTGGACTTGAACTAAGGAATTAATTAAGCATGAATTTATATTGTAAATAGAACACCCAACTAAAACGTGGGGGGGATGTAAAAAAATCAACCGTCTTTTCTAGACACAAAAAGGAGTAAAAGTTTAAATTTTCAGTCCTCTAGCTCCATTCATATGCATGATACATACATAGCCAGCCAGCCAAACCAACTTGAAAACTGAACCTATGTTGACAGTTTAATTTGACAGTTCTTAATACCATATATCAATTTGTTTTTGATCTAGAAGAACTTTTTCACTTTTAATAACTTAAAACAACGTTTTAACTTTTTTGCTCTGTGCCTCTCCTTGGCAGCTCAAAAAATTTGATTTCCAATTTAATGTAACAAAACAAATTTGATTTTGAAAAGGTATCATAATATGATGTTAAATTCAGGAATTTAACAAAATTTACCATTTTTTTTCATTATTTTTTTCACTATTACATTTTTTTTAGATTATTCTTTGTACCAAAATCTTATATATTGACAAATGCTACCTCCTTCACATGAACTTCGAAAATTACATCAGGAATCTGATCAACCCAAAGAGACAAACAATATCATATATCTATTTATTTTGGGTCTAGAGAATTGCTGACTAGTTTTCAAACTTTTTTCTCTGGGCCAAACTTTTAGAATAAAAATTTGCTCATGGTTTACCAAATGTTTTATTGATTATACATAAGAGAAACAAAAAAAAAAAAAAAAGCAACTCCTACCAATTCTTGATTCATAACATAGACCTCAACCACTTTATATTATGATCATGGGACATTCAGAACGCAGCTACATAAAAATACACTTAATTCCCAAGATACACTCATAGATGAGAATCTTGCATATATAACCCTGAGTAAGCATACAAACTCAATATGAGATGTGAACTTGTTTTTGTGAGGTAATCTGATTTATGTTATGTTTTATGATAGGCAAACAACTATACTAAACTGCACCTAACACTGAGAGATGGCATGAAATCTGGAAAATTCCACAGCTTTTGATATATAAATGTTTAAATGATTCTTTCATTATCCTTGAATCTTCCCTCATCACATTTGCAATCCCCTCTCGCCACACCACCGTAGAATGATGCACCCTTTGGGAACCACTGAGTAACAGCCTTTAAAGAGATATGATAAAGGATAGGGTGGATTTCCTGTTCAAGGGTAAGCAAAACTTTTCTAGTAAATTGAATTCTATGATTTTCAAGTTGGTGCTTTCCAGACTCAGATGCAGTAGAGAACATTTTCTCTTCAAAAATTTTCCAGTAACTTCATTGATAGTATAAATTATACACAGTACTATAGTGCTGTGGAGATGGTCTTTCCTTACTTTGTGGGGATAGGGGACAGTGTTGCCTTATAATGTATTTACTACAAAATTTCTCTATTTGATCTTAACTGATAAGAAAAGTTAGTATATGTCCAAATACTCATACGATATGGCTTCAAAATTCCCTGGGATTAGTTAAATTTAGAAAGTTCTCTCAGTTCAAACCTGTCCCAATCCCAGAGAGTAGCTAGCCCTGCATTCTCTTGCTTCATTTATTAGCTGATTATAAATGAATAAGATCTTGCATATTCAAATGTAAATTTTCCTTGATTGATTTCAAATTTTTTTGAAGGTAGAGACATATAATACCATAGAAGTAAAGCATCTGTTTCTTGAGAGATAACTCCCTATGGAGAGTGACAAAGTGCCAATTATCATTGCATGCATCAGCTCAGTTATCCTTGCAAGTTTCAAGTCTGGTTGAAGAGATTTTATTCTTACAAGTTCTTATGACCCCCTCTACCCCTTGCAAGATGCAAGTTTACCGAAAGGGTACTTCTACCCTAATCACATAACTTAGATCATACTCAATTAACTGCTGAGTGCACAGGGAAATTTTCCCTAATGAAGGCTCCACATATCACATTACTATTTCCTCTGCCATGGTTTGCAATATGTGTAATACTTCATCCTGTACTACTTTATCCATAGCTGGTGGAGTGGATGGACTTGTGCTTCTCCAAAAGGCATTAGTGTGAAGCATCCCAGCCGGAGTTTGGTTTGCCAAGTTCATTCTCCAAGCCATCCTGCAACTACTAAATTTCCAATAGCCCAAATGATGGAGAGAAAGATAAAACACTTATGAGATTTTGACCAAAAAAACTCTGGCTGGTTACTTGACCCAAACATAATTGATCATGAGCGAAGATTAGCTGAAAAAACAATGATATTACCCATGAGAGAGAGAGAGAGAGAGAGAGAGAGAGAGAGAGAGACCAATGTTAGATTCAATCAATCAAAGATGTATAGGCTGCTATATTGAGCAAAGGTGAAATGCTTGTGGCACGCCCTGAGGAGACTTTGCTCTCTTTTTTCAGAGATGAAGGGGAATAAATTGGGAAACTGACTCTTGCGTAGCCTTCCATTTAGAGCACATTAGAAGTGCTGTGCAAAGAATAACAAGGATCTACTTTAATTCAAGGAGAAGGTCATTGTCTATACATGGGTGTCTACTGAGATGGGGGGAATGTAATAAAAGATGATGGTACAGTACAATCGATTCATATAACCCTAACTTGATGTACTCATATGTAAAGACTATTATTATCTGCTTTCAACAAGTTTGCTGCTAAGATATATTCTTAACATATCTTTTTTCCTTTTTTTTAGTAGTTTTCTAGAGTTTGTCATATTTTGGAATTGTCTTCATCTTTCATTCTAGAATTGAAATGATTCTATTGGGACTAGGGGTGGAAGCCTTTGGCTTGTGTCTAGTGTAGAGAATTAACAGGATTGCTACAGTATGCTCTCTACATGATTTTCAGCTGCTTGTGGTACATGGTATTCCCAGACAGTCACCCATTTAGGCAAGGCTGACCTGAGGTACTGGCAACACAGGCAGTTGCCTAAGTAGCAAATTGCTAGGGACACCTGTCATGCATTTGAAGCAGACGAACTTCCTGAATTCAAATGGAAAAATGAGAAATTGAATAAATCAAACAGTAAAAAGAGTCAAAATAAGAAAATTACTTTATGTGAGGTCAGATTTTTCGGGATTATTTGATGTGAGAAACTATTGGCAAAGGGAATTCTTGTAACTGATAACAAACTCAGTCAGGTTTTAAAGTACGGCAAAGTTCACCTTACTTCGGGCACTTGGAACCCTCGGGCTGGCTTAGGAGACAATGAAGAGTAATGGTGGGGACAGGATAAATTGTCAACCAACTTGACCTCAGATCCCTGAGGCTCTTTAGAGTTTATCATATTCTTGAATTGTCTTCATCTTTCCAACTAGAATTGAAATGACTTTATTGGGACTAGTTTTTGCTTGTAGTGCATTTAACACAACGCATCAATAATACAAGCCTTTTTGAATTCTGCCAAACCAAATCGAGGTTTTTACTTGGAAAAATATTGATGATAAATTCCCTGTGACATCCTGACAGGTACTCTACTTGATTGCTTCACTTTCAGCTGATAATGACATCTGGCCAATATTCAATGTGTGGGTGTGTTTATGTGTTTGTGTGTCCATTTGAACATTTGCCTCTGTGTGTGTGTGTGTGTGTGTGTGTGTGTGAGCATGTGTTTGTGCGTGTCTTTGTTTGGGTAAATGACATCTGGCTAATATTTCATGATTTGAGCATGTGCATGTGTATGTATTTGTGAATTTGTATGTGTATATGTTTGTATGTGTATTTGCGTGTATGTATGTTTTTGTACGTATATGTGTTCATATTTGTGTGCATGTGTGTGTGCAAATGAAATCTGGCAAATATTCCATGATTTAAGCAGTGTGAATGTACATGTGTCTGTATGTGGATATGTTTTCCTATTTGTGCATGCTTATGTGTGCATGTTTGTGTGTGTACATGTGAGCATGTGCATGTATGAATTTTCGTGTATATGTGTGAGTTTGTGTGATTTTGTGTATGTGTGTGCATGCATGAGTGAGTATGATTATATGCTTTTATGTGTGTGTATATATATGCATGTCTGTGTACATGTGTGTGTGTAAATGAGTTTGTATGTGTATGTGAATATGTTTGTGTATGTGTTGGCATGTGTGTGTGCTTGTATGCGTGTGTTTTTGTTTGTGTGAGAGAGCATGCCCAACACATGGCTACTCCAGATGCTTTCAAAATAGATTTCCTTTTTCCCTTCCTTTCTGTCTATGTCTGTTTTTAATGTCTGTTGGCAGAAATCCATGTTTGTGAGAACTTGCCTGCCAAAGCAAAAGACAATAGGATTGTAAACAGAATTTTTAGTAGGTTTTTATATTTTCTATCCTTTATTTTTTGGGGTGATGTCAACTATTCTATTTAACTTTATTTGTAAGATTTGCAAAAGTGCATATACATGCTTCCAAGTAGTAAAAGCAAATTCTATAGGCACAATAGCAAATGTATCCCTTGTTTCCTAAGAAAAAAATACCCTCAAATATAACAACACAGAAAAGCAAAAGACATTTATAGAGATTTCATAAATCAAATAAGGGTTAGAGGTGCACTTGTGTGTAGCTAAGTCAATCTCCTCCTTTAGTTGTGAAATGGGTGTTGTCTCCCTTAAATTTGTCCAAGTAAAAAAATAATGTTGACCCTAATTCAACATGTAGTGACCTCAGAGGTTAGCCCATCCTACCCTGTGTTATTCCTTGGGTTAAGTCAGCCTTATAGAAAATTTGTAGCTCTAGAATGCAGCCATTAGCCTGGCTATAATATAGTGGCAAGCAAACAAAGAAACACTTGTTGCCTTTAGTATTTGATGTATATACATATGTATACACATACAAACATGTGATAAATATTTCATGAGTATAAAATGTAATGCGCATCCATGTATATATTTTTACTTATGTGAAACACACTTCAATGAGCATACAGATACTACACTCTGAATCTAGATAGAAATGCCTGGGAGAAACTTTTTGATCCTTGGCAAAGTTCACAGATACTCTGATTCTTGGCAAAAGTACCAATCCATACGTGAATGATCGTATCACTTTTGATTGGTACTATGCTAGTACAAATAAATAAATAAGGTAGAAATATGTACTTCACCCTAAAGAAAAAGATTAAGCAAAAGGCGCTTACCAATTTACTATTTACAACACTAAATCAAACTGTATATACCTATGCTACAGTAATATTGTGAAACTAGTGATTTAGTGTAATTCTCTAAAGATTTTATGAAATCTTTGAACAATTCAGTGATTTCATGAATCTAAGCTGTATATGCACTGTGAAATCTGAAGCAGAAAATACTTGATTTTCATTAAGTTTAGCTTAGTTTGATACAAGGTTACAGTATGGGACACCCAGTGAGGATCAAACCTATTGCAGTAGTAATTACTACAATGGTTGTGAAACAAGGGATATCACATTATAACTGGAATGTTCAGGGATTTCATAATATCCCCAGGAATTTCATGATATCACTAGTTTTACAATCTTACTATAACATCTCTTGCTCTGTTAATTTTAAATCAGTTTTTGTTTGTTATCATGTTGAATAACCTTTGTATCATGAGTGAATAAAGAATGAAGGGAATTGGGACAATAAGTTACGATGTAACATGAGAGAAGTAAACAGCATTACCTGAAAATTTGGTAGGTAAAATTGGCTGATATTTGAAATTGGCAAAAAGATAAAAGAAATATCTATATCTTGCATAAATAAATCACTCTAGCCAACCAGAACTATTTATTTAAAAAATCTAATAAAATTATCAAAAGAAGAAATTTTTTTATCTAAAATTATCTAAAAGTACAAAAACAAAGTTTGGTTCCAAAATAACCATAGAGACTCCAAAAAGCATTTTTTTGAAAAAATAAAAAAGTGTTTTTAGATGTTGCCTAATGGTGAGCTCATGCAAATTTTCAAATTTGTGACCACAAAAATGTGACTAGGAGTGTCTGGTAACACACACAGATGAGCAAAGAGAGAAGAATCTGTAGCCCACTTAGCTGGTCGATCAGACAGGCCATTTGTGGGGCTACAGTGATTCAATTTCCGCTGTATTTAACAGAAGGATTAAAAAAAAGATTCCCTCTATCTGCAGTAATTGGTATCTTATAATCAGGGTAAATACAAATGCACAGAATAGAAAACAAGACGAGGATG
This sequence comes from Thysanoteuthis rhombus, assembly GCA_963457665.1. Classification (NCBI taxonomy): domain Eukaryota; kingdom Metazoa; phylum Mollusca; class Cephalopoda; order Oegopsida; family Thysanoteuthidae; genus Thysanoteuthis; species Thysanoteuthis major. Next base: position 17,700,670 of record OY735204.1, read on the forward strand.
AACCAATTTTTACACACTTAATTCAGTAATAATTGAACATTAAACAGTGTCAGATTTATTGATTTACCATTATATATACACACACACACACACACACACACACATATATAAGTATACATGTATACTCCTGAATTTGATTCCTGCAGTAGCCCTATTTTCTTTAATTGTTTATTCTATTTATATTTTCTAGGCCAAGTGATACTTTCACCATGTAAGAACAGGAGATAATTTCAAATGGAATTTCAAAATAATATAATAAAATTCAAAATTGTTTCTGTTGGATAGTATATCTATTTCCTAATATATATATATATATATATATATATATATATATATTGTCTAGAAAGTTTTAAACTCTAAACACATTAAAAAACTTCCTTTCAAGATTTCTTAGTATCATTTCAGTCACTCATTTCCCAATATCCATTAATGTAATTTATGTAAATTTCATGGTGTTTTTTACTATGTTTTACACATAATTTGATATTATGGTTCTATGTGTTAATTTTCTCTTGTTGGAATCACCAGTTGTTTACCATGTTACTGGGATTTAAAAACAAAACAGCTATATCAACATGACACCCCAGCAGTGTTGATCAAACATCACCCCACTTTCAGCTATGATTTTGATATATAGGTTACGTCATACCACATGTAGTTTGTTATTTTATATAGGGTATTATCATGCTGTATTGTATATGGCTGTTATTTTATACTACATAAGATTTAATTCTTTCAAAACACAAGTTATTAAAAAATGTTCTTGATGATGAGGGTTCAATAAGTATAACAAAATACTTGACTTGTTGTTTATGTCACTTCTATTGAGTGTTCACCCATGTGAATGTTAAATCTGTTATGTCAGTTTTAATTTAGGACTCCATGCAAACCAACTTATGATATCATCTTTAAGAATACTAATTACACAGAAAATCTTCTTCAAGTTGATTTTCTACCTACTCATTTAATAAAAGAATTTGACGATTTTTTTTCCTCCCGCTAAACTTAAAGTTAATTTTTCCATGTCGTATACCATCTTACAAACATCAATTTTTTTTTCAATTATCAAAAAAATAAGTCTTATGTCTGTCAAAACTGGCTATTCCATCAATATACTCAGACAATTTGTTAATAGGCATTTCATGTCCAATCTCCCCACTCCACCCAACTACCTATCACTCAGATGAATAGACCAGAGGCGAACGTTTTCCCCTTTCCCAAGCTCCAGTGAATACTATGATCTTCCACACTGACAAAGACTAAATACGTCTCTTTTGGTTAGCTAATTCGCCTAATATTAATACAAATTTATTTTATGTAATATGCATTATTCTTTTATTTTTTTTTAATACCCTTGCTAACTTATTCTTTAATTTTCGTAATTATTTCATTATAGTCAAACTGATAAGTTTTAATGGGAACAGCATGTCTAATCATGGCTTTAGTAAATTGTCTAAAAATCTTACTAACTTTGCCACTTTGACTGTCCATTCTTACTGGTAAAGAAACAATTTTCAGTATAAAATCAATAAATCTAAAAGTAGCTCATACTATTCTTAGACATTCTGATAATATAATTTTGTAAAATATGAAAGATGGAATACTACTTGTTCTGAATGGCATATGTACAATATGGAACAGAAATGAGTCTCATTTATCAAACAATTTATAGGCAAACATTCCATCCTCAATTTTAATCTAGGAATGTTGCTTGCATTCTGTTATCTTCACACTTGATCATCAGGGTATATAGCACTCAATGATTTTCCAAATTCTCTTCTTACATAAAGAGAACATAAGTCATCCTAAGAATGAACGAACTCACTTTATATTAGTTCTGATTAAAGATGACAAGCATATATATTCATAGATATATAAATACAAATTTGCCCAACAGGGTGCAGGATCAATTCCCATAGGGATACCTATAATCTGATGAAATAATTCATTACCTACTTTAAAGTACATATACATAAATTTATATAAAGTATGAATATATATATGCGAAATGTATGTATGAATCTATCGAATCACTCTATCCCCAAAAGGACCAAAAATGCCCAATATTTTGTGCTGGTAATTTTTTTTATTGATAATTGTAAATAAAAGATCTATTTTTTTTTAGATAATTAGTTCTGTCACACGAGCAGGATACAGTGATTTATTCATACAAGGTATGGATATGATACTTATCTATCTCTCTCTCTCTCTATGTATATTTAAAGAGACAGGGAGACCATGAGAGAAAGAAAAAAAGGGAAAAAAACCCTTCTCATATTGACATGTATGAAGATTGGGGGAAGTAACATAGAGAAATAAGAAAAATAAAATTGAAGCTCCTCCTTTCTGAATGGAATATGGTGATATTTTTGCTTTTGATCATCAGATGTTGTTGAGTAGTCCTACTCATCTGCACTTAAGAACCTTTCAATAATACGGTCCATACAATTAATTACAGCCCATGCAATTAAACAGTCATCTATCTTCTGCAGTACTTTAACTGCCATGTCCTTGCCCTTTACTAGTTCTAGTTTCCCTTAAATAGTGAACCACTTGTTCTTCTATGTATGGTTATCTCTTTAATGAACTGAATCTTTTCCAAGAACATCCAACACACACACACACACACACACACACACACATCAAGGCATAAATACATGATACATATTTGCATATAAGTTGATCCCAAATCCAAGGGGTTAATTTTAGTTTAGTCTAATATTCTCTAGATAAGTCAATTCTCCAATATAGCATTGTGTCAATCAGTGTAAACTTCATTAGGACTAAGCAGACTGAAATGCCCACGTCTCTTTGATGATTACCTCAGCCAAAACTTGTCAACATTAAAGCCTTTTTAAGTATAAGTCTTCAAAGAAAATATTCATTCTATATATTTTAGTTAACAAACTATTTCTTTAGACACAATAACTAAAGAAATTGTTTGTTAAATAAAACATATACCAATTTTTTTTTTTGATTATTCGAACTCTTCAAACTCATCTCTTATATCATCTTCGATGTAGCCTTTATGTTTTGGTTGATTCCTTTCTACGGCCCACTTCAGGTGTTAAATGTAATATCTGTAAAAAAAGAGATAAAAATGTTCAATTTGTTTGAAAAAGTTGGCTTGTTGATGACTCTTCTTAAAGTTATAGATATAACTAACATATATTTGAGAAAAATAATTTTTCTAGCCCCCTCAGTGGATCTATCAAATAAAAAGCAATTATTTTGTATTTTATAATAACAGGATGCATTTTTATTTTGCCAGAAGTTTTGATAAGTTGTTCTTAGATTTAAATACAGCAGTTTCAGTGTAGAAACATACATAGATTGTAGGAGGTAGGGTAGAAAAGAGTGCTGGGTAAGGCAGTTGGCAGTGACCTACAATGTTGAGAGGGCAAATACTATTTTATTTTTTGTCTTTTTACAGTATCGTACTCTATTGTCATAAATATTTTGAATGAAATACCAAGCCATTACCTTTTTTTTATGAATTATTTAAGTTATTTTACTTTGTCCTTTTACTTATAAGTACATCATCTATACTACATGTTAATCTATACACTCATATATAATATTATAGCAGATATGATTGAAGGCACCAAGCAAGGAGGACTTGCCTGTCACTTTCTGGATATTGCTTTTATGGCTATTTTATAATTGCGTTCTTTCTCTGTTATCTTTTCAGGATCTCCATACGACTTGTCTAGGCTTGTGCCCTCGAAAGGTCACTTCAGTGCCATTGCTCACAGCATCAGAAACAGAGTTTGTTGCTTGAGAATCATGTTGCACAGTCAGCAAACACTGCAGCTTAATCATAGGTTAATCCTTGGCACATACTCTATTGTCTACAGAGACAGATGGAAGCTAACAACAAATCTTATCATAAACTGATAAACATCTTTAATTGTATGTTACTTGCACCTTGGATACCAGATTATCATTAACTGCCATAACTCATTAATTGTGATAAGTTAACAGGGAGCAATCATGTTTTCTATTTCCTCTCTCTCTCTCTTTAATTATATATATATATATATATATATATATATATATATATATATATATATATATATATATATATATGAATATATAAACTTGTTGATCATTAAAGATAAAGGTAATTCAGAAAAACACTCATATAATTAATACCTTTTTTGAGTGATTGTTTTCGTGTGAAGGTGAGTGAAGAGTCTTATGTTACTGAGAAGGAAAGTGATATATATAACCCTTAAGGCAAAATCCCTTAATGATGGAAACACCAGTTTTTGGGGGATCACTGGAGTTAAGCAATATTGAGTGTGGTCAGTACCTGAGATTAGAAGGTGCTATAAGCAGCATGAAATCATGTAGCAAGCCCTTTGTGGCTATCCCAGTAATCCTTCTAATGAAGAAACTGATCTCTACACTAAGCTCAATAGCAGAAGCTAAAGATCATTTCTTCTCCTCCTCAGCCCAATCATCTGACTGGCTTGGCTGCCAGCAACAAGAAATGAATGAATGAATGAATGCCCCGAACCTGGAATAAGTTGTTTAGATTGACCAACAAGTTGTTAAGTAAAATAGATCATTCATTTAAAAATCATTCATTGGAAATGTTCATTTCATGAGCTTCAAAAAAATTGGAGAAGGACAATCATCTGGCACTAAATGGATTGTCTAGATTGGATAGATCCATTTAAATGCAGATCAGAATACATGACTTCATCAGAATCATTGACTTGTAAGAGGAAAAAAGAGGATAACCTAATGGATTGGTGTATTGTTGCATAGAATAGCAATAAATTTCCAATTTGAGATTGATTAAAGATAAAACATGGCAATAGAAGGATTCTGTCAGTGAGAAGAGCTCATGTTCATTTTTGTTGTCTCTTTAACAACTTTTGTGTCTTTTCTATTGTGGACTTTTGTTAACTTTTCCAAAATGAGGCTATTTTTCCTTCTTTGACAATTGTTCTCCTTCACTTTCAGACACTATTTGAATTCTCAAAATGAAGTTTATATTGGCTCTTTATCAAAACCAGGTAATGCCTGAAGATTTTACTATACAGAAAAAAATTTAATTTTCCCACCTTGGTAATGGACTCAAGTTTATAGAACTTCTAGTGGCAATATTCATGCCTACTGCCAGTAAATTCGATTAAAATACCACAGGATAAACAACATTCTGGCGTTTAAGAATGGTGGCATCTATGAAGGAATGCCATGTATATATATTTCTGACAAATATTGCAATATTGAATCACTGTAGCCCCACAAATTGCACGTCATCGGGTGCTCCTGGTCACATTTATTATAAAGAACTCTTTTTTGTTTTGTTTTTCAAGAAAGGTTTTTTTTTGGTCTCTGAGGGGATTTAGGACCAACAATACCCAAACCTTGGGCAGGTATTTTTTAAATAGATAATGTTAGATTTAAGATCTATTTTTTTAAGATAGTGCAAGATAAAAGATCTATTTTTTGGATAATTTTAGATAATTATTTTAGATTATTAATTCTGGTACACATGCGCACAATGGTAATTCATTTATGTGAGGTGCAGATATTTTTACAAGTCTTCTTTTTGTACATATTGATGTGGACACAGATCAAACTACTGGAGAGAAAAATAACCACCTGTGAGATGATATGCCTCAGATGAGCAGCAAACTAAATGAGGAAGGACTTGATTAGCAATGAAACAAATCAGAAAAATAGTCTGAGTAATTCTAGTCTACGAAAGAGAATCAAATAGTTTGGACACCTGATAAGGATAGCAACTGACCAACCAACATCTACTGCCTTCAATGCTGGAACTCCAGGCGTCCTGGAAAGTCAACGACCTCACAGGTGTTTGATTGAGATTGTGGCAGAAATGCTCAAGTCCCATGGCGTGTCCGTTACAGAGGCCACCAATCAAGCCATCAACCACAATCTCCACTTCCTCTGGACACTTACATACATAGTCACATACTTATAAATGTCAGAACATATGAGTAACCTACAGCCAGTAAAAGTGTTTAAACTGGTCTGTTGTGGGTAGTGGTGATTAAGACTGCCATCCATATATGCTTCTTTTTACCTCATAAAATGTAAATGGTGAATGTAAAATCAAGTTACCTTGATGAAAATACTATCAGTATGGCTTGAACCATGAATTCATGATATACCCCCACCTCAGATCTGGTTAGTCATTCAAGAGAAACTGTCACATGACCGTCTTTGGGTAGCATGTCTTGTTGGCATTAATCAATTAAAAAATGGGTGATCAATGATTAAGTTACTTCACTGGCCTTTTGTTGGGCTGTGATCACTAGAAAGTTCAAATTAGAAAAAAACAAGCATGAATGCTGCTGGACACAAATTAAGGGTCAAATTTAGCCCACCTTGTAAATTGGACCTCCAATGAAGACTTAATTTGAAGTGGAATTTAAAAAAGGAAAAAAAATTACCTACTCATTGAGGGAAATGTGTGTATAAAAAGAAGTTTTTACTATGAATGGTTAGGGGTGAGCAAACTCCTGCTCCATAGATACGTAGATAGATACATGCATATAAATGTCAGAACACATGAATAACCATTCTGCAGCAACAGTGTTTAAGCCGATCTGTTGTGGGTAGTGGTGATTGGAAATAGAATGGGTTTTCCTAATCAGGCAGTGAATCTGTGATAGTCATGAGCATATTGGAACAATTCAATTGATTGGGGGGGTTGCTTTGCCTGAAAATTTACATGATTTTGCCTGAATTACACTGATTTGCCTGAAATTTTACACTGTTTTGTCTGAATCTAGACGTTTTCTAAAAGACATTTTTTTTCATCTTTATAAAAAAACTTTTTTAACCTTTTAGGGCCTTATTTTGATTGGTTTATCAATGGTATCTAGATTCTCCAGAATCTAGATGGTTCTAGATGTTTTTTTACTCTATTTTAGATGTTTTTTGGTTGAAAACACCAGTGATGTTATCAATAGGATTTATTCAGACCATATTCATTCTTTGATGAAATTTTTTGCATGAATTCAAATTTTGGTGGTTCAATCATTGAATTTGATAGTGAGTTTAATTACATAATTGGACAGCAACTGCTGTATATTTGTTACTCAAAGGAAGCAAGCAAAAATTATTTGGAATATCATTTGCAATTACAATTTATCATGAGAAAAATAATTCTGCTATGATAATGTGATCACTGTTCTTGCTGTTTTGCAATTAATTCTGATTTGGGTAGCAATCAAAATCCTGACTTTCAGATTTCTGATCTTGATTATCCCAAATGTTTATTGGTCAACTTTACCAACTCTTCATATTTCTGATTCTTCATTTGCTTGAAAAACAAAGGAAGATAATTTGAGTAACTGAATAGGCCTTTCTTTCATACTTTATTATTTACAAAAACACTGATTAACTTTTTTTCCCCCCTAAAATTTATGCAATGGGGGTATGTTTACAATTTGTGAAAAAAAAAAAGCATCTATTGTAAATGAAGTATTTATTTACGAAAAAAATTTAGTATTAATCACTGCTACCCACAACAGACTGGTTTAAACACTGCTGCTTGGTTATTCATGTGTTCTTTCATTTATATGTTTCTATTAATGTGTCTAACCTGACTTCACCCAGGCCTTACCATTCATAATAGAAATTTGAAATTTTGCACACACACTCCCCTCAACGAATGAGGACAGTGTCTTTTTGTTTTCTGAAAATTCCCTTCTGAAATGTGTATCTAGTCAATGGTTCAATATGCAACATAAGTTCATGCTAAAGAGGTCACTCATTTGTGCCCGCTTGTTTTCCAAAAATTCAGACCTTTATTAGTGATCACAGCCCAAGGAAAAGCAAGAGAAGTAACTTATTCATTGATAATTCCTTTTTTCAACTTATCAATTGATCATCCCAAACTCAACATCTATAGGTAATTCATAATTTTCCTTGTAATGCTAGTTCACATTATATATCATATATATGACTTACGAAGGAAAAAAGGATTAAGTACAATTGTATATTTTTGTACAATTTATAAAAGATTAACGATTTATTGTTATTGCTGATTGAGTATTTACAATGAAATGAAAGAGAGGCCATTTCAGTTACTCATATTGTCTTTCTTCGTTTTTCAAGCAAATAAAGAGTTTGGAAAATGAAGAGTTACAAAGTAATAAGTTGGCCAATCAGCGTTTGGGATAATTGAGGCCAGGAATCTGAAAGTTGGTATTATGAATCAGATTTCTTCAAATAGTGGGTCTATAAGTGAGAGAGCACACCTTAAATCATTCTCAACTTCGCACTTATTTTGACCTTTCAACTTGATAGATAAAAGTGCAAAATTGGGGTCATGTCTTATGCATAGGTTGCTCTATCCAGTCAATACATGATACATTCTTATTATTAAATAATGTCATTAGGAATGAAGTGGGTGAACAATATTTTATAAAGCTCTTTTGCCTCCCTCTCTTTCATTCAGGGCCTGGAGGAGTTTGGTTATCACTTCCAAAAACTTAAGTAAGCTGATGGAATTGCATCAAATTCCAAACTAGATACGCCAAATGAGCTTGAAAGTTTGGCAAGTTAATTGTGATGAGTAGTTCATCTTTATTCTGGTTGTACAGAAAAGTCATCACTAAGCTCATAGAACTGAGCAAGGATGTTTCCTTCTGATAATCAACAAACTTTCTGGTGAAACAACGGAGCTTGATGTTCAGCATTCATTCTTCTACTTTAATCATGAAAAAGCCTTATATTCAGTGCTGAACCTTTGATAAAGTTGACTTTTTTTATGATAATCTCTAAACGAATGTGCAAAGCTATTGGTAATGTCATTGAGGTGAGAGCATCTTTATGAATCATGCAATGTACTCAAACTACAATAGGATCCTTATGTTTGACAAGCCCAAAGAATCCAGATCGAGAACCCAACATTGCCAGGGCACCATCTGTACACTTTCTAATTATATTTTCCCTTGGAAGTACTTCTTTATCAAAGGAGATGAAAATTAGCTTCATTACATCTGTTCCTTTCATTCTTTTGGTCAATGAGTGACTAATATCTGGATCATTAATACATCTTATATAAATGAGAAGCCGAGAAAGGTTTACAATATCACCTGTGTATTAAGGAATGGACATATTTGGTCCAACAGAATGAATTATAAATTGCATTATATTATATAGAAACTTATTTGAAATGATCTCCTGTTGTTACAGTGTTAATATATTACTCAATTTAGACAATGTAAAATTCAATATCACCTGTTTTGTCTGCTCAAATAGCAAAATACTTCAATGATTTTATCTTTGCAATCAATTGATATTCAATATTGTAAGCAATGTCTTGTATTCATGAGTTGATGGTGTTGTTAGAGAGCATTATTTGTTTCAATTTTCAACTGAATCATCACCAAGAATAAGTTTGGGACCATCAAAAATACAGGCCTTGATTAGACTTTCCCCAATTGTATGAGCTTTCTTATTCTTATTTTTGGCTCTCTGCTGTGCAGTAACATATCACACATATGTTGCAGCTTATGAGTTCATTGCTTCATCAAATTATGGATTTTAAGCTTAGAAAATTGTCAATATTTTCCAACCCCTCTATACGCCCCCCCCCACTGTTGGGAACCACTGAGCTAGAGAATCAACACGGCAAAAGTTGTTATGAACCTACAAAAACAACTAAGAATGAGAAAAATAGTCCAAGAAAAACAAATTCTAAATCCTCAAGTTACACAGTTTATTTGGCATGTCAGTTGGAAACCATGTCAAAGCAAATATTGAGGTGTGGTATGATCCAACATTGTATTTGGATTGTAGCTTTGATATGAAAATCTTCTTATGTTCTAGAAGTCTGGTAGGATATCAGCAAGTGAAGAAGCATCAGAGATTTAAAAATTAGTACTGCCATCACCTGGAGGGCAGGGTAATTGTTTTCAGAATGGGAATATAACCTCTTGTTAAATGTCTGCTTGAACCCTCTGATTAGGCTAGCTGTGAGTGACAAGAAATGAATGTACACAAACTCATCTATTTTCTTTTGCTTTGAATTTGCGTTTAAGGAGCTATGGTTATATTGACAATATTTGGAAGACAACGGTACTGTCATTCAAATTTTGGTACCAAATGTAGAATCCAGAACCTAAAATTGATTCAGGTCAGAAAGTGCTAAACAACACATCACAATTTCATATGTTATTGTTTACATGGAGGTTTTGTTTCTTTTTACACAAAAAGATAAATACATAGTTTTCATTTCATCAAAATATAACTTAATCTTAACAAAACAAGGATGAAATCTAAAATGTTGCTATTTGATCTCTTCGCAATATTCTTTCATGTACTCCAGGGGTTTGAATTCTAAATTTCATTCCTGATTTGATTAAATTAAATAAAATTTTGATTGTGGCATCCTTGCTTTGATTAAATCAAAATAAATTTTAATGAAATTTAAACAATGTATTTATTTATTTTGTGTAAAAAAAAGAAATAGAAATTCTTTGTAAACAATAACACATGATGTATGATGCCATATAAAGTATTGACTAAATATTTGTGCTTCTGACCTGAATCAATTTCAGATTCAGGATGCTAAATTTGATCTAATTTTCATCTAAACACAAAAATCAGCATAGGGGTAACTCAGTTTAGCAGAATGACATCAAACTAGATGCTGTGAAAAAAACAAACCCAAACACTTTAATTCTTTTCTTCAAATTACTGAAGCAGAAAATTATTAAATATAATATGAAATGCAATGGCATAGCTTTTAGCTAGACATTTTAGGACTTGAGGGGCTTGCATCCTGGAGGAGCCCTCTCTAACATTTAATGAGATTTGATGAAAAAAACACATTTGCAATAAATAGACAGGCACTATCATTTGGTAAGAAACAATTATCATTCATGTAATTCATGTATGTACAAATATATATTTCTGTGGATAAGTCAACACTTGAAGCATCCAAAAAATATTTTGAAAAATGGGACCATCCTATAAGCCAGATATAATAACAGTGAGTCAAAACCATGAAATTCAGACTAAAATTGGGGTCATGTCTTATGCGTAGGTTGCTTTATCCAGCCGAAATATATGGTACATCCTTGTTATCGTATTATGTCAGTAGGAATGCAGTAGGTGAATGATATTTTATAAAGCTCTTTTGCCTCTACCCCTTTCATTCAGGGTCTTGAGAAGCAGTTTCAAATACCTCTTCACCCTTACCCCCCCATATAATTACATCACTGGCAAGAACAGGTGCCATGAGTGAAAGACTTCTCGGAAATGTAAAAAAGGGTGGATATAATTTAGGAAGATTAGTAGAAGTGAAAAAACAGGAAAATTTGTCCTTCACACTAAACATACACTGAATGATTTACATTTTTATTTATTTTCATCTTGCAAAATAGATGAGGAAGCTGTGTATCGAACTCTTTCAAGACATTTCAGAGCAGATGCATCCAAAATGTCACTTTTGTTGATGTAAATGTAATGTAATATAATGTTTTGAAGCAAAATATTTAAAAGGAACAAATAAAACAGAAAGGCACCTGACTGCTTGGTTAAGCGGTAGAGCATAAAAGTGTTAACCACAAAATCTGAGGATCTGTAGCAAACACGGAGGTAAAATATGGACCAAAACTGTCACCATAGGTTTCTTTGGTTTCGAAGTTAGTCTGGTCTGGCTGGCTGGCTGGCTATGTAGGTGTGTATCACTCATAAAGGCTGTGCCAATGGAGCTAGAGGTCTAAAAATTTAAACATTTTCTCCCCTAAATAAGTCTTTAGTGGGGGGGAGGGGTCAATTTGCAATGTTACTTCATGATAAATCAATCCCTTAGTTTGCATCAAATTCGTTTTTTGAAAATTCTGACTTTCTTAGTGATCACTGCCTAACAAAATGCAAGAGGAGCAAATTTTTTATTGATCACCCCTCTTTCGGATGTTTTAATTGAACCCAAAATGGAACATGCTGCCAAAAGAGGTTTGTCATGTGACGGTTTCCATTGATTGACTGACTAAACCAGTTTTTGTGTTTTCTTTCATACCTCTATTTTTTCCTTCTTTTAATTCTATTTTTTTTATCTCTTTGTCCTTTTTAAAATCTTTTTCCTTCATTAAAAAAATAGAAGTTTACAAACTGCATGCTTTGAGGCCTTACTTCTGTGAAAATGGTGGAAAGTATGTGCCCACTTTAGCAATACAATTCGTAAATAGAACCCTACCCTAGCAGGACTTGATATTTTTTTCTTGAAACTGACATTTTCAGTAGTAAGCAAGGTATTATGGATTGAAAGCACAACAATTTACATGATAAAATTCTTTTTCTATTTTCTATCAAATATTCGACATAATCTAATCTTGACCTCTTTTTCTTTCTATTTTTCTTCCTCCATTATGTTGTTTTTTTCCACTTTCTTCATTTTCTTCTTTTTTTGCCTCCTCTTTTTTACTAGACTTTTTCTTCTTCTTCTTCACCTTCTTCTTGTAATCCTTCCATAAAGGTATCAGAGTAATTTTATTCCACAGTATCAATTATCAATTACCATTTCTTTTTTCTTTGACAATGATGCAATCTGTTTTGCAATGTTTCCAGCTATTGATCTTCCTGTCCTAAAAAATCCCAGACGCTTTTATTTCTTTTGTTTTCCACTATTGATGGAAAATTTAATCACATTATTTGAACAGGTACATGCATTACCCCGTGTCTCTCCATCTAACGGACTGTCAACATGATACATCCAATAATTCTGAATGAATTTCAATGAAATTTTGTGGGTAATGGAAGAAGTGATTACATTTTGAAGCTGATCCATGCTCATTTCCCTTCCCCACATCATAGCTATCTGTCTACACCAAATTATATCTCCAAAAGTTCACTGTGTTTCTACATGATATCTCCAAATATTTTCAATGAATTTCAATCAAAGTTTGTAGAAGAGTAGACAATGGGCTTCAAAAAAAGTGATTAAATTTGGGGGCAGATCCATGAGTAATTACCTCCCATATGTCTTAGGGACAATGGTGTTGACAGTGGTACACACTTTTTAAGTGGTTCCTTGTTCTACTCGTATTCTTTCTATTTTCACTTTTTTCTTTTCTTTTTCATTTTTTTTCATTCAATATTTTTTTCTTCAAATTCCAGGTACATGCTCTTGACTACATAATGGATGAATTTTAGAAATTCCTTTGAAGTGACTTTAAAGCACTCAGGAAAATTTTGTTAATTACTATTTTGCTGTTAGAAACCGTCAACTGCTAACCAAAACTATCCACTGGTTAACATAGGTTTCTTAAGTTTTTATGTAGTTCTGGCTGGCTATCAATTTATGTTATGTCATGTATACAAGCCATACCAATGGCACTAGAGAGCTGAATATTTAAACATTTATTCCTTATTATATCGAGAAAAAATGTTTTTGTGTTTTTGTCCTCTCTTCCTTAAGTTCTATTGGGAGGATGGAATTAAAATGTAAGTTTATGCTATATTGGACCCTTAATTTGAAAAAAATTCAATTTTTTTCATGATCAACTAAGGGCAAGAGGGGTAATTTATTAATTTATCACCTTTTTTTCTAATTTTTAATTGAGCATCCCATCATGGTAAGCTGTCACTATTGGTCACATGATAGATTCTATGGAGGGAATAACTAGACTTGTTCTTCCTATTCTTACATCAACACAGAGGCGTAGCTGAAGGTAGAGCATTTTTTTGCCCCTCTAGACCCCCAATGGAGGCTTTAATGTAAATCCCACTAAATGTTGGAAGGAGCCAGTCAAGGAATCAATAATAGTAATGATAATATCAGTAGCAGCCATCAGACCCCCTTTGTCCTTCCCCTTTCTATCTCCCTTCCAACTCTCTTATTAAACTGTCAAGCTTTCTTTTCTTCACTTTCTTCCCATCCTCTCATCAAACTACCTAACTTCATTTTCTCCCCTCTCCTGTCCTGTCCCTCTTATCAAATAACCCAACAAATAATCCTATCTTTTAAGCTCCTACTAAGCAAAGTGATTTGTTCTATTTCACCTTCATTACTTCATGATCTGATATCAAATACATAAATTCTGTTGGTGGCAAATGTCTCACATCTATCTGTCATAGTATGTTTGAGTATGCTAAAGCATACTAAACAATTAGGTTGCACTCAACACATGCTTAAGCTGTTTATAAGCTAAAAAAATGCAAAATCATCTAACTTACATAATCAGGTGGATAAGACTGCTATACATATACCGTATATCTAAAAAAGGAGACACCCCAAAGAATGAGCAGGGTGGCATTAGTGATATTTTGAACATACATGTATCTATAATACATTTTTTAATTCATTTATTTAATGATGAATCATTCATCATTTTTGTTTTTATTTTTCACAAATGCTTTTTACTTTCATCTTAATTCATTAGTTACTTTTTCTTACAACTTCTGCTCAGACTAATTTCCCTTTGGCATTGAACAATGTCAATTGTAATGAAGAATAAATCTTAGCTGGGATTAATATGATACTGAAGTGCCATTTACTAAGTGGATGTTTGGGTCCAAGAAAGACAAATGTGTTATAAAAATAATGAAAAGTCAATTACAATTTCAGTGGTGAACAAAGGTATTGTTTTCAGCACAAAATCAGAGAAATTATGTGTAAAGCACCATATTCTGCAGAGTTATGTTGTTTGATTGCGAAGAAATAAAATGTGACTCTTAGATTTATGGACTGCTTGTAAAAGCTGGTGATTGACAGCGTACAACTCTTCAATGAATAGAACTAAAAATAATGGAACTCATCTGTGAATTGATTAATAGAAAAAAAATCAACTCAATGGTCGAAGGGGAATAATTTCAATCAGGAGTTACTTCCCTTCATAAATTTCCTTTAATAATTTTATGAATTTAAGAGTTAAGTAAAACTTTTGGTGAAAATTCTGTTCATTGTTTTCTGGGAGAATGGGAAATAACGCAAATAGGTGAAAATATTAGGGTCTATCGATCATTTACCTTATATAGTGAACCACGCTATACTGAACTGATCTAAATTGGAGGATGTACATATTCCCCTTTTCCTCACAGCAAAAATCCAGCCAAAAGGTACTTTGATTTAATAGTAAATATCATATACTAGCTAGACCTGTGGAAATTCCACAGGTACTGAAAAATATGATTATAGAAAGAAAGAGGGGGAAAATTAGGTAGTTTACAGAGTGAGTAGGAGAATTTTCATATATAAAACTAATCCATGCTTGTATATCATTTAGATAAAATCATGGACCAGCCACAAAGATTGGAAGGGATGAAGGAGACAATGAGAAGATATAGTCTCAGGATGAGAGAGAGGCAGAGGCCTGAGAAATATATATCATAAGAAGTATTTTCAATAAAATGAATGATTTTTTAATAAAATAAGTTATATCTTTTTTTTAATTTATAGTAAAAAAAGAAAGGAAAAAGTAATACATTCTCATAAAAAAATACATTGGATTTCAAAAAATCTTAACAAACTTGTAATTTTGTTACATAATAAGGAAATGAATGCTTTTATCATCTGTTTTATTCAAATTTCTGGGTTCCAAAACTCTCTATAAAATGATTCGTCAGTTTGTGATAAATTGACCAATGATAGTATTACAGACCGAGATTGTGACAAGTGTAATAATAGTATAGATACTTATCATCCCTTTTCATATATTTATATACTGGAAACTCAATCTTACTTGTGTGAATTGCATGTTCTGGAAAGATAGAAGAGATTTATGAAAAAAGATCTGGTTTCTGTTGCTGCCAAGTCAGTACTCAGACATTAGTTCATATAACTGGCACAATTCAGAGGTATAGTTAGAGATTTGGTGGGGATTTGGGAGCCTGGGGGTGTTTGACTCCTTGATGCACCCCACTCCAACATTTAGTGAGATTTGTCAGTACAAATGCAGTAGATGAGCTACTATTTATAAGGCTTTTGCCCCCCTCCATGAGAGGGGGGCAGACAGCATTTTGAAATAGCTCCCTCTCAGCTATGCCTCTTATACAACCAATAGTTTCCAATAAAATTGGTGAAGTTAATGACTTAATAGGAACTATTTTTAGATTTTATTCAAAAATATTAGTGTACATAATAAACTACTTTTAAGATACTCTACCGTTTTCAATGAAGAGTGAATATATGATGAAATGGCAAAGTAAAAAAAAAGAAACAGGAAATTGTATTGAATCAAAGCAATGATCAAAGGAGAAAATATTTTAAGAATAGGAGAAAGCAAGTAATCATGATATTCTTTGAGAATAAGAGATTTTTGTTCAGTCATTCTGAATTGGTCAAGTACCGTCTGGAGTTGTCTGCCAGCAGAAAAGTAAACAACTCCTGCAGACAGCAAGGGTGATCTGAAGAGAAGAATGAACAGTGCCAAGAAAATCAGTGAAGTGCAACTGACCCAATATCTGATTAAAAAGAAGAAGAAGCCATTTTATAAGATGAATTATTTCTGGCCAGTGGGTCAGTTGTTGTCATCTTAATATGGCTGACATGAAAGGTGAGATGTAAACAAGTTGTGTTTGCTTGACTTGAAACTTTATGAACAGGTTCATTAACCCAGTGTTTCTTAAACTGGTGAATGATCCAACAAATAGTGAATAAAATTATTTGGGGGAAGCTGGGGATAATGAATCTAAAGGGGTGAATGTAGGGTGAATGAAACATGAAGTAAATGAGTATATCTAGATTTTATATTTTTTACTCTAAAAAAAAGTGATTTTTGAGGTAAATATGTACAATAAGAAAGAATTACTTGAAAAAATTTTATAAGTTCTAAAATAGTTTCCAAATAATTTTTCTCTGTGCTAATTTTTTCATCACTTCTAGTTTTCTTTACAAGTATAATGGATTTTAAAAAAACATGAATAAAATAAAGACAAAAGAAACAGGCTTGGTTGGTCACTCAGCAGAGATTGCCATGAGAGCAACATCTTTTAGCAGCATGCAGTATGGGGGAGTGATTTATTAAGAAATTGGGAAAAATGGTGATCAGTGAATTTACTTCTCTTGCATTTTACTGAGCATCAATCACTAAAGAAAACAAGCCTGAATGCTACTGGACACAAACTAAGGAACCAGTTTAGCATGAAGTTACATTGCAAATTGACCCCCCCAACACACACATGTAAGGCAAATCTATCTAAGGGGGGGATTTTCAAAAAACAGAAAAAAAAATGATGTGATAAAGAGTGAATGTTTAAATCTTCAGCTCCACTGGTGTGGCATGTATGTGTGATAAATACATAGCCAGCCAGACCAACTAGGAAACTGAAGAGACTTATGTCGACAGTTTTGGTAACAGTTTTAGTTGACAATTTCTCATAAGTTGATTTATGATTGTTTGCAATATAGAATGAATTATGTATAAAATTATACACATGGGAGAATAAGATGAGAATGATCGAAAATATAAGGAAATTTAGTTGGGGATGAATAAAATTTTATGATAAAGACCTATGGATGAATGTACTTTAAGGAATACTGTATCAGTCCATTAACTACCATAGGAGCAGCTCAGTTACCATGTTTTTAATAGGGTGGCATAAAATAAGCATTTTTTTTCTTTCTGTAAACAATGGACCCTTCCACTTGAAGGTATGGAGAGAGAAACGTGGAGGTAAGCTGGAAAAATTATCTGTAACTTCATGTGAAAGGGTCCACCGTGTAACATGGAAATATCCATCATTCACAGTTGAGACATAGAACTTCAATAAGTGAAACTTCTGCCATCTTCAGCTAATGGGTTGTTAGTATGGTCAGTGCAATTGATTTAATGGTAACTTGGGATTTCCATTTAGTGCTATAATGAGCAAATAGTTTTGAACATCTTACAAAGGTAAGAAGAGACACAGGATAATTTGTCCACATGGTTGAAAAGGGGTACTGGAAAATTTTCCATATAAGTAAAAAGAGACAAGGGAAAATTCTGATCCATGCTATTCTCATAAGCATTACAATGAAATGACACTAGCTGTCAGCATACAGAATTCAAAACATTGTTAGTTCTATTTCACTCAAGCTATTTCTCTCTTCTCTTCTACATACAAATTCCAATATTTGTATAGTATTAACATTTGTAGACCAAAAAATTGGTTTCAAATTGAAATGAGAAAAATCTTATGAATAAAAAAAGGAAAGTTTTGCTGTGTTTTGTTGGCTTATCTTTTCTTTCTCTTTTTGGTAGCTGAGGAAAGTGGCATCTCTCATTTCAGTGTTGGGCTGAGTTCAAATTGTCACCTTGAAGGACATGCCAACCTTTATTAAATGCCTGTAAATAAGCCAACAGTGGCCAGTCAAGGCCTCAGAGAGGAATTTTATAAGGTGATACAAAGCTATATCCCATCAACCACCCACCCACACTGCACTCCCTTGTCCTGTATTCATCTTATTTTCATCTGCTATAACCCTTTTAGCATACCATACTATGTCCTCTTGTGTGAAAAAGTCAACCTATTTCATTTATGGATGTATTGCATTCATAGAAGTTTCAATACATAGTTCTACCTAAGAAACTCATGGCTCCCCCTTGGCCCACTGGGGCCTGGTATGATACATTGGATGCATCCTCCCCCTTATAGGTCCTGTGGCTAGCCAGATAAAGGCTGTTGGGAGAGAGAAGTGGTGCTTGGATGTTATATAAATCAATCTTTCTGAATGGAATATGGATGAAAAAATCTCCATTGGACACCAATAAAAAGTTTAGATTGCTGAAACAATGAAATATTTTTCCTAAAATAGAAAGATTGAAAGAACAAGTCTGAAAGTCAGACCATAGATGAGCTAGTTCTTTTCTCGTGTGGAGATCTAATTAGGATAGTATTGCTTAATTTTCAACTTTACATAAAAAATTGAGGCAAAAAGCATTGAAACATCTAGATTCCCGATATATATATATATATATATATATATATATATATTATTGTGTCATCCACAGACAGCTGTTTTGTTGCATTACAACTCTTCAATGTGGCTATAGACTTTCCATTATCCCTTGAAAGGTCTGCCATGCAATATACATAGATGAAACATCTAAATCTCACAAGGCTACACGAATATCAAAATACCCTGATCCTAGTTGATAACCTGAACACTCTAGTTAAACATTATAACGTGTAGTCATAATTTTGACTAAGGAAAGGCTCAGCTAATCAAATGAACATGACTCCATGAAACGTAAGTGCATAGAGTCTGCCCTTATTTCAGAATGTTAGACCATATCCCAACATTCCAGCCCTTTCCACAGAGCATTCGCTTGGGCCAAATTAATTCTGCAACAGCATACAATTATTGTCCATGTGAATGGTAATACATATGAAGCTGGATAAAAATCTCACAGGTATCTCCAAAATTTCTTCATATATACAAACATTATTGACCCTTTAATGCAACATTTCATTTCTCCCACACACCTTTCTCAACTGTTACTATACATTTATACATACAAACCTATATACCAACACACACTGTAATTGACCACAACCACACACACATATACGTATACTGATGATCATAAACAAAACACCACTAAAACCCAGATTCCAAGTAGACACAACATAGCCGTATACTGATAAGCATGGTAATGTCACCCTCACACATACCTTTCACTTGAACATGCATACACATTTGATTAATTGAAACAAACTGATAACAACCAAAAATGGTACATTCCCCAACTGAGGCTACCATGATCTACGACCACTTAAATGATATCTGGGTTCTTCTATCTAGAGTAGTTTTTGTTTACTTTATCTTATTTCTTCCCAAAGAGGCCTGGTATCACAGGCGAAATGCATTGGAACCTTTACTTAAGAAAAAAATTGAGATGTATTTGAATAAGTCTCCATCTCTTCACCTCCAAATTTTCAATTATTGTGTGTAACTTCATTCGAATTACTAGACAAATGTCATATTTGACAGTACATAAGAATATTCAAATTATTTTGCTTAGAAAACTGAAAGTAGTCTCCGATGATCTGTATTATCAACTGTATGATTATTCAATCAAATGATTATCAGCTCCAGAATTGTTTACTGCTTATTTTCATATAGAGAGTTTGTACTTACTGAATATTCAAGTTTTTGCTTTGTTTTGAAAGTTTATATTATTTTGCCCTAACAACATATCATTGACAAAACCCAAGCTGAATGTAGTTATTCAAGTAACTTTTGAAATTATGAACATTTTTTGTTTAATTCTCTCTTATCCACATTTAACTGAACAGTTAGCAAAGAATGTTGAAAAAATTGAGAAAATAATAGAAGAAACTGGAGTGTGATTGTCCCACAGTGTAACCTCTACCTGCACTTCAAGGAAATCACAAAAATCTACAATTGAAAAAAATTTACAACCTTCAAAAGGGAGGTAACTGAATACTTCAAAACTGCACGAATGGCAGAAAGTAAGTGTCTGGTCTAGCATTATAGATACATTGTAAAAAGAATCCCCCTCCTCTAAAACAATTTGAAAGAATTAACTTACCAAACTATATGTAAGTACAATACATGGCATTGATGCACCAATTACCATTGGGATGGCATTGATATCTTGAAAACTGTTGAAAAATTATTGAATCATTAATGAAAAAAAAAAATCCTGATTAGTACTTTCTTGCTCCTCCTCAGGCTTTTATAATGTCCTGTATTTTTTGAGGCATCTTCACTCATGAAAAACATTTGCCATCAAACTGGTTCCCACTCTCTCTAATAGCAGTTGACAGATCAGTTTTGCAGAATGGAGACTTGTCATGACCAATTTTTTAAAAAATTCCACAATATATTTTCAATTACATTGATATCCAGACTGTTTGCTGACCATATCATTGAGTTGATATGTCTTTCCTGAAAAGAAACTCTAACACTCTTTGCTCTGTGGCAAGGTGAATTATCATCCTGAAAAATGAGTTCATCATTGCCAAACCTATTTCTAATTCGTGGAATGAGAAAAGTGTCTCTAATTTCAATGTGCACCAGTGCATTGACTGTTGAGGTAATGATTGTAATCTTCCCTGATCCTTTACCTGATATGCAACCTTATAACATAAATGGGTAGGGAAATTTGCTTCTTTCTTCCAGGCAGTCAAATAAACAAATCACAGATATAACACAAAACAATTTTTGTTCAATAGCTTGATTATCCAGCTTCATGAAATATAATTAAATCAAATTAGATTACAGTATTTAAATTATTTGCATATTTTTTCCAGATCAAGTTGACAAAGAAATTATGGAATCACCAAAATATGTCAAAAATTTCAAGAATAGTTTTACTTTGTTTTCATTTAGATCTTTGTGCAGTGGCTATGACTTCAGTTTCAAATATCTTCATATTCATATGTTGTATATGTATCACTGAAAGAAATAACCCTATTAAAGGTACTGCCTGACTAAAACTGCTTAACTTGAACACCGAGTCATTCATAAAAGTTGAGGGCAGTATTGTACTATAGCAGGTTTCTTCAAACTTTTTTCCGTTTAATTCTATGTAATGACCTCACAACTCCCTGATATCTCTCATATACATAGTACTAGCACCCTCATCTTGTATAAACTAAACTGAAAGGTACTATTACTGTTATGATTTAATATCTAATGATTTGATAGTTTAGTAAATAAATTATTGATGACAAAGGTAATGATAAGATTATTAGATACATAGGAAAGCCTGGTATCACACACAAGATATATTTCAGGTAAAGAAAGTGTATTAAAGGGAATGTATATGTATTATAGTCTGATACATTTTCTTACTAACATATAGGAGGAAATTGAGATGCCAATCTTATAATATATAACTGAAATACTTTTATTTCATCTTAATGTTGGCAAAAATTTCAGGTGAGATATACAAATAAAAACTGCTGTCAAGAAGTATGTACATAAACTTGAGTTATGTAAACAGTAACCAAGTCACTCGCTTGTCTGCTCTTGGCAGGTGATGTTGGTCTACCCTCATAACTCAGTTAGAGCCTACTTGTGTCGGGATCCTAGTCTTACCAGACAGCTTGCTTATGTCAGAAACCAAGTCTTATCAAGAGAGCCTGCTTCCAGGGATGAACCAGTCTATCAGTCAATCTGCCTGCTACCAAGAAAAACTTTTAATTCTTTCACGTGAAAGTAGCTGAACCGTAAACCAGTGAAGGTAGCTGGATTGGAAACTAGTGAGAAGGAGAAAGGAAGCCTTTGACAGGAATCACCCATTGGACATCAACCTGTCTTCCCCCCTCTTTCCAGTCCATTCCAAGGATGTTTAAAGACCTGATGAAAGGAATAGAAACAGGAGGCCAGAAAAAACAGTCACCTAATAATGGAGTAAACTAAGAAGTCTTATTAAGTGAAGCATGGACTGAGTGCAGCACAACATAGCAGCATGCAGAAGCCAGTATCAGAACAACTATATTTGTGTGTACCATCAATCGTATATTCTAGTATGGTGTATGGTACCAGGACCTCCTGTATTCATATTTCAAATCTAGACTACTTTATTTTTATCAATAATTTTCTCACTTTTTACTTATTCATTTATTCATTGTGAACCTGCAACCCGGTCAGCATGACCTTGCGACCCATTAAAGTATTTGGACACGTACTTTGAATAAGCCTGTACTTGAGAAATAGAGCAAGTGCAGAATCAGTGAATCAAAATGGATAATTTGCAAGCATTTAGTAGGGGCCCTTGAAAAGCACATGTTACTCTTGCTGTATAGTTAATCTGGCACTGGGTCAGCTACAGGCAAAATGCTTTCCTCAGTAATGTCAACAAATTACAAATTAAACTACAAGATAATTAAAAGTAAAACTTGCAATATCTAATTAAAGGCTGAGAATTTAATTAACTTGTTTGGTTGTACATGACTGTAATATAGGAGTCAACATGCCATTAAACCTTATTCCTTCATTTATTCTTGAAAGTGTTGCTAGGTGTTGGAGATAAATTAATTACCTTGGGAAATTAATTAGTAATTAAGGAATCTTTGACTTGAAGTCATGAGAAAGTAGTTGCACTTTTACAGGTTAAAATTGCACTTGTAACGTCAGAATAATACAAATAATTGGATTACAGAACTCACTCAGTACTTTCAGGTTTGGTTAAGTGTTTTGAGCACGGTTCTTCAAAGTACCGGTCCGAACCCATTACTGGGTCACAAGGTCCTGGTGACTAGAACACAGGCTCACAATAAATAATGAATAAATGAAGAGTAATTAAGAAAAAAAATTGTGACAATGAATTAATCAAAATTTGAAATATGAATATGTCTGCTAATATCATCATTACATTTGTTATCAATAATTCATTTGTTAACAATTAAATAATAACAGTAATAATGCATGTATAAACATATGTGTGTATGTATGTATAATACTAGTAAGAAAATTATATATTATATTATGTTATTGTTCATGCAAGATAAGAAGTTAGTACTACGCATTTGTACATGATATACGTCAGTGAGTTGTGAGGTTATTGCATTACATTGAACTGTGTAGTGATTGAAAAAGTTTGAAGAATCCTGGCTTAGAGTGTATAATATACTTAGCTAGTGATCTGAAATTCAATCCCCAGTTCCAGCTTAGGTTTATGATGAAAGGAAATCTTTTTGAAGCAGAGCAAAATAACCATTAAAAACAGTCAACCAAAACTATCAACATAGGTTTCATAAGGTTTCAAGTTTGTCTGTTTGGCTGGCTATGTATGTATGTATTATGCATATAGGCTGCACCGATAGAGCTAAAGGGGTGAAATTCTAAACATTGACTCCTCATTATGTCTTGAAAAAACACTTCTTAACTTGGGATTTTAGAGGGGAAAATCAATTTACAATGTAATTATATGCTAAATTGGTCATTAAGTTTGTATTTGGCAGTATTCATGCTGGTTTTTTTTTGATAATTTAGATTTTTTTTAGTGATCTCTGCCCAACAAAAGGTGAGAGAAGTAACTTATTGATTGATCACCCCTTACGCAATTTTTTAATTGATCACCCCCAACATGGCAAGCTGACAAAGACATTGGTCTCATGACAGTTTCTATTGAATTTCTAGCCAGACCTATTCATCACAATATTCAGTTTAATTTTCTTACCCAACAGGAGGTTTGTATATTAAACTACTTGTAAAATCTGAATGTAATTTTAAACTGTCTATCCTTCTAGGGATTAGTACATTAATTCATTTTAAGAATCTGACAAATCCAAGAGTATCTATATAGCTAAAAGTTGTGAGCTTGCTTTCAAGCCCAAGTAATTATTCTTATACCACATAGAAATTGGCACATTTGAGTACCAGTAAAATCTTTTATACCTATCTATAAATATATTGGCTCAATTTCTTTCTCTCTTTTTTATCTCTCTCATATGTATCTGTCTTTCAATTTAACTATCTATGTATTTACTGTGAGTGAGAAAAGTATTTGATACATTTCAAAAAGTTCATTTTAACATCCTTATACACCTTCAAAATTGACAGAATTTGAACCAAGGATGAAAAATTATAAGAATCAAAAAACAAATTGAAACAAGGTTGATCTTTGAATGGTTATCAATGAAAATGGTCCAAACTCAATTTCAAATGAGTAAAAGTATGTCAAAATGTACTTTTTGAAATGTTTGGATACTTTTTGCACTCACTGTATCTATTCATCTACCTCTTGTAATCATGGTTATCCACTGCCGCTTTTTCAGGTGGGGCACAAGGATAGATTGGGTATGGGGGGCAAAAAGATATACTAGGATTATATCTTGGTGGCAACCCTGTTACCAGTGAAGAATAACACTATCTTTTGATATGAGTACATTGTTTGGGTTACATAAAACAATTGTATAGCACCATTATCGTTTATTGACTATTAGGTTCCAACTTTCATAATCCAAAAAGTATCCAATACATGTGGGATATGAAAAGGCCTGATCTATAGGAGGGTGCAAATGGAGCATTTGCTCCTTTCCTCCTGCCTACCTCAGTGGATGCCCATGCTTATAATGCTAGACACATAAATTTTCATTCACATTTAAATGCCATTCCTAGATATTTATGGGATCAATACTGTGTCTCATACGTACAGTTGGGTGAAGCTGGCTGGAAATTCACCTCATCTAATTGCGCATGATAGGATTTACAGCTTCATAAAGAATTCCAGATATCTGCATACTGTTTGTCAGATTTCTATTTCCAGAAATGATTTTAAAAGAATAAAATTACTCAGTCTCAAAAATTCTTGAAATCATAGGTCAAACAGCTATTGACTTTTGTCAGAGTTCTTTGAGAATGACAAATCATAGATCTGTTTTAGTTTTATTTTCAGTACAGAACATTGATTTTCAAAGTCTTGCCAAAACTAAGATGATACTATTGTCATTCAGTCAAATGCAATTGTGTTTTTACATTGAACCAGCAAATTTATTTTAGCTTATTTGTCGAAAACAGGAAGTGAGAGGTGACTGAGTGGGTATCAAGTCAAGTTCAAACTCAACCTGGGATGGTCTGTATTCACTTCTCACTAATGCCCTTGGGAATAGCATGAATCCCCCCGTAACTACAAGTAAAATATTGAA
Source organism: Thysanoteuthis rhombus (assembly GCA_963457665.1). NCBI lineage: Eukaryota > Metazoa > Mollusca > Cephalopoda > Oegopsida > Thysanoteuthidae > Thysanoteuthis > Thysanoteuthis major. Next base: position 17,726,215 of record OY735204.1, read on the forward strand.
GGGCAGAGTAAGTGACACCACTTTGGATGCTTGTATCCTTCGGGTCTATTTCAAATGTGTAGTAATGTGATACACAAAGCCTAAGCGGGGATTTGCTTTCACTTTGCACTAATGTCCATAGAAAAGGTATGAATCCATCACTTGACCTTCCAGTTATGGATTAATAGCAGGATAGACTATAATCTTCAGCCTTGGTTATTAACTAGTCAAGGAGACAAGCAACTCGGAATTCAAACCAGGAAAGTCTAACCCTTTATTTAGCATTGTAGGAGGCTAAGAATGGACAAAGTAGGAAACACATTCCCTGAATGTACCATTAACGGGACTCTGTTGAAGCTTCTACAGCCTTGCAAGCTGCAAGAGGATTAGAATAAATATTGATCAAGTAAAATAAAGGAGAATAAAAATAGAGGAATGAAATAATGCAGCCACCATCTCTGCCTCCCTGATGACACCACAAGTGGAATCTCTCAGCCACTTTGACACCACAATGATGAACTGGATCAATTTCTGAAACTCTCCATGTAAAAATACTCTGAAAAGTAAGAAAAAATGATAAAGCATTACATGTTCCCAAAATCTTAAAAGAATTGGAGAAAATTATACAAATAAAAGTATTGAACACATTATTCTCATTAGATTTCACTTGTTTTTACTTGCATCTTAATTTTTTTGTTGTTTGTATACAACTTTCAAATTAGGCCATTGTTTTTTTTGGTGACAAATAACAGAACAATTGGAAATAAAGAGTAGACTTTCAGTAAGAATTAAATTCACACCCGCATTACATTGCATTACAATACTTAATCCAGTATTAATGATCCCTGTAATAATAAGTCTTTCACAACACCTTGCAGGGATAATCTGTTTAGCTCTACATCTTCAGGGTTCTATAACTTAGAGAATAAAATAATTCCAGTGGTTTTCACTGGCTACGTTATGTTTTAGGGAGATCGAGGTTTTTTTCTCCCCTGCATCGTAGCTAGATGTGCACAGCACACTATCTCCAAAAGTGGAATTTTATGGAAGGGGGGGGGTAATGGGAAGGAAGGAAGAAGTGTTTACATTTTGGGGTGGATCCAGGAATTTTTTACAGTCACCTTTTGGTTGAAATGAATAGCACTGAAGAGATCCTTTATCTTAAAAACAGAAATTTTAAAATTTCAATTTTGGTGGGGGTTCTTTTTAAGATGTATATATTCTGCTTAACTTGACCCTCTCTTTTCATCCACCGCAATTGTTTTGAAGTGATAAGTTATAATAAGTTCCCTTGGCTTCATTGAGAAATCATTATTCCAAAACACATATTTCTGTGGGGAGGTGGGGGTCTATATATAAGGTAATTATGTTGCAGAACAGGACTATCTCTTTCTGTTCATCCTGCTGAACTATGTCTCCTAAGTATTATCATAACTCATTTTTACTTTATTTTATCTTGGGTGAAAAGTTCTATTTACGAAGCATGTATTGTGTATTGCTCTATTTACAGCCCCTGCCTCTGAGACTTGAAGCCTAAAAGGAGGGGTCAGAGAGAGTTAAATTAAGGGGAATGTGTCTACAAGTCCTCATATATACATCTATTTGACATATGTACCAAGTCTTTTGACCTATTAGACTATTCCTTTCCTTTGAGGATAGAAGTTGGAATGCTCCATTTTTCAAAATGGAAAAAGTAGTAACTTGCCATCACAGTCAAAAAATAAACTACCATAACATTAAAATTTGAAGTCTTGTAGAAAAATTCCATTGAAAAATAAATATGGTCAGAATAAATTCTATTCATGACATCACATGCATACTCATGGGCGTCCACTGAAGGGGGTAGGGTTGCAAATGGGTATTTGAACTGCCTACTTGGAGGAGGCCTTCTCAATAAAGATGAGGGTGTTCATAAGTTGAAACCTTATCGTCAATAAATGATAATGGTGCTGAACAATTCATGTAACCCTAACTCAATGTTCTGATACAACTCCATCAAAGCTCAAGTGCACCATCATCCAGTGGGTTGTACCTGCATACACTACAAATGGTGGGTAGAATGCCTACAGAGGTACAGGTTTACCGTTGTTATATCCTGAATATGCCTTTTTACTCCTGCCCCTGGAAAAGTTGCTGTGGATGCCTATGATCATACCACAAGGTTTTTATGAGGCACACATTAGTTTTTACAAAGAATAAATCTGTTGTCATTATCTATGACTTGGTACTGAACAAATACAGTGTACTTAATTACGCAAGTGGCTGTTAGTGAATTCAGTCCATATTAAGTGCTTCAGAAATATGCTGTAATTGGTATGTCAGAGGTGTAGTGCTAAAAAAAAAGAAGTGAGGGAACACAAAGCTGCCTGTTTTAATGAGTGTAACAATCTTGTAAGTGAAGCAAGCTTCTACAGCTGGGTAGTTACAGAGGAGGAGGGTGGATTTTAGAGGTACCTTGATTATATATACATGTATATATCTAAAATGTACATCTTAATATATATATATAACTAAAATATAATGCAGAATGAGAATTTCAGTATTATATAGTGAAGGAATGCCGTTGCCCCTCCCAAACAAAGGGGATGCCGTTTTCATAAGCATTCCCGCAGTATAGTTCAAATGAATTAAAATATTGAATAAGAATTCAATATTCACCAGAGTTGGACGAATAAAATGCATTATTGTGTGAGTTCCATTGAACTTTTCAGCAATCAGGCCCTGAAGAAAACAAGAATTTCCTCCAATAACTCATGCCTGCTCATCTAATATTTTTTTGCTCTTATTACAAATAATTGATGATTTCAACAGATTTCCTACCGGAGTCTTCTTAGGAACCATCAACCTAAACTGTCAACATAGGTTTTATTCAGTTTTTAAGTGATTCTGGTTGATTGTCTGGCTACATATTGTCATGTGTACAGGCTGCATCAATGAAGCTAGAAGGCTGAAAATTTAAACATGAACTCATTATTGTGTCTAGAAAGAATTTTTTCTTTACATCCCCACAACCCAATAGTTTTTTTTTGGTATGAGTTTGATTTATAATGTGAGTTTATGCTAAATTGGTCCCTTAGTTTGTCTTCCCAACAGCATTCATGCTTGTTTTTAAAAAATTCAGACTTTTACTGATGCAACAAGAGGCAAAAGAAGTATCTTATTCATTGATCACCTCTTTTTCCGATTTCTTAATTGATCACCCCCAATACAGCACGCTGCCAAAAGCCATTCCATTTTTGTGCCTACTATTATTACAATTTACTGATGATTTCCTGTTTTCCTACCTGAGTCTTGTTTTTCATAAGTTTATGCTTCAAGCATGAAAAATATTTCAGTTTTCTTTTCTATTCTCAAATCAGAAGAAAACCTATTTTTTCTGACCAATTAAAACACATTTTGAGTGAGAATGTGCTGCTGTCATTCTAAAGGATCTCAATTGATATACATTTCTGCTTTTTATTTGAAAGTGCCAAATTGAGTTCAAAATTATAAAGAATAAATATTGGAAAATGTTCTGCATATAAACAAATGAATGTATGTTATGTACCTTGTATCAGTTAGTAGAGAGCATGCAGTAATTTGACCAACTTAGGTATCAACTAAATGTTCCCCAGCTTCTGATCTATTGATGATGAGCAAAGGTTACATAGTTCAGTAGGATGAAGTGTAACAGTATTTGTCTTTGCTTGACCATCCCTTCTAACTAGACTTGAAAATATTCATATTCTCTGCAGTGACCGTGGTTTTGCTCAGACAGCTCCAGTCTGCTAACACTGTGGCCTCTAGAGGGAGTGTTAGTTGAATAATTATGTACAGGTGTCTCTAAGTATAACATGGTTTGTTATAGCACAATTCATGATATAAGGTAATGAGTCATGGACACAAATATTTTTGTCTATATCATTGCCCACTCATCCAGAAAACCACAAATAGAAAGGGAGTTTCATCAAAAGATGCACTGAGTACAACAAAAAGATTAAATTTCTTCAATTTGCAATCAATAAACATATAATTACATGGTTCTTTACTTATAATTTCTTTGATCTTGTCATAAAAACTACACCTTTGTTCCCTGGTGAACATTTTTGACACTCGTAATTGACTTTTTATTATCTGCGGTTCAGTTATGACATGGTTGTATTTCTTTGACCCCAACATCCACATTTTAAGGGGGGGGCTACTGTAAAATGATGAAAACATTGATTTGAGTTAATAATAGATAAGTGTCACAAAAGCATTTAAATTTTTGAAAATAATTTCATTACAAGACAAGTCATTTATACATTGGCATTTGAGTTTGAAGCCTTGAATATTGCTAAAATCATTGTTAATAGAATCACTCTCTGGAAATGAAGAAGCAAAAGTATTTTAATTTTGAAAATATGGAAATTACTCATGACAAAGATTACTTATAAGACCTCAGTCATGAGCACCTAATGAGGAATAAACTTACAGGTAATAGCTTTCAAATCTGGTAGAGCTAAAATCGATGTATGATAGATACTATATTTGCTGGCATATGAGTCTCACATTTGAATATTTAAAAAAAACTATGCCAATATTATGCAGCATCCAAGGTGCTGGTATCATGACTAGAGGACCTTCCTCCAAGGCTCAAAATTAACAGCTATAGGTCTTGGATGAGTTGCAGTAAGTGGCAGTTGCCCAAATACTCTTGTAAACCAAATATCTCAATGGGCAGCAAATATAGTAATCACTTATGGTAAGTATCACTGAAAAGCACTGATAAGAAAAACAACTTTTTTATGGATTGGTGAAACATCAGCTTCAGTTCAGAGGGATTCCAAAGGGATACTTGTTATATTGACTTTTAAATTCATGAACCACTGGATACAGCGGTGGAGCCAGGTCAAAAATTATCAATGGGATGGGTCCAGGCAGTTTTGCCTACTCAAAAAATCAACCTTAAAAAGTGTCAAAAAACACCAAAATGTATTACAAACATTGTTAGCCATTTTATGACATTCAAAAGACTAAAAATGGTGAGATAAGTCTTCAAAATGTTTTAAAATAGTCAAGTATTAGCAAAAATTGTTAAAGAAATAATGCTAAGATCTGGACCCTCCCTACCCCTAGCTTGCCCAATGGCTGGATATTGCTCCTAAATGACAGCAGAGCTCTTCTATGAGTTTATAAAAACATAATTGCACTCTTTCATAGTTAAAGTAGAGAAAAATTATAAAAACTTTACCTGCAAGTCAAAGAGTGCTAACTTTATTCAGGAGTTATTTCCCTTGATTCAAATTCAAAATTTTTTTTGTATGAATTCAGAAGTTAAGATAAAATTATCCTAGATAAAAGTTATGGAAAACACATTAAAAGCAAGTAGTGTAATGAGGACAATGCACTTGAAAACAAATCATTGATTGTCATGACTACAATGTATGCATATAGTTTTGAACTCACTGATGATCCACCTTGTTCACCTGATATCAGACTTCGATCTTCCCTGACATGAAAAGGGGATTAACTGACAAGCTTTTTGAACATGATAATCACATCATGTCTGCAGTTAATGACTGAACAACAGGAAGAAGCTATACAATTGTCATAGAAAGGTTCAAAAGCTCTCAGCTGTCAGAACTCGTACACACATACATGCATACTGTCTGACACACTTCATTCATTCATTTATTGTCAGGCACAGCCAGGCCAATCAGAAGGTTCAGGGGGTCTGAAAGGGGGTATTATGGCTTGTGAGGAGATTGGTCCTCTCCTTACGAGGATTAAAAAGATCACCAAAGGAAACTCTCTACATGATCCCCAACTGCTTATACCACCTGGTATTCCTAGTCATCCATCTAGGCACTGACCGGGCTCAATGTTACTTTACTTAGGTGATTGTGTGAGAATTAGTGTGTCCAACGCTTTTTGGCCATAACTACAGACACACTTTGATATACAGCAATGCACAAACATGGGGTTTGGTACTATTTGGTGTAGCTGAATTAGAGTGAGCATTTAGGCATCAAACCTATTTTGGGGTAAACCCATTTGGCAACTAACATTTTGGCAAAGGGCAAGATTTTTTGTTGATTGATTTTTTTGTCTCTAATTAAATCAAAGTTCTTGAACGTTTAGTTTATTGTTTACTCCAAACAAACTGAATACAAGAATGAATTTAAATAAAAACCATTGTCTTGGAGGTTTTTTAAGTGTCACCTTTAAATAATAATGAATCAATCAACATTTTTGCCAAAATCAGATAATACTCAAGTCCCATTCCACTAACATGAAGATATTTATCCATCTTTGCTTAGTCTGCCATAGGAGCATAATAGGGTAACTAGAAACCATCAACCAAAACTCTCACCAAAACTGTTAACATGGGTTTCTTCAGTTTTCAAGTGGTTCTGGCCTGCTATGTATGTACAGTGTGTAAAGACCATGCAAATAGAGCTAAATGACTGAAAATCTAAACATGTAGTTTTTATCATATCTAGAAAAAATGTTTTTTTAATGTTCTTTGAAAATAGATTTTTAGTGGAAGGGTCAATTTACTATGTAAGTTTTTGCTAAAAAGTTCAGCTTAATTTGAAACAAGACCACAGCAGGATGGCATTCAGTTAGGTTCAAACTCATTACATTTAAAATGGTCAGCATCAAAAGCTTGTTGACCATCACTACGCTCATTGTGTAACTGAAGTTTTCATGAATTTACTGAAATGTTTAGGGATTTTACAAATATATATATGTATATATATATATATATATATATATATATATATATATATATATATATATATATGTATACTAAAAAGAAGCACCCAGGGCTATATTTTTGTCTCCATGGTGACAATGTATGTACTGGTGGCAACTTAGTAGGAGATTAGCACCTCTGAATTGCTGCCTTTTTCTGTGTAAAATGATACTGTCTATTTTTATAGTGAGAAATCTGGAGACGTTGCAAGACTGATGTTTAAGTGTGCATGTACGCATGCCTTCGAGAAATGTGTTTGGGAGACAGAGTTAAATAGATATTGGAAAACATATATGCATATTTGTTAGGGATTCGTATAAAATTAGAGGCACCTGTAATGCTGTGGGTGTAATGGCAAGACTCTAGAATAAGAAATGAGAGGCAGCTGTAGGTTCAAACTCCTTTCATACTACTGCTGAAGTTGATTACTGCAATTTTTGTAGTGTATGCATACTAAATAAAGTATACAAATATATATATTTTTTGTATAAATGTATTTATTTATTTATCAATAAGTATTTGTAACATAAATTTTCATGGCTATATAAGACTTGCCACTTTGGCTCAGTCAGTAAAAAAACAGTCTACCTATCACTAGGTCTTGATTTCAAATCACAATAGGGAAATGTTAACTAAATCAGTTTAGTTTATGGTGACAGGATTGACAAACAGTGGAGAGTTTACGCTATGGTAGAAAAAACAAAGTCAACTCGAGTCTTTGACTTGGACTGGAGATTGAGCAATAAAAGATCACACACTCACACGCACCAGTCCCCTCAACATACATGCAAGCATACACACCTAAATACCACACAATAATTCACCAAATGTTTGTCTGTCTGTCTGTCCATTTGTCCATCTGTCTATCTGACTATTTGTCTGTGATCGTAATATTAAAAAATGACCAGAGCTATAGCCAAATTACTTGGTTATTAATGGGTTCCCGGAATAGGTTTTCAGAGAGTTAGTTTTTGAAAATACCTTCCCTGCATGGTTTTGGGTGGGGGGTTCAATTTGCGATTGGTCCCTGAGTTCGTGTCAAGCAATCTTCTTACATCATTTGATATTTTACGATATTTCACCAAAGGTCCTGAGAAGTGTTAGGCGCTGAAAATGAAAGGAAACTCTTCCCCCTTTGAGAGTTCAAAAATTGAGGGAATTCTTCAGGTGTATAAAACGTTAGGAAAATTTCCCCACCACTTTAATGGGTCGGAATTTAAAGTAGACTTTTTACTTTCCTTCAGGAGTTGAATGTGAAGGGAAGATTTTTCTCCTTAAAGGGATCAAAAGTGGAGAGAAAGCTGTTCCTTACAAGTCTGAAGGCTTCAGCCATGTTTTTATTCCTTGAATATTTAATGAGGAGTAGACTGGTACTTAAGCTTATTACTATAATTCAGCCAATGTCAAGCAAAACTCAAAAAGTACTGGTCACTAAGTTTTCTTTGTCTACTAATACCAGAGCAGGTTTTTCAGCAAGTTGGTTTTTCAAAGCCCCTCACATAAGTTTTCAGTGGAGGGTTGAAAAACTTTTTGTTAAATTGATTCTTGAGTTTATGTTCAGCTGGTTTCATTTTTAAAAATTCATTAAAAATTGAATCTCCTCATACAATGCACCCAATGTCTGTCCATCCATGATTATCAAACACAAGAACAGCCAGAGGTATGACCAGCAAATTATCCATGGCTACTCATTGGACACCAATGTAGTTTTTCATCCAGTTGGATACTGAACATCCTCCTTTCAAATAAGGTTGTGGGGGTCAATTTTATAAATCCACCTAAAAATCCACAATCAAGAAAATAAAGTAGTAAAGTGTAATAATGTGTATACTCCTCAAAAAGTATGCCTCACAGGGGAAAAAAAATGGTTTACTCAAAATCAGCTTGTCCTTGTTTATCAAAAACATGTTTTTTTCAAATTACATCAAATTTTTGACAAATTTTTGATTCTGTTTTGAATCGGAATTTTTTTGGACTATTTTTTAAAATAGCTTATCTGAAAAAAATTCACAGTGAAATTATGCAAATTGGTATATATAGCTCTATATCTCTCTTGATATATATGATCAAGTCTATATTAACTGATTTTAGTGATTGATATTATATATGCTTATATATAATTCCTCAAGGGATAAAAAGTGATGGGGAACTATTATCCTTTAAGGGGACAAAGGCCTGCCTTTAAAGAGTGAAAAGTTGAGGAATACTCTGTTCTCTCTAAAGGGGTCAAATGTGGAAGTGAACCTTTTTCAACACTAAGACATCAAAAGTGAGAAGAAATCTTCTTCTTTCCAATCTGAAAGCGTTAGGGTATTTTTTTAATTCTTCGGATATTTTACACAGTGCAGGCGGGTATTTCAGCTAATATATATAATTATATGATTATTTAAACAAACATGCATTCACTATAAACAGATACTCACCTCTAAAACTTTTGGAGATATTTTCTCAAAATCATTTATTAAAAAAAATTCCCCCATGTCCATTGAGTATGCATGCAAAATTTGGTTGAGCTGCACCAATGTTTAAGCAGAGTTATCAAATAGATATATAATATATACATAACTTGCATAAATAAATCACCGTAGCCTTGACATGTACAAGAATTAATTATCTAAAAAATAACCTAAAATTATCTTTTAATATAGATCTTATATCTAAAATTATCTAAAAGAACAAATATTCTATTGAAAATTATCTAAAAATTACCAGCATAAGGTTTGGGCATGGTTAGTTCAAAATGACCGTGGAGACCTCCAAAAGCACTTTTTTGGAAAAAACAAAAAAAGCACTTTTTTGGAAAAAAATAAAAAGAAACATTTTAAATGGTGCCTAGTGGTGGACTTAATTTTCAAGGTTGTAGCCCAGTGTGACCAATTGTACCCGGAGATGTACACAGACAAGCACACAGATGATCAAAGAGAAAAGAATCTATGGTCCACCTGGCTGATTGGTCAGATAAGGCTACGGTAATTCGATAATATAATGAATATAATAAATTATAGAATGTATGTATGTATGTATATTGAAAAGGAAGTAAAGGTTTGCTTTAGCATCATAACCATATAATGAATAGAATTTCCCTCTAAAACCTTCAAAATGATTTTTTCTAAATTTCTGCTCCAATGCTTAGGAGGGGCATAATGACAAACAAAGCTAAACAATACAGCCAAAATACCAGTCTACACCAGCAAGAATATCTAAAATCTATAAAAATTGGAATAAAGCGTTCACACTTGTAAAAAAGCTTCTTATCACTTTTGACCCTTTGAAAGGGGAGAAAGTTTCCCATTACTTTTGACTCCTTGAAGGTGAAAAAATTCACTTTTGAAAAAAATTTTCAAATTTTTGACCCCTTGAAGGAGGAAAAATTTTCCTTTTATTTTTGACCCATTGAAGGAGGAAAAATTTCCCCTTTGTTTTTTACCCCTTGAGAAGGGAAAGTTTCCCTACACTTTTGACTTCTAAAATTTTGACCTGTGATAACCTGTAATAAGCTTGGTGCCTAGAACCACTTATTTCATCAACATTTTCTATCAGTTCACCCAATATACTAATTCACCTCTTGAAATGTAATTCTCTGGCTGCGATATGGCTGAAATAGCCTATTTTGATCCAAAATAGCAGGAATAAATTCACAGACTCTCCCCCCCCCTCTCTCTCTCTCTCTCTCTCTCTCTCTCTCTCAACTGCTCTGCGTAAATGTAATTGTCAATCTCTTCTAGAGCTTCGCCCACTATTATTATGGTCTTTTTGGGGACTTTATCACTGAACATTACTTTTGTCTTTGTGTTGTTCATCTTGTAGTATACCAAGTGCATTGTACCAACCAGTGCAAAACCTGGAAATCAACAAAACAAACAGAGCCAACTTAGAATTACACAAAGAGCCATGAAAAGAGCAATGCTAGGGATAATCCAAAGATATAGGAAAAAATCCATATGGATCAGAGATGGACTAGAGTGAAAGATATTATGCAAATGATTAAGAAGCAAAAATGGAGATGGGATGGACACTTGATAGAAAGAGATGATAACAAATGGCGCAAAAGACTAACTGATTGGTGCCCATAGAAAAAATCAGACATAAGACTGAGGGATGAGATGGAAAGTTTTGCCGTTAAGATATGGAGATGGGAAAGGCCTTTGTCCAGTGCTGGACTTACAATGGCTAATGAGGAAGGTGATGATGATTTAAATAGTTGATAATTTGGAAAAAAACACAAATTGTTGATTTCATCAACAATTCATCAATGATGGATAAGACCAAAATTTATTTTAAATTTTTTAAACATGTTTGGAAAAAATTCAATTGCATATAATTTTGTGAATAATTTTATAATTGAGCCTGGGGATGGGGCATGAATAAAGGCCTGATCTTTGGGAAGCAACCATCTTGCCCTTGTATATGTGAATTATTATTATTGATAAAGATTATTACTGAAGATTATCATTAAAGAATATTACTGAATGTGTAACTCAGCTCATTCAGATATCTTCCACTTCACTAATATCTTGTTCTGTTTTTATGTTGATTTAGCCAGAAATGGGATATGTTGCGAAACCTGAGGTGTTGTTCGATTGTTTTGTATCCTGAAAATTAGTGCAGATCATATGCATTGATGTTTTATTTTGTTCCATTCTGTTTTGATTATGAGGGATTTTGGGGGTTCGAATTTATAGCTCTCCTTATTCTGGCAGTTCACGTCATCCATTGTCAATGCTGTCCAGTACGTATATTCTCTTTTTGAGAGTTCTCAAGGTTTCTCCATGTATGTTTTGTATCGAGTCCAGGTGACCTTCTTCCATTGATACAAGGTCCAGTTTTGATACTTGTGTGCTTTTTGAAGACACTTGTAGTGAAAAACATTAGTTAGCAAAGGTATTCTGACTGACCTGGATTGATGCATTGTGTTTTGTAATGCATTCCTTCCTTTAACCTGTTTAAGGTTATCTGCAATTTGTGCCACAGTTGCCTTTCTGCTGGTCTATATGTGGTGTAATGCCTCTCTTCACTTCTTGCATCAATAAGTCTTGTTGGCACAATGCCTTGTCAGCAGTTGGTGATTTTTTTCCTCCTCTATGTACTCACCAAAAATTGAACAAGAGCATTCAACAAATTGTACCATTTCTAAAATGCTCTCACATGGTCTTCTTGCCATAACAACTTGGCTTTTATCAAAGTCACACAAATCATCTCGCCCATAACTGCAGCACATCAAAATGAAAAACTCAAGGCTGGCTTACATACTTACTTACCTCTAATATTGACATGTCCAGTTGTTACGAGAGAGTAGCTGTCATTCTTACCACATGTCGCTTGTCACAATGTTTTAGCCTATCAGTCTATACACTCATACATAAAATCATTCATACATTTGTATATATACAAACAATAAGGTAGAAGAAATTTCATTGAAGTAATGATAGAAAAAAAATGGTTTTATATATTAGCTTATGCTTATATAATCCTGAGAAATAATTCCAGAAAAATAGATGTTAGAAACTAAATGCAATTTTTTTTTTTAAATTAAAGACAGGTCTGGTTGGTCCCTCAATAGAAACTGTAACGTGACCAAAATCTCTTGGCAGCATGCTGTGTTGGGGTGATCTTTTCAAAAATTGGGAAAAGCACTGAATAGTGATTAAGTTATTGCTTCGCCTTTTGTTGGGCAGTGATCACTAAAAACGTCTGAATTTAAAAAAAAAACAAGTGTGAATGTTGATGGATACAAACTAAAGAATCAACTTAACATAAACTTATACTGTAAATTGAACCCCCCCCTATAAAAAGTGGAGATATTTCTAAAAAGATCCTCAAAAACGTTTTTTCTCAGCATAATAATGAGTAGATAGTTAAATTTCCAGCTCTTTCGCTGCAGCCTTTTCGTTTGATACATCACATACTTATATACATACATATTTTCTATCCTAGATGATTAAATTTGCTCAAGTTATTCTTGAAATTATTCACTCTTGTACTATATTTGTTACATAAATTGGTAGACTATTCCAGTATTTCAAAATTCTCTGGGAGAAAAATCAATTTCTTTTTGTGACTTATAAATAAATATAAATTTCCAATCTAAACTACATAGGAATATTTTGAAATCACATATGAACTTTGTTAGTATATACCTCATCGACAGACAATTTTAGCATATTTAGGGTGAGAGTAACTCCAAAAGACATACACATAGGTAATGAATATTTTATTCGCAACAGAATATCGTTGATTTTTAAAAATATTTTCTTCTTTATTAACCTTATGTCTTGGATATGATATTTTCAGATATATCTCCCTGATCCTCAGGACATACTTACAATCCTCAGTATAATTTATAAGCTACTCTCTATAGTTTTGAGAAGGTTTATCAACGTTCAAAGAGTTTTTCATACTGTTGAACTCCTTCTTGTTGTTTGTATTGTAAACACAAAGTTTTGGACGATTGATTTTTCTACCTTCTTCAGGTGTGATATCTAAATGTGATGGTAGTAAATAGATTTTTCCAATGATGGAATATCAAGTTTACTACCATCATTGAAACAATCTGTTTACCACCATAACATTCAGATATTACACCGGAAGATGGCTGTAGAATGAATCAGCTGAAATGCGTTTACAACACAACGACAAGGAAGGAGTTCAAATGTACAAAAAACTCTTTGAATAATTTACAAGTTGTCGGCCTGTCTCAGGTAACAAACAGAAAGAGAAAAATTGGGTAAAGTGAACTCACAAACATAAATTTGATTCTGTGTTATATGTGTGTACATGTGTTTCTTTGCTGGCCACTGATGATATACTACCACTACTACTACTACTGTTGTTGATAGATCAATTACGTCTTTTACCCAAAATGAATACAAGAATTTTCATATAGTTTACCTTGGGTTAACCATTCAAATTACTGTGTAAACATCATGACAGAGAAAACAGCTTTCAATACGCCCTTAGCAAATCAATGGGCATTTACAAGTGAAGTACTCACAAAATTAACTCTTTAGTATCAACAACCTACAAGAACATTTAATTACCACTACCCACCCTTACTGTTCATAGTAGAAACTTGGAATTTTGCACACGCTCTCCTTGCAATGAGTAGAGAAAACAATTTTTTCTTTTTGAAAATTTCCCTCAAAAATAAGTTTTTAGTAGAAGGTTCAATATAGAATGTGAGCTCATGCTAAATTGGTCATTGTTTGTGTCTGCGTATTTTTTTAAAATTCAGACCATTTTTAATGATCACAGCCCAACAAAAGGTAAGAGAAGTAATTTATTCATTGATCACCACTTTTTCCAACCTTTTAATTGATCATCCCCAACACTGCATATATGGGTGATGGTGATTCATAATTTCCTTTGGAATGCTAATTGGACTTACTTCCACCCCTTATTGCCTTGAGTTATGATAGAAAGCCATTACTCTAACCAAAAATAAGAGAAAACAAAAAGAACCCTCAAAGTCCTGCAGCATTCACAGTTCAGGCATTTTAAGGAACAATCCGAAAAAAGATTGAATATACTCTATTGAAAATTTTGAAATTTAGTGCCTTAAAATTAGTAAGTCAAATTCTTTTATGAACTATCCTCTGCTCATGTACAAAGAAAATTGCATGAGAGTATGATCCTAACCAAGTGCCACAATAGTGTTGGTCTTCTTCCAGATGGACATCACGACTCACGACATGGATCCCCCGAGATCACATGCGCAACCGAGACCAGTAGAATATTAAATGGAGAGACGAGCTAGACAAGTTCAGGAAGTACTGGCTCCACAACGCCCATGATAGAGAAGTGTGGCAACTCCTGGGTAAGGTCTATGTCGAATGACGGACGTTAAAAGACTAATGATGCTGATGATGATATCAGCTTTGAAGAATTTCACCCTCTATTCTTCTTTTTATACTGTATAGCAGCCAGTACAAATTAATGCAAACACAAGGAAAAGTTAGTCACTCATTAAAAACCATCAAATGATCAATATCTTTTGGCAGCTGGCCATGTTGGGGGTGACCAATTAGAAAAATTGGCAAAAGGGGAGATCACCTTTTTTGGGTGGTGATCACTAAAAAGTCTGAATTTTCAAAAAACAAGCATGAACGCTGCTGGATACAAATTAAGGAACCTATTTGGTATAGAGACAGGATAAGGATTGAATGTTTAAATTTTCAGCCTTTTACCTCCATAGAGTCCGCCTGAACACGTGATACATACAAATTCAGTCAGCCAGAAACTTAAAAACTGAAGAAACCTCTGCCAACACTTTTGGTGACAGTTTTAGTATTTTCTTGAGTGAGTTTGTGATCATCGTCATCATCAGTAGCAGCAGCAGCCTTTTAATGTCCGTTATCGTGAACAGGCTGGCTTTAGAAGAAGCTACTCGACCATGGACCACCTGCACTCGATAAATCAACTGAAAGAAAAAGCAGCTGAGTATAAACTACCACTTGCCGTAGCATTTATCAACTTCAAAAAGGCGTTCGACTCAGTAGAAATCCCTAAGGTCATGGAGGCCATCAGTCGGCAAGGTGTAGATCCAGTATATGTTGAAGTGTTGAAACATATATACAATCACAGCAGCTCATTTATCAGGCTACATAAAGACTCGGACCCCTTCCAGCTCCAGAAAGGAGTAAGACAAGATAATACCAGCTCACCTAAACTCTTCACAGCCTGCCTCGAGATGATCTTCAGAAGGCTAGACTGGGAGAGTAAAGGAATTAAAATAGACGGCGAGTATCTCAGCAACCTCAGATTCGCAGACGACATAGCCCTTTTCGCAGAGAACCTACACGACCTCCAACTAATGATAGATGAACTAAATGAAGAGAGCAAGAAAGTCGGCCTACACATGAACTTCAGCAAGACGAAGATCATGTGCAACAACCACATCGGAGATAAAAACACTAAGATCGAAATCAAGGACACAGAACTCGAGAAAGTAGACCACTACATCTACCTAGGACAACGAATCTCCATGAGACCCTCAAAAGAAGAAGAAATCAAGTGAAGAATCACACTAGGATGGCAAGCTTTTGGCAGAGCTAGCTCAACCTTCAAAAATAATAAGATCCCATTAATCCTAAAGAGAAGGGTGTATAACCAATGCATCCTCCCAATAGTCACTTATGGAGCTGAGACATGGAACTTAACCAAGAGACAGACCCATAAGCTGAGAACCATGCAACGTGCACATGAAAGAATAATGCTGGGCCTCACATGGAGAGACCACAAAACAGCACAGTACATCCGGGAAAAGACAAGAGTTAGAGACATCATAGAATCCATAAAAAATCTCAAATGGCGGTGGGCTGGCCATGTTGCAAGAATGGCAGACAATCGATGGACATCACGACTCACAACATGGATTCCCCGAGACCACATGCGCAACCGAGGCCGGCAAAATGTTAGATGGAGAGACGAGCTAGACAAGTTCAGGAAGTACTGGCTCCGTGACGCCCATGATAGAGAAGTGTGGCAAATCCTGGGAAAGGTCTATGTCCAATGACGGACGCTAAAAGACTGATGATGATGATGATGATGATGATGATGATTGGAGATTCTTCAGAACTCTTGATTGTGGGCATTGCGGTGTCAATATCTTCTGAACTTTTCTCAATTTTCATGCCATCTTATTTTTTGCCATCCACAATTTTGCATATAATCTCTGGGGATCCATGTTGTCAGTCATGATCTCCAGTACTTCTCCAATATTCTTGCAATATGGCCTGCCCATCGCCATTTGAGATTTTCTATGGTATCTCTGACTCTTGCTTTTTCTCTAATGTAATGTGATGTTAAGCATGAGCCTCTCCCATACTTGTTGCATGGTTCTTAAGCTTTACAAATGTAGCTAGTCCACAGCCCTACCACTGAGCCAAATCCACAAATGAACATTAAATAAGAAGAATGATAACCATGGGTTTGGCTTGATTAGTTTGCAATTAGTTTCATTTAATGTGTTAATAGACTCTTTGATAGATAATTACATTTGAGAAATAGAAAAATAGGAGAAGAAGAAAATAATTTTGAATGAATTGATCAGCTTGATAATTTGTAATAAAATATCATGCAGTCCATAAATATGAACAATATTTTAGTAATACATATAATGTGATACATATATAAATGTACAGGTCTGGTTTGTCACTCAAAAGAAACCTTCACGTGACCAATGTCTTTTGTTAGCAGGCCATGTTTGGGGTGATCAATTGAGAAATTGGAAAAAGAGCTGATAAATGAATATGTTACTTCTCTTGCATTTTGTTGGGCAGTGATTACTAAAAAAAAGTCTAGATTAAAAAAAAAACTAGTGTGAATGCTACTGGACTCAAATTAAGGGATCCAATCAGAATAAACTTAAATTGCAAATTCAATCCCCCCACGAAAAACACACTGAGGCGGGTGGATGGTTGAGAAAAACAAAAGAAGAGTTTTTTTGTAAACATAATAAGGAGATAATGTTGCAATTTTCAGCCTTCCAGCTTCATTGGTATGGCCTGTATGGGTGGTACACACATAGATATATAGCCAGCCATCAAGACAAACATAAAAACTGGAGAAACTGAAGAAAATGTTGACAGTCTTGGATGATGGTTTCTTATGATTTTGATTCTACTGGATTGATCAACTTACTATTTTCTAATAGAATATCATGCAGTCCATAAATATGAACTATATATCTGTGTGATACATATTCATTCATTCAATAATTCATTTCTTGTTGCTTGCTGCCAGGCCAGGCTTTTGGTTTGCATTATTGACCATAATGTAGAGATGGGTTATGGCAGCTGGTATTACCAAGCAGTCACCCGTCTAAGTACTGACCAGGCTCGACATTGTTTAACTTTGGTGATCTTACAAGAACCAGGATATCACATGCAATTTGGACAAATACAATGAAATATATAAATCTTTCTTGTGATCTTTTCTTTCTGACCATTGTCTCTCCTTAAACATTACTCTTTCTTTCTCTCTTATTTTCTTTTTCTCTCTCTCTTACTTTCTCACTCTTATTTTCTTGATATTCTTTTTAAAACCATCAACCAAAAATGTCAACTTTGGTTTCTTCAGGTTTTTTTTGACTGTCTATAGTTATCATGCATACAGGTTGCTCCAACGGAACAAGCGGACTGAGAATTTAAGCATTTACTCTTTATTATGTCTAGAGAAATAATGTTTTTTGGAAAATACCCCTCAGTAGAATTTACACTTGCTTTTTTTTTCAATACAGATATTTTAGTAATCACTGCTCAACAAAAGGTGAAAGAAGTAACATTCATTCAATGCCCCTTTTACTAATTTTTTTAATAGATAAACCCAACTGGCATGCTGCGAAAAAATGTTGGTCACATGACAGTTTTCATCGATTGACTAAATAGACCTATTTTTGATTTCTTTTTAATCTGCTAAAAGATAAAAGCCAAGATATTTCAGGAGCTGATATTATGGTATATAAGATAAAATGAAAAAAGATTTTCTAAAAAAGAAAGGAATGAATATTCTGCTTTTGGACCTTTACCACACAGGAGATACTGCTTATAACTACTTCTCAATTTTCATGTTTTTTGTATGTTCAGTATCTGCTAATGGAGACATTGTCTATACCTAGTTCTGAAAACCCTGCCTCACTGTGCACCTAGTTCTCAAACCACATTTCCATCATAGCATCTGATACCATTGATATGAACTGTGTTAATCTTTTTCTCTTTGTGAACCAACCATTCCTCACACACCTACTGTGTTGTTATTTACTACAACTATTGACGTATTAGTGGGCGAGATAAGCTAACCTTCCTGTCAATCATCAATGGCAACATATTCTATTTACATACTTAGTTACAATCTGTATTTTATGTTGATGCTTAACAAAAATAATATGCAACAAGCTTGATTGCTTCTGGGTCAAACTCCACTTCTACTTCTATTCCGACTGAAGATGAATACTGCAACTTTTACTATACACTAGTGTATGTGATAAATAAAAAATTATAAAAACATATATCTTTTATTATAAATGTATATATTCATTGGAATGAAATAAGCCCTTGAGTATCTGTAAGATGAATTTTCATAGATATTTGAGACATATAAGTTTGGCTCAGTTGGTAAAAGACACAATTACTAATCAGTAGATCATGATTTCATACCATGGTTAGAAAAATTTCAATTTTATAGATATATTTATTCATTAGAATAAGATAAGCCCTTGCGTATCTCTAAAATAAATTTTTGTAGATATGTAAGATGTATCCATTTAGCTCAGTTGGTTAGAGAAATGACTACTTATCAGTTGATTATAATTTCAAATCATGGTTGAAGGATGCTCATTTTTACTCCCCTGAATTTGATGAGGATTACTGTTCTTGTTAAGTTGAAAAATAGAGTTGACACTAAGTTCAAACTGGAGTTTGACAAAATCATCTTTTAGAACTAAACATGCAAAATTACCTGTGCATTAAACCCAAAGATTTGAGTTAACCTTGATTTCAGCAATTATTGCCAAAGATTCTTTAGGGATGCACTCTCTATGGATCAAATTTGCTGGAGTAAATAAAACAGAAACTATTTCACTCCAACAGGATTCTGTAATTTTCAAGTTGTTCCACAAAACTATGACTCATTTCTGTATTTTGATAAATGCATTCAGGAACCATCGACCATTTGTAAGTTGATTGGGCTGGCTCAGTGGCTGTGTATGTATTTGCGATGCATACAGGCCGCACCAATGGAGCTAGAGGGCTGAAAATTCACATGCCTGGCAAGATTCATGTTTTCTTTTCGAAAATTAAGGCTTTTTAGTCATCAGTGTGCTACAAAAGCCGAGAGAAATAATTAATTCATTGATAACCATTCTTTCCTATTTTTCAATTGTTCACCCCAAACATGGCCTGCTGCCAAAAGACTTTGGTCACATGATATTTTCTATTGAGTGACTAACCAGTCCTATCACTCTTTCAGCCACATCGTATTTGTTGATATTATGCCAACTTTATTGATCTTCCTCAAGCAATTTAACTTACCAGGAGCAGTTGAAATGAGCATGTTGATAATCCATTCTGCAAACCATATGAGATGGTTGCAAATCTATTTATATCAAACAGTGTGGCCTTTTCTGTTTGTTTCTTTGTTTCTCTGTGATATATGATTAAAGTAAGATAAAGTAAGTTTGATATTTTGCTAATAAAATAACTTGTGCCTATAATTTGTAAACAATGGACTCTTCTTCTTAAACAAGTCCAGTCACTTTTTAATATAACCTTAGATGAGTTTGATATGATGAAAACACTCAATTATACTTTTAACAGCTTTGAAGTAGTAGGCGCTCAAGTTTTAAAATAAGAGAATTTACAGTTGCCGATGTGTGTGTATACATATATATATATATATATATATATATATATATATATATATATATATATTGTGTCATCCATAGACAACTGTTTCGATGTATTACATCTATTCAGTGTGACTATAGACTTTCCATTATCCCATCTAGTACCGCAAGGTAGGATTGAAACCTTCTCTTCAGACCGATATCCTACCTCTGGGTTACGGAACTGGACGGTCAATAAGGCTAAATTTAAGCGATATATTTATTTACGCAGAAATTCCCCGTCCACCAGAGTGCTCTATTTCTATGGAAGAGCATTGCATACATATATATATATATATATATATATATATATATATACAATTAGTGTTCGAATATGAATTAAATTCATCTGACAGTATGGTATTAAAAAGACATTTTGGAAAGTGAGACTGATGTTAGAAATAAAATCTTCATATTCCATTGACATATTCCACTGAGTATAAACCAGCTTCTTCAGAATGAAAAGAACATTGCAAGTGAGGGGGGGGTTAAAGGCCCTCTTCAGCTGTTAGTGCTATAGACTCTTCGTGGATGTCATCAGTTTTAATTATCCATAATGGTTTCATGGGTGTCTAACAATCTGGGCTTGTAAATATGATCTCAGCTTTTGTCAAGAGGGAGTTATGTGTGTTTGTATTATTGTTTGTGTGTCTAGTGGGAATTTCTATGTAGGGAGAGTGCATAGTGTGTCATGTGTTGTTGATTTGGATGTAATTAATCTTATTTATCTACAAGTAGTTTTTATGAGTGTTCAAGATGGTTTGGCAAGTGGTTATCTTTGACTGCACATTGTTGGTATGTTTGTAATTGTGTAAGTACACTGCAAATACACACAGAGGACTGTTCTACACACAAACATGTAGCTAGACACCAAATCTGATGAAGGACAATCAGATAAAATCTCCAGTGACTAATACACTCATTCAGAACCATCCACCTACAAGAATTGTGATCTGACACCATAACAAACATACCCATGACTTTTTTCACATTCCATTGCAATCACATATTCGTAAAATCTGCAGAACATATCATAGTTTGAAAAGACTGAGTTGAATGGCATCTGGCAAAGAAGTTGTTTCCTTAATTAAACTATACTACTTGAAAACACCTGCAGCACCAACGTGACCTCAAAAGTTATGTTTAGGTTGCATCCATTATTGGTCACTGATTGGATTTTGTCAGATTGCCGATGAATATATTGGCAAACAAATTTGATATGAGTATTCTTCTTATGACCTTAAAAACTGTCTGCCATCCAAACATAGTGACATATATGTCACTTCCTTATCAACTAAATGAAAAATAAAATTAAAATGACAACATTCTCGTATCACCACACAAAACTTTGGATGATTAGTAATACCTATTCTTACATTACTTTCAGAATAATTCAGATGGTTTTATATCATTGTTTCTTCATTTTTGGATGTAAAACTATGACGTACTGATATCTATTTGATAATGAAAGGCAACATTGAATTAGAAAAACACTAATGAATAGTTTTGTATTGAAATAAATTGCTTGCATTGTTGTTTTGTCATAAATCAATTGTGCGTTGTGCAATTAATATTTCAAATGCTTGACAAGTGGATAGGCGGAGATAAGAGGTTTTTGTTACTTTGATTAAAAAAGTTGGTAAATAAGGTATTTGAAAAAAAAAATTACTTGAAAAAGTTTTCTTCTATTTATTATTGAATATTTGGCTTATCATCTTTTTTGTTGAAAAAAGTCTTGAAGAAGGAGCACCATCAAAAGTGAAAAAGGCACTGAAATTGACCTTGCTCAAATATCAGAATTTATGTCATTTCCTGCACTTTGTGCAACGTAACTTACACTGGACAAACAGAGAATCCATTTCAGAAGCGCTTCAATGACTATCGCAAGTGCTGGGAAAAATTATGTAAACAAAGCGACAGTCTCGCTCTACTTATACACTAAGCAAGTAAACACTCAAGTTTACGCACATTAACTCTTAAGTTCCATGAAGCATTCAAGGTCACATTCTTGGAGGTATACAATGCCGAGGAACTACACTTTTGCAAAAAACATTGGAATTCTTTATTAGTACAGTCCAAATGATATTACCAGAAGGAAGGGAATTCTGAGTGCTGAAGATTACGTCATTGTTCTTTAGATGATGTTGATGTTCGATGAGTAGCATGTATTGTCATTATGTCTTTTGTAAAATTTTCAAATCAATTTATAAAATCTGGATGCATTTGTTGACATGACATTGATAATGGCCTTATAAGCCAAAATATATTTGCTTATAAAATATACTGTGGAGAAAACAAGTCGAATGTTGCAAACATTATTATTTCAGTTCTAAATTATAACTCTCTTTTCATTTATTTTCTCTGTGATGTCATAGCGACTTGAGTATTAAACATATTGATCTGCGATTAAAAATACATATCAGCAACACTTTGCGAAAACCAATCTGAATTCAACAAATGGTTCAATCAGTGATAATTTCATTGGATCTTAGTGTAACTTGAACTTAGCTTTACACAGTTTGATTGACTTCAAGAAAACCTTTGGCAGTTTTGCATGAATCTGAGTTGTCAAAGTTGAAGATGGTCTAGTCCAAGTAATCCAAGCCCTCTTTCAAAACTCCAGCCGCACAGTTTTTCTGAACAATCAACTAGGAGAATTCTAACAATTCCAACAAAGGTTGGTATCAGATGGGGGTGCTTACTCTTCCCTTCCAATCATGCAGAAAATTCTCCATGATCACTACTTATCCATTTCCATTGGAGGCAGGCCTGCCCGCAACCTTTGTAAACAGTAGAGACCTGATTGCAGGCAGCAGCGATGAACTACAATACTACCAAACAGACTGGTTGCAAGTGCCGGTGCATACAGCTTGAAGGTCAGCACAGAGAAGTCCAAGGTGATGGTGAACAGCATGAGCAACAACAGTGCCAACATCAGTACAAACAATGAGCCATTAGAAGTGTCCAGCCCCAAATACTTGACAGAAACCCTGTCAGAGGATGACACATGCACAGCTGAAATCTGCATGTGGATTGCCACAGCCACTACAGCAATAACCTAACTCAAGAGGATGTGGGAGAGCAACATCAGCTTCCTCATCAAGCACAGACTTTTCAGATCTTTGGTGTTCTCCATTCTGCTGTATGAGTGCTAGAAATAGACACTGTCATCAGATACAGAAAGATGAATCTAGTTATTGGAACAAAATGCTTGAAGTTGCTCTGCATTTCTGTCTTTGAGCACAATACCAAAGAATGTGTAGTTAAGTCAAGAGTCTTGTGGTTTCTCTCTGAAGCAATAGAATTTGATGTGGGTCAGTCAGGTTACATAGCATGGCAATCTATGTAAGATCATCATGTTATCTGCTCGGTGAGGGTTCAGGCAATGGTAGCAACAGAAGGGCTTGTATGATAATATGACAATAGTGACCATAAACTTGGTACAGCAAATATGTATAAATTAGGCTAGGAATTTTACAAAATTGATGGAGCAGAAACAACAACTGTAGTGTAAACAATTAAGATATGGATCCATACACGATGCCATTTGTTGCCACTATGGAAACTAGTTTGAGAGTCATCAGGAACTTGAGTGTCTGCCTGTATTTTGTCCAGATTAAATCAGT
The DNA here is from genome assembly GCA_963457665.1 of Thysanoteuthis rhombus. Taxonomy (NCBI): domain Eukaryota; kingdom Metazoa; phylum Mollusca; class Cephalopoda; order Oegopsida; family Thysanoteuthidae; genus Thysanoteuthis; species Thysanoteuthis major. The sequence goes on from OY735204.1 coordinate 17,749,919, forward strand.
TGTCCGATAAAGAAATATTGGTATACCTGCATCAATTTGGTTTTCGAGAAAACTGAAACATCAATGAAAACTTCTCTAGAAACCTGCTTTGTGATTAGCCACAAAAAAGACATTGATAATGATGATTATGATGATGATCATTATGATGATGGGAGAATCAGAAAGACTTGAAATTTGAAACTGAGTCTCCAGAATCATCTATCTTGTCTCCATCTCAAAGAGAAGCCTCACTCTTGAGATTATCACAAGATCATGTTTCTGCTAAGAATTGGTATCCTAAGCACGAATGCAGTGCTAGGAGATTACCTTTTGAGTGATGATCATATTGCACATCTGAACCTATCTTTTTATTCTGTGTCAGTAGTATTTCTTATCTGAATCAGACTTTTTGTATCATGATAAAAAGAAACAATAAAACTATTTCTTTTATTTATTTTGTCAGCTTGGATAGTATAATGATTAGCATGTCTGTCTCACACACTTGAGGTCCCAGGTTGGATTACCAGTACAAGTGAAGAATGTGGAAAACTCTTTTTTAGGACAAAGTAAGTACACTCTAAACAGTGGAATTAGGTTTGAAATATTTCTTAGGTGGATTTGCACGCTGTCATGGTGGTGGTCACAAAAACTTGTAAGAATAAAATCCTGCTCTTGTCCAGACTTTAAAATTGCCAAGATCACTAAGCTGACGCATGTAATGGAAACTGGGACTTCATAGCCAGACATATACTCCAATGGGAGTTGTCTCTCAAGAGATGAAGACTCCTCTTCAATTTATCTACTTTGTTCTTTCTTCCAAGTAGTATCACTGGAATTCCATAGTGCATCTTCCTGATTTAGTCAAGGTAATTGTGCATTATATCAAAATTCACCAAATTACAATGAAAATGAAACCTATTTGGAGGCAGGGGAATTTTCAAGATACAAAAAAGCGTTTTTTCTGGACATTAAAGGGAGCAAATGTTGGAATTTCAACCTTGTAGCTCCATTGGTGCAGTCTGTAGACATGATACATGCATAGTCAGCCAGCCAGACTAACTTTTATAAAAAGTTCGGTCACAGTTTTGGTTGATGGTTTCTAATAAATGATAGTATACTTTATAAGGTGCTGTAGTTCAGCTTGCCTGGACACCAGGAACCCTTGGGCTGGCCATGACTGCAGCCAATGATTTGTAAGACAATAATTTGCTAGCATACAAATCACTGCCCAATGGTACGTATTCTTTATTATCTACAGTTCTTCCTCCAAAAAGAAGGATAATATGGCTCTAATGTGACAGAAGCCAAAAACTCATCGAGAAGATAACATTCTGCAATATCACTGAGCAGAACTGTTATCATGCCAAATAAGAAGTGTCCAAACAATCTTTTTCATTTCCTTTTGCCTCATGTTTCTTTCTTCACAAATCAATTTCTTTATTGCCTTTTTTTGCTTTTCTTGCTTTTTTACATCCTCTCCAGTTTTTCTCTATTTTCTACTCCTTCATCTTTCTTTGACTCTTTCTTCTTCTCCTTTAAATTACTCATTCTAAATTTCATCATCGTCATTGTTGCCGTCGCCGTCGTTGTTGTTGCTGCCGTCGTTGTCATCATCATTTTCTTTTGACTTCTTCTACCCCTCTTCCTCTATTGAACTTCCTTATCAATACTTCCAATAAGAAGGAAATACTAGTTTTTAGCCTATTGGCTCAGTTGTCATTTGAGCATTATTTCCTGCCATTAAAAGTCTTATGTAATAAAACTTACCCATATAAAATCCATGATACTTTGTATGAAATCCATATTTGCAATGCCACATAATGCTACTGCTTCTTCTGTTCAATCTATTCCAAGTGCAAAATAGGCAAAACTTCTTACCTCATGTTCCTGAGGGAAAGTAAAATTTCTCACAAAAAAGCCTTCTCCTTTTTGTTGAAATCTATCAATATAATGCACAGTGTAATATTTTTGCTCTGTCTGTATCAATGGACTCTTCCACCCACCTAATTGTTAAAGCTTGAAAATATCTCCTACTCACCATTTAAAACAATGGTCTCATCCATCTTGACCGATTGAGTTACTTTTCAATAAAACTGAAGATGAAAAAAATCAAAAGTTAACATTTCACGGGTAGATATTTTTACCGAATGCATTATGATCTTCATTATACTTAGTTTCTTACTGAAAAAAATCTCATGGAAATATAAATATATACAAGAATTTTCTTCGCAGGGAATAACTTGTAGTATCAGAAGTAACTGCATCATGAATATCAAGCTTGTTTTTGTCCAGACCATAATGACAGCAAAATGGCGGGATAGATTGTGCTGAAATTTGATACACAAATGTGTTTTGATGTTAGCTATGTGATAAGGCAAATTGGTATTGCACAGAATTGTTACTGCAAAGAAAGGCATGTTATTGTGGCATATATCTGGCAAACAAATGTTTATTATCTGCCATAAAAATATTAGTTACTTGCCCTTCTTTTCAGTGTTGATGTACATATGATTAATATTAACCATAAATAATGAGCCAATTCTCATATTCTTGTACCACATGATTTTAGATTTATATTTAAATTCTTTCTTTTTTCATTTTAATCAAATTTTACTGCGACAAAAAAGTCATCTTTGCAGTTAACATGATTTCATTCCATTTTCCATTTAACCATTAATTGAATGCATTGGTCTGGTTAGTCACTAAATAGAAACTGTCATGTGACCAATCCGTAGAAACTATCAAGTGACCAATGTCTCTGGCAGCATGCCATGTATGGGGTGATAAATCACAAATGGGGGGTTCATGTGTTTCCCAAGGACACTAGTGCAAAGTGAATATAGACTGTCTTAACCAAAGGTTGAACTTGGCTTGCAAAGTCCACGGGAAAAGTTGAAGAAAAGGGGTGATCAATGAATAAGTTTCTCCTCTCATCTTTTGTTGGGCAGTGATCACAAAAAGTCTGAATTTTCAAACATTTTTTATGGTGTTTATCTAGCCCACCATTCACTCATTAATATACAATCGTGGTATTTCATTTCAAAACTATATTGTTCATCTCCCTTCTTTTCTTTTTGAAAAAAGAGGGCTATGCATAGTAATCGTAATCAGGGAGTCAGAGGGGCCTACATGTACCACCCCTGATCTCTTCCATTAAATAGTTTTTCTGATAGGTACATATCTGTAGGGTTTGGAGAGTTGCTCAAGAATATTTTAGGATGAACTATGATTTTGGGGGGTATTTTGTGGGATCCTGTTTTCTTACAAATTGAGGAACTTGAAATACTGATCATTTGGAAATATTTCTTTTGACACAAAATTGTACCACAATCTGGGACAGAACTGGAGATTTCAGGGGCCCCTCTCTCTAAAATTTAATGTAGATGTTCCCAACCTGGGATCCGCAGATACCTGATGGTCAGGAAAGTTATTAATGAGGTTCAGTGCACTGATGTTTCAAGAACCAGGGGTCCATGAGCTAGATGACTAAGCAGATCATTCAGAGGTTTTTCCGCATAGGTACATATCTGTAGTTTATGGTTTACATAGTTACTCAGAAATATTTGGGGATGATTTTGGGGGGTACTTTTGTAATCAAAATTGAAGAATAGTTGGGTTCTGATTCGGGAAAAAAACGTGCATATCTCCATGAAATTTTCTATGTATACAAGTGGGACTTCAAGCATATTTTTTGCTACTAGGTTTTTGAAAATTCCTAAAAGTAACATAAAAAATAATAGTTTAGCATCTGCATTCACACTCACACAGATATATATAGACCTGTAGAATTTTGAGAAAAATAGAATCAACCTAGAAAAAGTAAATAGATTTACATGGTATATTATTTGAAAGAGAATTTAATCAGCTTTCCAACAATGTATTATGATAATTTGCTTTTCAAGTATTTGTGTACTACATAATCCACTATCTATAGATTGTGGATTTAATTCTTGGTTGAGATATATAAATATACATATTGTTCAAAATTGTTGCAACAATTCTAATATAGTTGTAGCCACTAAAAAGTTACATTAATTGCCCCCAATTTGGTTCTGATATTGGAAATTTGGGGGTCTGGCTCATAGACAAAAAAGCATTTTTCATTTTATGACTAGAAATCATTAAAGCTTTCATTATTCAGCATTTATAGTGTTTGTAAATAGTGTATATATCCTCTACTTGGTATTATAATTTTTTTTCATAATTTTTAATCTGAGAATGGGTTACAAAAATCAAAATGGTTCTGTAAGAGTAAAATTACAAGTAATTCAATTTCTATACTTTATTTTTTTGCTGTATTTGTCATATCAATAAGTAAAAACTGTGTTAATTTGGGATTCCAGGTCCAAAAAAGCACACAAGTTTTTGTGAACCAAAATTGACTTGATTATTTGGAAAAATGCACATTTTGCCTAAAAGACACAAAATCATCAATAAAACATAAAAACCCATAGTTATACAAAGCTATCATTTATTTTTTTTACGTCTATGGGTCCACTACATTACAAAAATCATAGTCATTCTTTGCCCCTAATTTGGCACCAATATTGCGAATTTGAGAATCTGGCTCATGGACTGAGTTCATTACATGCAATGTTAGTAATAATGATAAATTAACATTTGTTCAATAGTGATTGACTTGGTATTTATTGACAGTGGCAGATTAAGATATTTTAGGGCTGTAGTCACTGATAAAATTTGTGTCTCAAAAAGTTTTGCTTATAAAATGAGTTAATTCATGCTTTTTGTTCATGAGACAAAATGAACTAGTATTCCAAGGGAAATTATAAATCACCACCACCATATATCCTGCTTTTTACCTTTTAAATGAAACAGTGGTGATGGTAGAATTAAGTTGCCTTGTTGGAAATACTACCAGTATGGTTTGAATTGAGAAAAAGAAACCAGGTCTGTTGATAAGGTGATCAATTAATAAGTTACTTTTCAGGCTTTTTTGGGGCTATGATCACTAAAAAATAAAAATTTAAATAAAAATGTGAATGCTACTGGACACAAGCTAAAGGACCAATAAACTTACATTGTAAATTGAACCCCTAAATGAAAACCTATTTAGAGGGGGAATTTTCAAAAACAAAAAAAAAGCATTTTCTCCTCTCACTGAATGTGTGTGTGTGTGTGTGAGTTTGTAGTGTGCTAATTTTCAATTGTCTGCTATGAACATAGATTGGATACATAGATAGATGCATATAAATACCAGAAGACAGAAACAGTAATTTAACCGATCTGTTCTGGATAGCGGTGATTAATTCCATACAAAATTATACACAAGGGAAAATAAGAGGAAATTGATCAAAAACATAAGGAAAATTAGTCATGGGTGAATGGACTGTTGTAATAAAGGCTTGAATGATGCTGAAAAAAATTATGAAGCATTGATCTGAAGCATAGGGTTAGAGACTTCAAAGTATTTGGTTCAATCTATAGTGCTTGGTAATAGGAAACAGTTAGTCTAGATCTACAGTCAATATTTTACAATCATTTATCTGTAACCTGTAAAATTAACAAAATCAAATATTTTATTGCTATAATTGGAAAGATATGTGGATATGACCTACCAGGTAAAAAGAGGCCAGCTAGACTTCACAGCAAGTCTTTCCTACTGAGTGTTCACTATCGAGTGCAGTTCATTCTACCAGGGCATTGATTCCTTAACCCATTAACTGTGGCAGGAGCGGTTCAGTTGCCAAGTTCTAATTGTGGTTTGATTAAACATGGTGGCACAAAATAGGCAGAACAGTTTATTTCCTCTATAAATAATGGATGACCTCGCTTGAAGTTACACACAGCGAGAAGATGTTATCCATAACTTCAAGTGGAAGAGTCCATTGTGACTGATGGAAATTCCCATCATTTGCAGTTGAGCCATAGAACTGCAATGAAATTTCCATTATCTATAGTTTATGAATTAACAAGCCTTATTAGTTTATAAGTGTCATGGTTGGCTTCAAATTGTTAGAGTAAATTGAGGTTTGGGACAAATTTTAGGTTCTTTCGCCCATAAGGATTTCTTTACGTAAATTAGCAATCTATATATTCCAATATCATTTATATCACCAGAAGTAGATGAAATTTTTAAAAAAAGATCGATCAACCCAAATTTGTTTATTTCCCATTTTACTACTCTGGCCAATGCTATAAGAATCGCAGTTGGAATATATATTATTGTATTTGGAGCAAAAAAAAAAACATTCAGTTAAACAATTTTAGCATACTTTGTTCTTATTTGATGCTTTTCATAAATTTTCAATTATCTCATGGCACCCCTGGGAGATAACTGTAGCACTGTGTATTTTGGACCATTAAAAATGTAAATAATACAAAATACGAGTGACTAATAATAAATTTGCCTCGTTAATTAAAAAAATCCATTAACCAAATAATGTAAATCATTTGAATGACCAAGGACAGTCTCAGGGTAATTTTTTTTGTTTTGTTCATAGCAGTCAGCCTATCTTGGTATCTTGCAAATTTGTTATATCAATAACTGAAATATCTTCAAGTCAGAGCATTGTCTGTCTCTGAATCAATAGAAGAAAGTAGATCTTTTATTTAGTGCCTCTTCTGACTAATATTGAATTTCTTTGTGATTCTCTAAGAGAACATTTTGATCAAAATGTTCTTTATTCTCCTTTCTTTTGTCTGTCGAGAAATGTGCACAAGAGTCTACAATGACTTCATCCACTTGACACAATGAAGACTTTTCGGTGTACGGTTTGTGTATCTGTCAGAGTATTACTGTCAGCAGTGGAAGCCTCTCAGCTTAACAAGTGCACACTTTGTCTTCTTCTCTCGACAATGCCAACAACCTCCTGTGGCCAACCTCCTTCTGGATTCCATTGTTAACATTATCTGTTTTTACTGACAATGCCGTCAGAGCAGAGAAGTGAAAACTGGTCATATTCAAGCTGATTTTATGTTGCAAGAAACTACAGGTCATTTGAGTCAACTGAAACAAGAAACTGGGAAAAATAAGTATGTCCTGTTAGAAATTGAGGTTTTTACTCTTCATTCCTCTTGGGAATAGCTGCAAGTCTTTTTGTCTGTATGAAAATGGGATTACTGATTCATACATGCAGTTCTGGATTGGTAATAAATTTGTGGCCAGACAGCATAGGTGATCTAAATTCAATCTAAACCAGGGGTCTTCAACTTTTTTGCACAGCAGATTGGCTTAATATTGACAATATTCTTGTAGACCAGCCAACAGAGGTAAGGTGTTAGTTACAACCAGAATATAGGTAATAAAATTAGTCTGTTTAATTGCGTAATTGCATGGTTATATGTCCTGTGCAAGTCCTGTTATAACCCAAAAGTTATAATTTATTGGTCCATGTGAATTATATTAACATTGTTAATAAAAACTATTATAGAGTGGTAATAAAATGAAATAGATTGTGTTGACATAACAATGAATTATATGTCACAGAAACTCTGTATGTTTGAAATCTATAAGAAAAGAGAAAAAATTGTGGGAGTGACTGAAAGAAATGTTTAATGTTGAATTGAGACATAAAAAAACTTACAATTAAGATACTTGAATTATTAAAAATAAATTACCTGATTAAATATCTGTAGGCTCCTTATTGCTGATCCATACATAGATAAGCCTGTCATTTTTTATGGGTAGATGCTAGTAAGTCATATAAGTGGTTAGCTAACGCTCTCAGTTTTATTTCTAAAAGGGTTTAACTAATGAATTTGATATTTTAACAAAAAACCTCCGAAAAGAATAGTCACCAGATGAGGAAAATATACCACAAACAATGATTTCAACAACCTGTCTAACAAAATTTAGACAAGAACATATATATTAGTTTTCTTTTTCATATTTTGACTAGTTGTTTTTATTCTCATTGAAGATTTATGTCTTTATTTCCAATTATGCTGTTATTCATTGTTATTTATTGCCATAGAAAAATGGTCCAAATTGAAAGTTGTATGAAAACAACTTAAGTTAAAAGGAAGATAAAAACTAGTCAAAATATATGGAAGATAATGTGATATGATACTTCATCCAATGGTATTAATAAAGATTGATAAACATACCAATCAACAAAAAGTTTTTGTGGAGTAACTTCAATTAAATGATTTTTTGTAAACATGCATTTGTATAAACATATTGCTAATAAAGGTAGATTTTGTCTTTAACCGAAAAAATTCTTCAGGCTTCAAGGTTTTTTTTGAGGGGTGGGGGTTTGTGTAAAATTTGGTTTCATTGTCCTCCTCATATTCCATAGACTGGAAGCCAGAATGAAACCAAAAATTAAAAGAGTTTTATTGAAAAGAAAAACAGAATAAAAGAGGGGAAGAAAGAAATCAGTGAACTAAAATATCAGTAATTTGATCTTATTTTGCCCCAGCCTATACAACTTGATAATACAAATTTCACATGCACCACATTTGATTGACCTAGTTAACTCATTCTCCCAAATGAACTTAGCATGAACAAACTGCAATCATATATTTGATGGATGATTAATGGTTGTCTGGCATTGAATTGTTAGGCTTGGAAGTCAGACCATAGATGTGCAAGATCTTGTTTTGTGTGAAGATCAAACAAGAGCAGTGTTGCCCACTTTATTTTCAAGTTTACATCTAAAATTGAGTCGAAAAACATCTTAAAACATATTTGAAATATCTATATTCTTCTGATACATATTTAAAATCCAAGAAATTTATTACATATCATTAATAAGTTATACATGACTTTGATAACCAGCATTTATTCAATCAAAATATTACTTAATTCATTAAAGATATTATTTATTTCATAACTTACAGAGTAAATGAAAATATTACTTATTCATCAAAAATCATCTGAATAGCAATTTCTGATATCTAGCAACAACCAAAAATATTTAGATTCAAACGAAAATCATCGAAAATGGCAACACTGAGCAAGGGACATAACTAATGGTAAATTAGTCAGAGATAGCAATTGATGCTAGTGCAACTAAAAACATTGAACATTATATTAACTGATGTTCAAAAAATATAAAAAAATCAAATGAAAATAATAATTTCAGAGAATAGAAAATTTTTTTTTTCTGGAAGAATTTTTGATATCTTTATTGCTATGCTTAAGATTGTATGAAATAATTCTTAAAAAAATTCATGATCAACAAACTTTTCCAGTATAAGTAAAAATACAAATTGATTATCACTATGGAAGGACAAAAAAATGTCCAATTTTTGTAGACATATTTCTTGTTGGGAGGGTCATTCCACTGAAGTCACTTCATCCACACAAAAGCAATTTGAGCCAACATTCATGATTTTTATTTCCTTGATTGAAACTGAGTCAATACTGGATTTTTTAAAAGCTTTTTGGAATTTTTTTCTCATAATCAAGAGTGTTGATGAAATACACAAATTAGATCATCTAAAAAAATTGAAGAACACAAACCATTGTAGCATATAGGTTAGAGAATAGGATCAATGTTTTAGAGGTTCTTCTGATCTGTTTCGTGGAAAAATTCATTTCAATCCAGAAAGGAGAAGGGAAATTTTAGTCTCAAATTAAATTATATCAACTCTTGAATTCATACAAAGAAATTTGATTTTAAAAACAAGAGAAAAAAACAACAGATCAAAGTTACCTTCCTTCTACTTTTAGGCAAATATTCTTTTAATTCTATTCACAGAAGAATTCTATTTTTTGATATTCTAATCACAAGAGATTTCCACTGTCAATTAAGAAAGGTGTCAAGCAGTTTAAGAAGACATTGAGAGTTAACACCCCAGCTTCATTGTTCGAATTACTTAAGTTTATTAGGAACAGGTTTGGTTACTCAATCAATAGAAACCATCATTTGACCAATGTCTTTTCACAGCATGCAGTGCCAGTGGTGATCAATAAAAGAATTGGAAAAAGGGTGATTAATAAGTATGTTGCTTCTCTTGTCTTTTGTTGGGCAATGATCCCTAAAAGTGTTTGAATCTTTAAAAAAAAAGCCTGAAATCTATCAGACACAAACTAAGACATACATTATATAGCTAATTGACCCCCTCCCCTAAAAACCTATTCAGGGAAAGAAATTAAAAAAAACTGAGAAAGTGTCCCCCCCCCCCAGAAAAACAAAAAAAAAAACAAACATGTTTCAAGCCTGAAAGCAAGACCATAGATGAACTATTACTTTCCTTGTGTGAAGGTCAAGCAAGGGCAGTGTTGCCAACTTTATTTCCAAGTTTACCACTAAAAACAGAAACAACAAGATTTCCCAGATAAATACCTAAAATCTTGGAAATATATAACATATCATAAATGAATTGAATATGACTTTTATCATCACCATTTATTTTAATAAAATATTACTTAATTCATTAAGAATATTACTCATTTTATTACTAGAAAATGAATAAAAAATATTACTTATCAGAAACCATCAATCTAAACTGTCACCAAAACTGAAAAACATAGCTTTCTCTCAGTTTTTAAGCTGCTCTGGCTGGCTATGTATGTATCATGTGTGCAGGCTGCACTAATGTAGCAAAAAGGCTGAAAATTTGAACATTTACTTCTTATCATACATAGAAAAATGTTCTTTTGCTTTTTTAAAAAAAAATTCCCCAACAAAGTGGGTTTTTAGCATGGGGGGTTCAGTTTGCAATGTGGGTTTATGCTAAATTGATCCCTTAGTTTGTGTCTGCCTGTTTTGGAGAAATTCCAACTTTTTTAGTAATCACTAACCGAAAAAGGTGAGAGAAGGAATTCATTCATTGATCACCTCTTTTTCTAATTTTTTAACTGATCACCCCCAAAAAGACATTGGTCTCATGACCGCTTCTATTGCGTGAACAACCAGACATATTTTGTTAAGAATCATTTGAATTCATGACACCTAGATGCAACTAAAAACACCTATATTTAGATGAAAATCATCTAAATTGGTAAGTTTGAGCAAGTAACAACTTCAGTTTCGGTTTTTCAGTCAACCATTGACAGCAATCAGAGTAAGAGATAATAGCACATGTAAAAATGAGGAGAAGAAACAATGAATTTGAAGGATTAGTTATATCATAAATAATAGAAATGATAAAAGCAGTGGTTCCTATGACTCTAGTTGAGTTTTTTTTTTGCAAGGATCAGAGGGGGAGGATCCGTTTAACTTCAGCAGACTCAAAGGTGGCTGTGCAGCAGGGCAGACCTATTCATACTTTTTGGACAAGACAGGCCTTGCATTCCTTTCCTACTGCCCTCTGGTTGTTAACTGCGATGAAAGTTGACAGTTCTCAGAATAGGAAAAATTTCACGTTAAGACAAATTTTCATATCTGTTACCAGAATTCGTTAAGACCCAAAGAGAGAGGAATAAAAGTGTTCTTTTTAAAAAAATCAGACCATAGCATTGGCAAAGATAGAAAAATATGATATAGATAGTGGTAAAAGAAGGGGGATATTTTTCACATCATACTACGTCATATTATTTCTCTTTTTAGATCCATTCTTGAAAAGGAGTACAGGAAAGAAAGAAAGAAAGAAAGAAAGAAAGAAAGAAAGAAAGAAAGAAAGAAAGAAAGAAAGAAAGAAAGCAAGCAAGCAGACTATACAATGTTTATATACCTGCCATATATATATTTATAACAATTGTATTTGGGATGATATTTTTCTTTTATTTTTGATGCAATCATTATTTTTGTTTCAGATGACTTAATGGGGATTAACTTGAAAACTCTATCGGAAACTAATTGTTTTATTAGAGATACAAATACCATCGAAAAATGTATACATAACATTCCATTTTTTAAACAGAATGTGTTCTTGTTTTTTAAAGTAGAGATCAACACGTACATACTGAGTCCACTCTTTAGGCTTGGTGCACTCTCTCATTGACTCAGCAAGCTGAGACAGCCATGGTGATTGCCAAGCAGTAGGCTTTTGTTTAGTAAAGATTTCTCTGAGATGGACTGCCTCACAGGACTGAAGAGCTCCATCTGCCCTGATAATCCACCCTTAGCTGGGGGTTGGGCACAAATTGAACAAACACCCTTATCCTTTAGCCCTCCTGTTTTCATTAGCTGTTAGTTTTACCCAAAGCCCCCTTGACTCTGCAGACTCTGATGCAATGTAATGGCAGCACAACCCTCTCATAGGCCTTGCTTATAATATTAGAAGAGTATAAAAATTTTTAAGAATGTAGTTATTGTTAGAAACTGTTACCAAAACTTTCAACAGATTTTTTCAATTATTAAGCTGGCTATATGTGCATTTATGTACCGTGCATACAGACCACATCGATGGAGCTAAAGGGCTGAAATTCAAACATCTATGTCTTATTAAATCTAGAAAAAACTTCTTCGAATTTTTTTCAAATCCTCCCCAAGCAGGTTTTCATGGGGGGGGGGGGGTTAATTCGCAATGTTAGTTTATGCTACATCAGTTCCTTATTTTATATCTGGCAGCATCAACACTTGGTTTTTGAAAATTCAGATGTTTTCATGTAACTTCTTCATTTATCACCCCTTTTTCCAATTTTTTAAAAATTGATGCCCCCAACATGGCATGCTGCCAAAAGACGCTGGTCACTTGATGGTTTCCATTGAGTGATTGACCAAACCTCTCATTTAGTAAAATATTGGGTTGTGAAACAGTACAATGCACACTGGTTTTAACACTACTGTATATGATAGGAATAATTTATATTAGTTATAATTGCACTCTTCTATTATTGTTTCTGGTGGTAAAATTTTTTCAGATGAACTGAAATTCGCACGTTTGTTCTCAAAAGATGTAACTCTTATATGAAATGATCATATAATATAGCTTCTCATTTCATTTATCTCTGATGATAGCTAAAGCATAGACATTTTCACCGACCTTGCAAAGATGCAATTATGATAACAATATTTTGATATTTTTATTCAAAATTGGCCATAGTAACATCAACATAATCATAGATTCTCATGGACTTGCACCACAGTGTTAGGAGATTATATAAATCATCACTATAAAAGTAAAAAATCAATTTTGGAAACTGTTGGTTTACAGCAAAATGACCATTCTTGACTGCATCCTGTTTTGATATCATGGCCACTTGATCATTTAAAATTCAAATAGGTTGGCTTTTCTAACGGCTTTGGACAGTGCTTCTTAAACTATTACAGTGTCATTTACCATTAACAGTTAATCACAAAAATTCAATCACTCATGACTAATTTTCCTTATGTTTTTGATCATTTTCATCTCATTTCCCTGAGTGATTTATTGAACCACCGTAGCCCCATAAATGACCCGCCAACCTTTTTTGAGCATTTGTGTCTATGTGTCTATCTATGTGCCTATCTGTGTGTTTATGTATATGTGTCTCAGAGCACTCTTGGTAACATTCTCGGGGCCACATCCTTGAAAATTTACGTGTGTACACAACACTAGGCACCATCTAAAACCTCTCTTTTTTTCAGAGAAGTGCTTTTTGAGGGTCTCCATGGTCATTTTTGATTGACAATACCCAAATATTGTACAGGAATTTTTTTAGATAATTTTAGATAAAAGATCTATCTTTAAAGGTAATTTTAGATAAAAGATCTATTTTTTTTTAAGCTAATTTTAAATGATTTTTTTATAGATATTTAGGTCCAGTACACACAGGCTATGGTGATTCATATATGTTGGGTACAGATATATTTCAATTCATTTTGCATCATGAGCAAAAAGCATAAACTAATTCATTTGTAAATATTTTTCTTGATTCATGTCAAGCAAACTAGGAGTGAAAAAAATTAACACAGAATAATTATTAGAATTCCTATAGTACATAAAGTTACATTAAGTTAGCAAATAACTTTCATAGAACTTAGAATCAGATTTTTAGGAATAACATTTTCTTATTGTATATGTGTACCACAAAATTTCTTTTTGAATATAGAAAAATGTAAATATCTGAGTAAATCAATTCATTCATTCTTCATGTTTCATTCACTCTTCATTCACCCCTGCAGTGACATTTACCTCTAACAATTTTCCTCGTCCTTGAATGAATCATTCATCAGTTTAAGAAGATCTGGCTTTGGGTGTTTTTACCTATTGCTTAATGAATATGCTGCAAAAGAGTAATATAAGTTAAAAGGAACTGAGAAAATTACCATTGAAGTTGTTTGTTTGAATGATTAGAGTCTTTGACTGGGAGGACTTTGTTATCCCCAAGCATTTCGACATGTTGCTGCCATTCTGATTTCTTAAATATATCAATTTTTATGCACTCTTTTCTCATTTTCAGATGCACAAGCATCTCTAGTATTGATTGATATTATTGACTGACTGACATACCAAAATGTGAGTTACGATTCTTGCTGTCTATTCAGATGTTTTTCTATTAAATCAAGATGTTTTTGGTTGTATCTAGATGTCCGATCACTTTTGATAAAATAAGTGATATTTCTATTTAATCAATTTCGATAAATAAACAAAATTTTTAATAAATTAAGTAATATTTTAATAAAATAAATGTTCAAGATTCAAGTCACATTTAATTCATTAATAATACGTGATATTTTTCCAAGATGTTTTATATATATATATATATATATATATATATATATATATATATATATATATATATACATATATATATATATATATATATATATATATATATATATATATATATATATATTTTGAGAATCTTAATGTTTCTAGGTGTTTTAACATGTTATTTGAACCATTTCAAATTTCATCTTGAAAATAAAGTTGGCAAACTTCCATGCAATATCTTCACATAAGAAAAGAACAAGTTCATCTATGGTCTGACTTTCAAGCTTATTTCTTCATTAGTACAAAGCATCTGATAATCCTTTGATTTACAAAGTTCAAAATTAGCTACATTCTTTCTTCATTAAATTTCTCTTATAAAATCATTTTTCCCAATTTGATGCTGGCCACTATAATTTTTTTTTTTTTTTCGGTTCTCAAAATTCACTCAAAGGATCCTTTTCACATTTTTAGCAAATCTTTGGCTATTTGTGAAAATCATAAAGTTCCAAAATTGTGGATTTGATATCTTTTGACTATCAGTGGCCATATTCAAGAATGTTTGTTTTTGTGTGAAAACTTTTGTAAGAAAAATTGCAGCCGCATTCTCATCAATACACCGTCTCTATGTATATAAATACACACACACAGGAATGCTCATAAGTATTTGAACAAACCAAAATTCTGCCTGTATGGTTTGGTTTGAAGGGTTAAAAACAAATTTTACAGAAGCAGAACCAAATTTTGTTGCCATCAATACAATAAGGTATGTCTTGTAATTATCAGTATCAAATTTTGGGGAAAACGTTTAAAAGAATTGAGTTAAATTTTCAAATGAATTCAACAAATTTTTTCTTCTTTCCTGCAAAAATATTTTTCAGAATCATTCAGCAAGGAAATTAAAAGGCAAACTAATATTGTTATTCAGATTAGTTGTCAAACTAATTACTTGAATATTTTTAAACCAGCCAAATACATAAAGGGAATGAATGCAATCATAGGCAAGAAACACAGAGTTTGTTTTTGCTCAAATACATATGAACATGTATATATTTCTGAATGTATGTAAACACAATATAAGAACACTTTTTTCTAAAGCCCATCAATTTTATGCTCCAATGCATTTTTTAAATTTCTCTTTCCAAAAGAGAAGTACAAAGAGAATGACGATGACTCTTAACATTTTGCTTGCATTTTTCTACCTGAAAAAAATGATCATCTAAATCATGATTTTGCATCTTCCTACCCGATTGGCAGGTAAAATAAATGGTTAACTGCTGTCCTTCAATGAATATTCTTTGATGTGTCCATCTAATTCCCAAACTCATCAAAATTTTATGACTCTCATCTTGTTTTTGTTACTTCAAAAGGCAATAACATAACTTTTCCAGCGAATTCTTATCTCATCTTTTTTCATGACATGATAATACATTTTATGATGTTCATTTACAGACATAGATATGCGTATATATCTTTAGCAGTCTACTTGTCCATGTATCTAAATAATGTGCATTTAGGCAGCAAGTTTTCATTTGAACATGTTTTGTTGAACACAACAGAAAAAAAATTGTCGATTCAATTTTCTGACCAGTTTTATAGGTGTGTATATACTGTATGTGCAAATATGTATGTGTTACAGATGTCAACATCATCATGTCTTACCTGCAAACCTTTCTATCTCATCCTATGTCTGGTCCTCAACTGCATTTGCAATCTTTAGGGCACCAACCTGTACATTTTTTGTATCATCTGTTTGTCCAGCCTATCTCTGTTTTTGACTCTTAATTATTTCTATAATACCTTTCACTTTGGTCTGTTCTCTGACCCATATTCTTTTTTTAATCTATGTTATTTCTAACATAGCTCTTTTCATCACTCTTAATGTTATTCTAAGTTTGTTTTCAAGTGATTTAGTTAGATTATTACAGATATGTTTATATACTTATATCTTTAGCTGTCTGCCTGTCTAAGTATCTGTATACATTTGTGTATACTGTATGTGCATGCATGTTTGTGTATGTGTATGCATTTGCTGAAATATCAGCTTTAAGGTAGTGTTGCTCTTATCATTGAGCTGAATAGCTGCTGTTAATGCAAATGCCCAAATAACTACTTTAACTCCAAACTCACATTCTGTTTATTCACGGTTTATATTGCTCTATCTGTTTCTTTCATATATAGACATATGTTTATATATATATATATATATATATATATATATATATATATGTATATACATATATTTATATATATATTTATTTATATACATATATATGTACATATATATATATATGTATATATATATATATATATTTATACACATGAAAATATTTTGTGGAAAGTGAAATAACTTGTAAATAAGATTAGTTCTAAAGATTTAGAAAGATTTACTGCTGTCCATTGCTTCATGATACATTCAATAAGTATTTCATCATTTGTTTACCAGGAAAAATTAGATAAAAATATATAAAATGAAAAGAAAGAAAAAAGTGCCATTACTTATCTCAATCTGACTTGTAACTCTCCATTCAGTTTGCAAACTATTCATTTTCTTAAATGCAATAACTTTTCTTCATGCACACATCAATTGCATTTTCACTGTTTATGGCCTCTTTTTTGTTTTTTTTAATAACTACCACTAGCCAACACTTGGATTGTTGCTGTTGCTGCTGCTTATTGTTTCTTTGTATGTGTAGGTGAAGCCAAGTGGTTAATTGCATAGAGAATGGATTCAGCGAGCTGAGTTCAAACTCTGGCTCAGACACTTTATGTTCACTTCATATAAACGTCACTGGTTTTCTGTGGTGTTGGTTTTCTTGCTAACGGAATATATCCTGCCTATATGCAGACGTATCATAAACTATCAACCAAAACTTTCAACATACCTTGCTATGTATGTATGTATATAGGTATCTATTGTCATGTATACAGACCTCACCAATGGAGGTAAAGGGTTAAAAATTTAAATATTTACTCTTCATTATGTGTGGAAAAAATAATTTTTTTTGTTTTTTGACCCCCTCTCACCCCAATTTTTTTTGAGTGGGGAGTTCAATTTACAATGTAATTTTAAGCTAAATTAGTTCTTTTGTTGGTGCCCAGCAGTGTTCATGCTTTTAGAGATTACTGCCAAATGAAAGGTGAGAGAAGTAACTTATTCAATGATCACCCCTTTTTTCAACTTTTCCTGGGGACTTAACAAGCCAAGTTCAAACTTTGGCTAAGATAGTCAATGTTCCCTTTGTGCTACTGTCCTTGGGAAAGACATGAATTCTTCTCCCCACCCCAGTTATACAGGAAATAGATCAGGGTAGAATGACTGACGTCACTCAAGATACTTGTCGCCTCAAAGTCTATTTCATATATTGGCCGAGTAAGTAGTAATATGATATGTAGAGCTCAAACAATGAGCGCAAATGCCACAACAGGAGTAAGAGTACTACTTACTTTTTGTTTCACTAAAGCTCAAAGTTGAGATGAAATCACTTCTCTTTTTTGCGGGTTTTGTTTGTATGTACTGCTGTACAACTAAGTCAGTTGACACACTAAAATTCTTGTAAAGATATAATATGAAGTAACTTCTGATTTTTTGTGGTGTTGTTTTTTTTGCAGGCTGAATGTAAATTACAGGTACTCGGTATGCATTTTCTATTTGCTTAATGGAATTTATTCTTTTCTTTTTTAAAATCATATGTCAGCACTACCAGACAAACCATTTGATGTAACATCTTGCAAATTCATACGAGTACTCCACTAGACTTCTTATGAAAACCTTTTATTTCTCTTTAAATTAGAATTTTTTTTGTTCTTTCAATCATCTGAAATCTTGTGTGAGTGCAACCAGACAACCATAAAATTTTGCATCATTACTACACTAGACATCTAAAAACACAGTTTTTTTGATTTTTCAAAATTTTTAACATTTTTGATTTTTAGAACTCTTCCAATCTTGTATCAGTGTTTCAGGACCCAGCTTTTCATATAAAACCTTGTAGTTATAAACTTTAAGTGTTTCGCTACAATACTTTGCATCACAAGTGTCAATGCATGTGTTTTACATACAATTGTAGTGTTGAGAGGGTGGCCAATCATGGCCAAGATCGAGTTACTCTCCTTGATGGGTGACTATAATTACACAGCAGGCATTTGTGTTAGACGACCACAATTATGAATATCCTTAATACTGCAGATCCCTAACATTGGTATCAGAGCATAGTTCTAGTGAATGGCAATGTGTTGAAATGGCCTCCCAAACGGGAGGACAAAACCATTCAAAAAATGAAAGAAAAACATTGTTATCTGGTGCCATTTGACAGACATTCCAAAACACAAATAAGCTATTACAATTAATTTGTCTTTATCTTAGATGATCCAGGGTTGCTACTTTGGAATTAGATGTTGTTCGACTTGAGTGCTAGAACAGTGTTGAAAAGCTAACAGTTTATTTTTGGTGAACAATTGATGCTGGTTGGACAGGAGATGATAACTGTTCATTGGGTTATTGCCGAGAGGATCAAAAATGGAAACTTTGTAATCAAAATGTGACTTGTTGCCCTCAGATTTGAAGAATGTATTGAGAATCTTTGGAAGGATTCACAAATATGTTCTAAGGAAGCCGTTAGATTGATTCTTGCAATTGCAAGCAATGGGATTGCCATACAATTGATGTGAAGATATCATATCTCTAAGGTAATGACATTCAATAAGATGTGCTTCAAGATAGCCACCAGAATATGACAATGGTAAGATATGGAAGCTAAAGAAGTTGTGTATGGACTTTGCGATGTGACCCGATTGTGGTACTTGCATGTGAGGGGAGGAACTGTTGAAATTGGGTGTTACCATATCATACTTAGATTCAGTGCTTTTCTCATGGTGTAATGGCAACACAGTTGATGGCATGATTTGCATTTATGGTGATGACCATTTTTAAGTAATGAATAAGTTGAGCAAAATGTTTTTTGTTGGTAATCCTGCTTTTAAGGACTTTAAATATATTTGACTAAATATTGTTCCTGATACAGATGGCTGCATCATTGTGGATCAGTTCTAATATGCATCTTCATTGAGACCAATTACAATCAGCCACCAACATTCCCATAAAAAATCAAGTGAACTATCTGAAACAGAGACAACTGAATACCAAGCTCTGGTAGGACAGCTTAACTGGATTATGATTCACGCCAGACCAGATATTGAATTTGACGTCTACAAGTTGTGCATATTGTGCAATAATGCAACTATTGGAGATCTGTTGAGGCTGAAGAAAGTAATTCATTGAGTAACAACTGACAATGCTAGATTACATTTTCCAAAATTGCAGCAACTCACAGATTGCCAAATAGAATGCTTCTCAGATGCCTCATTTATTAATCTGCCTGGTTGTGGGTCACAAGGGGGATTCATAATCTTCCTGAAGGGTTTTAGTAGTGCAAGTTATCTATTATACTGGCAAACTAGGGAAATTAGGCAAGTTGTGAAGTCAACTTTATCTGCTGAGGCCCTAGTGTTGCTTGAATGAGCTGAAGCTGTATATACAGGCTTTCTTATCCTAATTTTCTGGATGTGGCAATTTGAAAATTAAGTGTCATGTTGATAATAAGAGCTTAGTAGATTATCTAGACTCTTGCAAAAATGTAGAAGATTAAAGATTGAGAATTGATCAAACTGTGTTGCTGGGTAAGATTGAAAGGGGAAAACTGGAGAAAGTCCCATGGGTTGATTCCTACTGTCAACTGACTGATTGCCTCACCAGGGGGTAGACACCTATTGAATAACTGCATACTGCTATCAATTCAAACAGACGTTAAGCATCAAAAACTAAGTCTAGAAAAAAAAGAGAAGACCAGAAATGTCAATGCATGTGTTTTACATGTCAGTTGTGTCACGAGAAGGGTGACCAATCATAGCAAACATTGAGCTACTCCCTTTGATATATAAACTCTCCTTTTGGTTGGAATGGGTGATTTATTACACAGCAGGCGTTTCTGTTAGCTGACAACAATATTGAATATCCTTAACACTGAAGATCCCTTACAGTGAATATAAATATCTTGAATTGTTTTGCTTTAATACATATTTGAAACTGTTTATTTCTTTTGTAAACACCCTGTATAAGTAGGCAGGCATATTTCATTGAATGTGACAGACCAGAATTTCTTGATCTTCTCTTTTTATGCTTGGAAATTTTTGCAGAAATCAAGATTTAGGTCAGGGTTCTTCAAGCTTCATTGCTCATGACTCAGTTTAATTTTATGCAATAACCTGAATACCCAACACATATAAACTCTGTTTTTGTTTTACGATCATCCCAATGCTACTATTACTGTTATCATTAAATAAGTTCAACAAATAAATTATTGATGACAAAGATAATAATGTGATTATCAAATATATTCATATTCAAATCTTAATTGTCTCAGTGTCACAATACTTTGCTTGATTACTCTTAATTTATTCATTTATTTATTGTGAACCAAGTCAGCAGGGCCTCATGACCCAGTAATAGGTTGGGACTAGCATTTGAAGAACATTGATTAAGATTGTGAAGTCTTTGCTTATGAGATTCATCAAAAAAAGAGCCAACTATTTTTAGCCCAATTCTAAATCAAGTTAATTTAGGAAGCAACCATAGAATGGCAAGATACAAATTAACACCAAGAAAGAATGCAGGATAATATTCAGCACCAAAATTCAACTACTCAACATACAAAAAGAGCTCACCAGTCTATTCAAGTTCAAAACTGAAGGACAGATATGAACTTCTCACCAAAACAAAAGAGAACATAATCAAGCTCAGTAACAACATGACAACCTCTCTAATTGAAGTCGTCAACGTGTTTAAGCCAAAGAGTAAACAGACTACCATCAGTAAACACTCGGAAAAATCCCATTGAAACAATGAACAAGATATAAGAATAACCAGCATCAGTAGGAAACAAGCCATTCTATTCAACTTATCCCTCAAAGACAAGTCTCAGAAGATTGGAACAATGCAATCATTATGCTGTTATATAAAAAAACAAAAGATCTAAACATCTGCAGGCTAATAAGCCTACTCAACTGCATCTATAAACTTTTTACCAAAGTGATCATTAAATGAATCACCAGAACCCTAGATGAAAACTAACCAAGAGAGTAAGCTAGCCTCAGGAGAAGCTACTTGACCATCAACCATCTCTATTCAGTTGAAGAACTTGAAAAAGAAGCAGCAGAATATAGAATACCACTTGCTTTTGCATTTGTTGACTTCAAGAAGACCTTTGACTCAGTGGAAATTCCCAAAGTTATTGATGCTATCATACATCAAGGTGTAGTCCATGTACATGTAAGAGTCTTGCAACATATCCACCAGCACAGCAGTTCCTTTATCAGGCTACATAAAAACTCCGAGCCCTCTCAGCTTGAAAAAGTGGTAAGACAAGGAGATACCAGCTCACCTAAACTCTCAGCAGTCGGCTATGAGATGATTTCCAAAAACCTAAACTGGGAAAATAAAGGAATCAGAATAGACAGCAAATACCTGAGCAATTTCAGATTTGCAGACAACACCGTCTTTTTTGTTGATAACCTTCACGTCCTCAAGATAATGTGAGACAAACTAAATCAAGAAAGCAAAAAAGTAGGTCTCCACATAATCTTTAGTAAAACAAATGTCATTTACCACAAATATATTTAGGACAAAGACATAAAAATCAGAACTGAAAACATGGAACTGAAGAAAGAATACCACTAAATCTACCTAGAACATAAAATCTTCAAAAGAAGAGGAAATCTTCAAAAAATGAAAAGATAAGGAAATCAAGTGAAGCATCACTCTAGGTTGGCAAGCCTTTGGTTGAGTGAGCTCGCCTTCAAAGACAAGAAAACAGTGCTAGTCCTAAAAAGAAGGGTGAACAACCTCCCAATAATCACCTATGGAGTTGAAACATGAAATGTAGCCAAAAGATTGATTCTCAAACTCAGAACTATGCAATATGCACATGAGAGAATCATGCTCAACCTCACATGGAGAGATCACTAGACAGCACAGTATATTAGAGGAGAAAAATGAGTTAGAGATATCAATCATAGAATCCATTAGAGAAACTGCAACGGCTGGTCATCTAGTAAGAATGACAGATAACCGCTGGACATCGCGACACACAATGTGGGTCCCCAGAGATCATATGCAAAATTCTAGCCGGTAGAAAGTAAGATGACATATGTAATTAGATAAATTCAAAATGTACTGGCTCCGTGGTACCTACGATAGAGAGGTCTGGTGAATTTGGGGTAATGTCTATGGCCAATAATGGACACTTAAAAGCTGCTACTGCTGCTGCTGCTGCTGCTGCTGCTGATGATGATGATGATGATGATGATGAAAGGTAATTTAGACAAGTATACCCAATGGAAATTCCATGGAGTGTTTTCACTATTCAGCAATAGAACACCAAGCGATATGTATACAATACAGAAAAAAATCATATTAGAAACCGTTGACCAAAAACGTCACCAAAACTGTCACTATACGTTTGGTTTGGCTGGTCCAGCTATGTCTGTCTGTCTGTCTGTCTGTCTGTATGTATGTATGTCTGTATGTATGTATGTATATATGTATGACACATACTGGCTGTCCATATGAGGCCAGAGGGCTGAAAATTCAAACATTTACTCCTTATTACGTTTACAAATTTAAAAAAAATATCCCCTCCCCCCAATAGGTTTTCAGTTGGGGGTTCAATTTACAGTTTGACTTCCTAATAAATTGATCACTAAGTTTGTGTCTGCTTGTGTTTTTGAAAATTCAGGATGTCATGCTGCCAAAAGACATTGATCACCTGACGATTTCTATTGAGTGACTAGCCAGACCTGTAATTAATTGTTTGAAATAGTGGCTTGTATACATTTGAAATTTCTGATCTTGATGAGAAAACTATTACATCCATGATTTTCTAGAACTTTACACAGTACAGGCATCTCTTAGTATAATGCTGTTATAGTACCATTTGTAATAAAAGGTAGGTGGGTGGTAGATGTCAACATTTTTACCTCTGTTATCACAAATTTGTCGAGAAAACCTTGAATAAAAATGGAATTTCTCTTTGAACCTGTGAGCCCGATACTTCAAGTTGAGTGTTTTTTTAGTACAACATAAGCCCATTTAAGGTCAGAGTTACACGACTCCCAGTTGCCCCATTAAGAAATATATTTGACTTTTGCTGGTAAAGTAGCTGTAAAAAAAAAATAAATTAGACAAAAACATTTCAGTAATGAATGAAAGTTAAACTTGATAACAGAGCTTCCCAAACTTTTTGCACTGGCGACACTCTCTTTAAAAATAAAATTTTTCACAACACATTACTCAGGTTTTGTTAGCCAAGCCAAATATATATTGTCATTCCAGCTGTTCATCTGACACAGAAAAAGTATCATTTGAAAGGTGCACAAAATTATACCAAATTCTGCAACATACCTAGAGATCATTAGCGACAAACTTAGTGTCATGACACAGAGTTTGAAAAGCTTTGCTTTATAAGATGGTTGGCTTTCTTGGACTCAAATACTCAGATAATAAAGGGCATGCCTGTATAATGTTATCTGTTGAGCTGTTTTCCTCTTCAACTCATTTATTTTGTGGTACTCTAGCTATGCTAAGTGCAACATAGATTAGTCCATGGCAAAATAGTAGTGGAGTCAAGTGCAGTCTCACTTTGCAGTCTAAATGAGAATTTGCGGTCAAGCCTTATTTTATTGTTTATTCCTGCAGACTCCTTATGAAGCATAGGGCCACAACCAGGGCTGTCGATGAGATTTTAAGGAAACTCCCAGATCAAGCTCACAAAAATAGAATATAAAAATATAAAGTTTACACAGAAATCACAACTATTACTTTACTTACTTACTTGTAGATCACAATACTTCTCCTCTTCTTCAATTTCTCTTGGATATCAAGTAGTAAATTATTTCTTGTTTTTTGTCTGTTTTCTAATCTTTCCCAAGAATTTTTTGCTTACAGCTCCTTTCTCCAAGTCCTAGATTCATCCAGAATGTCAGGCAACAACACATATCATACAAGATTCAAACATGTTTAATTGCTGACTAATCTGCCATCAGCTAATTTCAAGATGTATTATTTTTAACTGATTTCTATAAATATATGAGTTATCTTCCAGAATGTATTTCTTTGAGGTATGGAAAAACCCATACTATAAACTATTTTTAAAATACTAACCCAGAAACTCAGATGATCAGTGAAAACCCCAGAACTGTATGAGTATGTGTGTGGAGGGTGGGAGGCCAAGCATTGGCAGCTCTAGTCACAACCACTGTATTGTGATTTCAAGAGCAAGTATTTTTTATGTAGCGGAGTTGCTAACCTCATGTCCAACCCTCCTCCTGGGGTTGGAACCACTTATGGTGATGGCCAAACTGAAAGTTTTTCTTTCCAAGTATCCTTCTCTTTGATGGACTGCATTACAGGACGAAAGGGCTCCAACTGCCTTGCTATTTACCCATAGCTGTAGCAAGAAGTGGATTCATGCCTTTCTCCAGCGTATTTGTGCTAAGTGAACGTAAGCAGCCTCGGACAAAAAGAATTCAGTCTGCCAATTCTATTTTCCACGCCAGTCAACATTACACCATTTGGCACCGTATTTACTCTAATAGATAAAATTTTCCATATCAACAGAATCATTAATGGATTCATATATCGTAAGGTGACTGTTCAGTCAATATGCTTCGGGAGCATTTGGCAATGAATTTGACAAAGGTCATTTGGCAATAAATAAGACTATGGTCATTTGCCGTAAGATGACCGTAGAGTCAATATGTTTTGTGAGCATTTTTGCATTGGATTGGACTAAGGTCATTTGCAGAAAGTAGTAAAAGAGTTAAGATAACAGATTTTTTCTTTTGGTCTCCTTTCATTCATGTGCTATTTTCCGTACTTCTGACAAACATTAAATCTAGATCAAACAAAATAAAAAGTCAAGGAAAGTTAATTATGTAAACCATTTTCAACCGGGCAGTGATGAGTGACCTTGCTAGTTTTGCAGAATAATTGAAATGGAAGAACATCTGAGAGATTCTGGCTGGCTGGATAGGGAGAAAGAATAAAGAGAAACAAACAGACAAAAGAAAGATGAAGGCAGCATAAATTGTCTGTGAAAGTGTGTGATCTTTGGTAATGGATTTTGGCCAAATATTGTTGACAAGCCAGGTGCTGCTTTTTGATCTCTGGAGGTCAGGGGTTGAATGAACACGTTATCAAGTCAAAGAGGTTGAGAAAATTCAGGAAATGGGAAGGCTTGGAAGACTAGAGAGAATGACAAACAGAACAATGTAACAGGCAAATCAATGGAGAGTGTTAGTATAGTGAAAAATAAAAAGTAAAATTTTATACAAAGTATTATCATCAGCTGTCCACTGCCAGACAAAGGCCTTAGTAAACACAGTAGGAAAAGACCAAACACTAGATAGGGGGATTAGATAGAAAGGTCTGCCGGTGAGACATGATACAGTTTAGCACAATCAAGGTTGTCATGGAAGGAGATGGGAAATATATATATATATATATATACATATATATATATATATATATATATATATATATATATATATATATATATATATATATAGGCCTTTGCATTACCAGCAGCTGTTGAGCTGAATGGCAAGAGCATCGCCAAGTTGAAATGGCTACCCTATCAGTGGCAAGTTCGATTCCTGCAGTAATGCCACTTTCTTTAATTGTTTATTACATTTATGTTGTTTTAATTGAGTGATGTATTAAATGTGTAATGATGTCTCGGACACCTGTTTTCTTCCTTATATACTGTGCTGTCTTGTAATCTCTCCATGTAAGGTTGATTCTCTCATGCACACATTGCATGATTCTCAGTTTGACACCTAGATGCAACCAAAAACATCTAACTCACATTCTGACAACTAGTGCTACAGATACTCAAGCATCTAAAAACAAAAAGAGCTTGGGTAAAGATTATATTAACTTGTGCAAATCTAAATATTCTTGGAAATGGAAGACTTTACAAGCATCCAAATAGATTGAGATTTATGTGAGAATTCCCAGAGGCCCAGATTGACTTGCAAAACCAGCCATGTTTATGCAAATGAATCAATACGTCTTCTTTAATAACCAACTACTTTATCAAGTGAACTAGAACATCTCACAGAGATAGAGATTGGGCATAAAATTTTGCTATAGTGAAAAATGAAAGAGAAGATTCATAAATATATTTGGATATATATATATATATATATATATATATATATATATATATATATATATATATATGAGAATACAGATCACCATTGCCCAGTGGTAGAGTGCTTGCCTTTATTTCGGTAGGCTATGGTCAAACCCACTTTAATGAACATACAGATATATTATGGGCTGTTTTATAGATGAGATAGGTGCAAATTTGGATGTTTGAGCCCAGGTTGAAGTCAAGATTTCAAATGCTGATTTTTCAAGCAGTTCATGCCAAGAACCATGTTTGCATAGGAGAGGATCATGCTTAACATTATGTGGAGAGATCACAAGACTGAACATTATATTAGAAAACAAACAGGGGTCAGAGCAGTGGCATTGCTAGAGTAGAAGCTGGGGAGTGGTCAATACCCCTGAGCTCATTCTTGAGCCCGTGTGCATTTTAAACCATTTTTTCAACTTAGTATCCCTGTCAAAACTCATCTTTTAAGATTGTGCTTTGTTTTTAAAATTTGAAAAAAAATAATTGTATGACTTTATTACTGTATCTCCATTGTGTTTTGATTTTGAATCCAACATGAAAATGTTGAATTATTCTAAAATCATTTGGTACATGTGTAGGTGCCTTTTTTCCCTCACTGCCCCTAACATTACCACTTGGTTACACCCCTGGATCAAAGGTATCATAAAAACCATTAGAAAACTCAAATGGCAATGTGCAGGCCATGAAGCAAGAATGTTAGACAACTACTTGACATCATAACTCACAATATGCGAAATTGTAGCCAGCAGAAAATTAGATGTGACAATTTAGATAAGTCCAGATGACATTTGCACAGTAATACTCACAATCAAGAGGAAGGTCTATATCCAATGAGACACATAAAAAAGCCAATGATGTTGATGATGTGGCAATCTTGAAATATTATTACAACCTGATCTTTCTACCTGCCATTTCTCCTAATTTGGCCCCATTCCAAACAAAAACTTAACTTAAACTTAATAAATATCCATAGAGGTGGGGTGATTGGCACAGCAGTAATGCCACACACAGTCTTGGAGGACAACTCTGATGTCAAATCAGGGAATGAGGCCCCCTTAAGGTAGTGGGACACTCAACTTGATGTCCCTCTGGCAGCTCCTGCAGCCAAGCTGGTGGCATTCCATTGTCAGTAGAGACAGAATGGAGACCATTCATGCTACTAACTGCTCAATGACAGTTTTTATAGTATCATGACATTCAAGACTGGTACTTACAAGACTTTCAAGTTGTCAAATTTTGTGCTGCTTAATATTGAATGAAGATGAAATGCTAGCCTATGTCTCTTGGGTTGCACAAGTGCTACATATCTATGCATAATAGATATTCAGATTTAAAAGCTTTAAATATGCATTTGTCTCTTGACACATTGGAGCTGTGATTTAGGTTATTATCTATCCATTACTGGGAAATACACACACACACACATACAGTAAATACAAAAATTATACAATATAGAATTTGGACCAAAGATTAAAATGTTCAAAATAGAAAAGTATTGAAACAAGATTGAACATTGAAAAGTTAAGTACAAAAATCAAATATCTGTCAAATTCTGTCAATTTTGAAGCTGTACAAGGATGTTAAAATGAACTTTCTTCAAATGAAAGGGAAGGAACTAGAAATTTGACACCAAAATAATACTGATGTATAGAAATCCACACATAAAATAATTAGCACTGTGCAGATGTCTTCTGTCATGCTAAGAGGCCCAACTGGCATATTACTAGAGACTTTCATTCATACAACTGATGTAGTAAAATAGAAGTTAATGTTCTAATGACGTTATAAGAATGCTGAATTTGAAGAATAATATAAAATAGGGAAAGTAATAAAAACAAAAACAAGAAAAATAATAAAAATTGGTTTGTGGTCAACAG
Organism: Thysanoteuthis rhombus; assembly: GCA_963457665.1. NCBI lineage: Eukaryota > Metazoa > Mollusca > Cephalopoda > Oegopsida > Thysanoteuthidae > Thysanoteuthis > Thysanoteuthis major. Next base: position 17,778,519 of record OY735204.1, read on the forward strand.
AACAGTCTCCAAGTTCAATGTAATGCAAATCCCTATCAACTTCAATGTTAATTGACATACATAAAATGCAATGTGTACCCATATACTTCATTGTTTAACCAAGTAAAAAAATGATGGCATATGTTTCATATATGCCGACATAGTTAAACCAGTACGTACATAGAAAAATTTTTAAAATGAATGTGACGTGTCAATTCCAATACAAGCACCTGTTCTAGGAAGTGATTTCACATTCTAGACCCAGGGATACCTGACAAAGACAGGAGGATATACAGCCTGAACATTATGAAAATATAAACATATAGATCAGTAAAATAGTTTGATCATATTCATAATGACTTAAATATATTGAATACTTTTTGAACTCATTGTATATATGCAGATCATTTGTCATCCATACGAGTAAAATCAGTTATACAAAGTGCTAAATATATGCATGCAAATACTGTATTTCTCTGTCAAAATTTACAGTTCTATTGATCTATATGCTGCAAAGGTTTTGGCTCATATCAGGTGTCAGAATTTGATTTCTGAACATTTTGACACCTGAAAACATAAAACAAACTGTCAAATCTTACAGATATATTCTTTTTTGAATACCTTTTTAGTTCTACATTTGAGATCTGAATGATGGATAGGTTTTTTGTTATTTTTTGCAGAGACAAAATGGTTATTTCAGGCACATAAACATGTATGTGCCATGCAGCCTTTAGAAAACAAGACTGTGATGTAATTTCTCAACTTTACAAATAAACATACATATAAATAGATAAAAAATATAAGATATATTCCTGAAACAAATTTGTTATGTACTTCATTGTACTTATCAATTGGGCATATATATATATGGCATCTGCTTCAATAGTCTGTCTTGAGTGAACGGCTCAACTGTGCAGGCAGCAATGCTGTCAAGTTACTCTTCTGAAGGGGCAACTGACTTCCACAGTCAGTGTGCATCTACTTCAAAGGTGTGTCTTGAACCTGTGCTCTTATTGCGTAGACATCTGCTCTGTCCATTTACTCTTTTAAAGTGATAGAATACTTCTACAGCCATCATTCAGTGAGGTGTCCAGCTCCAAGGCTTGAATTGCCAAGGTCAGTCATCATTGGAATACTCCCACAAAAGTGCGTCACAGCCAGCTAGGACATTTGCCAAGAGAAAGAAACTAAAAAAAGTACTTATGACCAAGGGACTTTCCTCCTATCTTTCCACCTCATTAGACATGGTATACAAACTTGGTTTTTATAATTTTTTTATTTATATGATGAGCACTCAAGTTTGTTTTTTGGATTGTCTTGAAATTATATCAACATTTTTTCAATGAATCTTTATCAATTTTGGCATGGAAGTTGCAGATGCACCCTAAGATAATGCATGAACAAAGAGAACACAGGTCCAGGCTCACTCCAGTGTTATATCTGATGAAACTTCCCTTTTTTAATGAAATACTCTTCCCCCAAGGCTATAAAATGAAGGGAGGTAATTCTGTTCTCATGTTAATGTGTTTTTGGTTGTATTTAATGTTCAGAAATTGCTATTTAGATTACTTATGATATTTACATTTATGCTTCCAGAGACAATTTTGCAGATAATCCTGATAATAAATTTAGCATTAAACCTTAAATTAATTTTGGCATTCTATCTTAGTGATCTTTTGCTTTCGGTTTCTGACTTGGTGATACCATCGATGATACTTACATACAAAAGGAGGAAACTTGTGGACATACCTGGTATTTCTTTTTACAGTTTTTTACTGGATGCACGCAATTGACTTTTGGATTAGATAATAGACTATATTCCAATATCCAGCCCCTAATATAGAAAACCTTTTAAGTGTTATTTATTTCTCTGACAATACTTCATTGATATGGTTCAGTTGCTATTGTTTTTGTAGGGGCACTCAATGTCAGTTGAAACTAAGTATATACCAAATGTAATAGAAAAGTATTTCTGAGACATTTTTTCAACAGTATCAACACTTTCTTTTTATTGCTATTTATACTTTATAGTTATCTTTCAGAAGTGGGAGAGGTAACTCTGACATGGTGAAACCTTTGTCTTAACTTGACTATGGAAGGATGGAAAGCACAATAACATAAGTATTGATTCTTTTTTCTCTCTCCAAGACAATGCTAAGTACCCCAACCAGTTTATTATAAATACAATGAAAAGTTGCAGAAATCATCTTTTGCTGAAATAGAAGTAGGAGTGGAGTCTAACCTCACAGTAGCTAGGCTTGTTCTGATCTTATTCTTCCATCTTATCTCTACATCTGAATTATGAGGGGCTTCAGTTTCTTGCAAATACCCTCTTCCTTCCTTCTACCAAGTCTTTTTTGTTTCTCGTCTCTCTTTGTTTAATTTGATTTAATTTTTTTTTGTCTGCATCAGGTGTTACGGCCAAATCACATCAGGTACACTAGCTCTTGTACAATCACCAAAGTTGAGCAATGTCCAGCTGGATCAGTGTCTAGATGAGCAACCTTTTGGAAATACTAGGTGCCGTAAGCAGCTAGGAGTCATGTAGAGAGCCTCTTTGGGTAATCCCAATAATCCTTTAAGGAGTAGACCAATCTTTACACAACGCTCAGATATGCAAGTCAATGGCCCCCATCTACACCCTGAACCTGACTAACCCGACTGTGAGCAACAGGAAGTGGATGAAGGAACAAGTAATATTTCCTTTACCCTCGCTAAAAATAATTGAATCCACAAAATTCTTGTCATAAGCTCATTTTCATGCCTTGACTTGAACTGAATTTTCATTCATCACAAAGTTTGGTTATTGGTGAAACACAGTGAAGTATCAAAAGAGAAGGTAAGGTTGATTGTAAGGATGTCTTTTTCTGAATAATTCAATTCCATGAGGTAGCATCAATCCAGAAAGTGGATTAAGGCTCTAATCGGAAGCAAGTAATTGATAAAGAGAAAGACGAACAAAATACAATTCTTGTTTGAATTTCTTTAGACAGGGTGTATAAATCATTGTGTATGATATGGTTATATATATATATATATATATATATATATATATATATATGTGCGTGTGTGTGTGTGTGTGTGTGTTTTCATGTCTTCATGATGTTTCATTCATGGACCCTCCAGATTTTGCCTGGTGTTCTTGGTTCTAGAATGTTGGATCACTCAAAATTCAGCACTGGAACAAAGCATCACAGATAGGAATATATATATAAAAAAAAACTGGATATCTAGTTCAGTACAAGCATGCATTTTAGGAAGGGATTCTACATTCTAGATGACAAGGACCTCAGACAAAGGCTGGAGGGTACACGCCTAAAATGTTGTGAATAAATGAACATAGGCATGAGGAAAATAGTTTGACCATACCATACACTATTAACTAAATACATTTTCATATTTGAAGGAAAAAACAATCGCATTGATGGGTGACCCTTTTAGAAAATATATTTATGAATAAATGTATGTAGCAATGAGAGACAGAGAGAAAGATTGGAGAGAGAAAGCAAGTAAGTATAGCATTTGCTAATACATTAATGCTCCTCTAAACAGGAAAGGTCTGCCAGACTAAAAAAATTAAGATTTAAAATCCTGGCTTGAATAAGGATTTAAATATTGTCTTTTGACTACATAGTCAGTTATATGAGACAGACATGCAGACAGGCAGACAGATGGATAGATGGACAGAAAAACAGATGGATAGATCTTTGATTAAAAAACATACACAAGGAACATTTTTTAATTTCAAACTAGCTTATACCAAAGGGAATGTACATCTGTTTCTAGTGTGTGTAGGTATGGTCCAAACAGTTTATTGTGATTGAGCATTTTAGCCATATGACTGGTCATTATCAAGACAAAAGAAAAACTGTGGTGACATCATAAGTTGGTTTGCATGTAGTCTGAGATTGAAACGGACACAACAGATTTGATACTCACATGGGTGAACACCCAATAGCAGTGACATAAACAGTGAGTCATATCTGCTGTTATACTCACTGATCTCTCATTGTTAAATACATTGCGGGGTGACCTACGAAAGTAAGCCCTGTTTCAAAAAATTAAATGCTGTAACATCTTATAATACCCTATATAAATTAACAAATTACATTTATGTCATAAACTATATATTAAAATCATAGCTGAAAGGTATGTGATGTTTGATCAACACTGCTGGGGGCTATGTTAATATAACTGGTTTTTTTTAATGTACATCAATATATACTAAAACTTTAGGAGAGAAAAACCCTAAGAATTTGAAATTTGATCTAATTCAATATAAAAATAATTAAATCATCTGCACTACTTTTCTGTTGAACCAACCATTATACACATGCCTTCTGTAGAACCAACCATTATTCATATGCCTCCAGCAAAACCACCCACTATACACATGCCTACAGCAGAACCTACCATTATACACATGCCTTCTGCAGAACCTACCATCATTCATATGCCTCCAGCAGAACCACCCATTATACACATGCCTCCAGCAGAACCACCCATTATACACATGCCTACAGCAGAACCTACCATTATCCATATGCCTTCTGCAGAACCTACCATTATTCATATGCCTCCAGCAGAACCAACCATTATACACATGCCTCAGCAGAACCTGCCATCATTCATATGCCTCTAGCAGAATCAACCATTATACACATGCCTTCTGCAGAACCAACCATTATACACATGCCTCAGCAGAACCTGCAATCATTCATATGCCTTCTGCAGAACCAACCATTATACACATGCCTTCTGCAGAACTATCATTGATATGCCTCCAGCAGAACCAACCATTATACACATGCCTTCCGCAGAACCAACCATTATACACATGCCTTCCGCAGAACCAACCATTATACACATGCCTTCTGCAGAACCAACCATTATACACATGCCTCAGCAGAACCTGCAATCATTCATATGCCTTCTGCAGAACCAACCATTATACACATGCCTTCTGCAGAACTATCATTGATATGCCTCCAGCAGAACCAACCATTATACACATGCCTTCCGCAGAACCAACCATTATACACATGCCTTCCGCAGAACCAACCATTATACACATGCCTTCTGCAGAACCAACCATTATACACATGCCTACAGTAGAACCTACCATCAATCATATGCCTTCTGCAGAACCAACCATTATACACATGCCTCAGCAGAACCTACCATCATTCATATGTCTTCTGCAGAACCAACCATTATACATATGCCTTGAGCAGAACCAACTATTATGCACATCCATAGTTTGCTCTAAGCAGTGCACATGTGCACACACATATACAATTTCAACCAGTGCAGAAAGGAAATGTAGAAAGTTTAGTCATAAAATGATGTAGTAATTATCAATCATATTTATGATTATAAGTTAAAAGATAATGATATATCATAATTATACAAATCAAAAATAATTTCTTAGTTGACTCTTTTTGTAAGCTCGTCTGTTGGTTTTTATATACCACATCACATTTGTACAAATTCAATCACATAAAAATATGAGATACTCATTGACGTTTTATTTAATGGAACAAGAAAGTAAGCAAAGTAGTTCAAAGTATAGAATAAAATCTTGACTAAATACATTACTTCAGAGAATGGACTCATACTTGTATCATTAAAACATGCCAATACAGTTTTATTAGCCATGAGAGACAGGCTGCGCTGAAATTATCTTGAAACAATTTCAAGTTTTTCAACATTCACAGAAGCATTCATAGTCACACTTTTGTGAAAGAAGAAAAAATGTGCAACATAAGATTTTTTTGCACTCTTACCACTCAAAATTAGAGGGAGCATTATACACCTGCTGTACCAACCAAAAATAAAAAATATATGTACATAAACCAAAAAAAAAAAGCGACCAGGATTTGACCAACCCCCAACAATAGAATTTTTTTGCCCAGTTCACATCATCCCAGAGAAAAATAAGTAGAGATATAAATCTGCTACTCACCCCTTCATTTGCTAGATGATTTATGAGCTGTGTTTGGAAAGTAGCATGAAAATTTGCATAAATATTTCCTCTAACTGCCTAGGGAATGGTGCATATTAGGAGTGAAGATAGTTGGTGAAGTTTGTAGATGATTAATGAGCTAATCAACTGGGATCACTGTACCACCAAATCACCTGCTTGTTATTGTCACCATTTTAATGTTGCCACAGTCACAGCTTCAACACAGAACTAAAATAGCTGTTTGTCAACAATCCAATATGGCTGCTGTCAACGTCTTATTAGTATGATTGCACAAATGCAAACACTATTGCTCTTCTGTGCATTTTATCATTATTTATTTATTCTTGTTCTGCTCATATTAGCCATTGCTCCAACAGTTTTTGAGATTACAATACTAATTGGTGCATCTTAAAGCCACGTATTGCACTTACATACAGTTTTGAACAAAGTTAATTTTTAAAGGTTTTAGACAGGGGTTCTCCTTACAATATAACTATAATGCTATACAGTCATTTGTAGTTTCAAATTATTTGCTTACTTCCCTTTTGAATGTTGTAAAACTATTTTTGCTTGTAATTTTTTGTACTTTCGTTAAGGTTTGGGGAGGGCTGTACAATTGCACAATCATACTTGCTGACCCTTCAGGAAAGGTAGGCTCAAGTTTGGATTGTCATTGAATAATTCGTGTTTTAAAAGCTTTGTGCTCAAAAATTAAGTAACATTGAAAATTGCTCATAGTACTGCGGCTAGGCTTTGAAAAGAGCATTAAAAAAAGGGCCTACTCCTCCTGGCAGAAAAACAAAATGAAGCTGGTCTCATATTAAACATGTTTCTTTATAAATGGAATATTGGGTTTGCACATATATGTTTTTTAACCCCTTTTCCACTTAATGAGTCATGGATTACTTTGAAAAATAACATGTTGCCCTGTTCTATGCCACAATAATGTTGGTATTTCACTGTTTTGCTCTCTATGATGACAACCCAGACAAGACACTATGAGAGCTAAATTGCCATATTGTTGATTTAAGGGCAGCAAAAGATATTTTTGTCATTTTTTTACAGAAATACCCTATTTGTATCTGCAACACAGTAGTTTCAGTAAAATTATTGATGTTGATATATTGATGTCCTAAGCATTAAAAGCCAATCAATTCAGAAGAGTCTTTATATAAAGTGTCAAGAAACGGAGAGGAGTACGCCAAACCCCCCCAAAACCAGACCCACCAAGAGCATCGAATATCTCCATATTTTAGTTAAAAATAAAAAGTGAGGGCTATGCCTCATTTTAGTTGAATGACTTGATATGGGTGAGAGGTTATCTGTTTTAGCATCTAATGTGTCTGTTTCCAACCCAGTGACTACTATCAGATATCAGCGATTCATTCATGCAGCACCATCTTTTTTAACCATTTTCAAACAACTTTTGAAACTGATGTTGATTGCACAGAACTGGTATACATCCTTGTGACAGCAGATTCGGCAATTTAAAGCAAGGCACAACATGTACTACGGAACAAGCCAGAACAGCTTGATGGTTTGCTGACTATGAGGTTAAATTATATGCATTTAACCATGACATTCATACGATAGGTAAACTGTTCAGTGATGGTGGCCTCCAAGATTTATCGTCCACTCTTTTTTCAACATCACAAGCAGTCCAAGTGTTCCAAGTAAAGTATTACATTAGGGCACTTTGTGGACTGATCATTGCACATAAAGCATTGATTCACTTTTACATGAACTCTGAAGAGAGATGTATGCAAGGGCCGATGGGCTACTTTGGTTTGATGATGAAATCATTGAACTCATCAATGACTTTGATGCCTGTTTCCAAGAGAAGGACTAGTGAAAGCTAAACATGTAGAAATTGAAGAATGAATGTCTGTGGTACTGAGCACAATGATAGGGTTCCGAAAAGATGGTAGCAATAAATCAACCACATTTGATTTTAGAAACAGTTACATAAAGATATTACATACTGATTACAATGATGAGAGCTGACCGCAAAGCAGACTTCTCGGTGAATCTTGATGCCGTTTTGGTAATGGTGCCATTCTTTTTTCCAGCTTGGAGGGTCAACTATGCCAGGTATAACCCTGTCTATGTATTTAGGATGAAGAAGTTGGAATCGACTCATACTGTTATGTATCAGCATCTAAAGAATGGCAAATTTGTTGTTAGAAGAAAGAATGAAACCACATTCAAATGCATCCCAATAGACCAGGCCTTGGAGCAGACCATAAACCAAGAAGCTAAAGTTGATGGTGGGGAATTTGGCTTCATACTTGGGGGGAAAAATACCCTATTATGATGGCTTCTGACTAGACATGTAATTGGTAAAAATACAGAAGCATTTAAGTGATTGCACATCTCATGGCAGGAAGAAGCTTAAGGAGCTGGGGAACAGGATGTGACCAATGTATCTAAAGTAGAAGAAAACATGTCGAACCATGGCCAGAATCCATTTAATCTCACAGAAGTTCCAGAATGTGTGGTGCATATAGTTAATGGCCAAGTAGCTTCATCTACTGTTGAGGAATCACTCTGTTCACTCCCACTAAAGGGAATGACTGCATATGAAAAGTTTGTCAATGAAAGATTGGCGGAGGAAAAATAAAGTCTCAGAGATACTATCACAAAGAAAGCAGTCTTCACATACAGATATTAAGAGACACTTGAGGAATTAGATGGGGAGCTTGGCTTCTTGAGGGCCCCCTCCAACATTAAGTGGGATTTGTTATTGTATAATGTTAATAGAAATGCAGTAGTTCAACTACTCTTCATAAAGCTTTTGGTCCCCACAACCACTGGGTGTCTTTGGGAAGATTCGAAATCCTCCTATGGCCCCATATTTAGCTATGCACGTACTTTGTGACACAGCATTCATTCATCCTCTGAAAAACAGGAAAAATATGAATTTTTACCTCATGGTGAGACATAGAGTTTTTCTTTGAAAAATTGATAAAACCCCTTAATATTTGTCCAGTTAAAATGCAGTCCTAAAATCATCAATATGATAATTTAGCCCTCATAAAATCTTGTTTGCGTTCTTATAATAGAAATTCAGGCAAAACTGTGAATTACAAAGAATATTGTAGGATAGAACAGGACAAATGTCAATATATATCTGATTTTGAAGCAATCCATAATTCAATGGGAGAAAATAGGTTAAAATGCAAAATTGCACACACTTTAGATTAGTACAAACCCAACATTCAATTAATAGACATCCATATCTTTTATTTGAGACTGGTTTCATTTCTTCAATTGCTAAGAGGGGTGGGTCATTTTTTTACCCCCTTGGCTACTGCAACATGAGGTTAGGATTGCCTCCAGCAATTACAGAAGAAGCTTTTCCTTCATCTCTCGCTTTCTTCTCCTACCTCTCCTTCTTCATCTCCCTCTCCTCCTTCCTCTCTATCCACTTCTCCTCCCTCTCCTTCCCCCTCCCTTTTTCTCCTCTTCCCTCTAGCCCTTCTTCTCCTCTTCCCCTCCTCCTCCTTTGCCTCAACCCTCTCCTTCTTCTTCTTCTCCCTTTCTTCTCCATCTCCTCCCACCTTTTCTCTTCCCTCTCCTTATCACCCTCTCCTTTTTCTCATCCCTCTACCTGCTCCACTTACTCCCCCTCATTGCCCACAGGTTGTATTAATGAATCAGGATATATTAATTAGTAATATCAGATCAAGTGTTGTCAATTCAAATGTTTTTCATCTGAATCTAGATGTTGATGGTTGCATTGCATCTAGATGCCAGCAATTGCAACTTAGATGCTTTTTCATGAAATAAGAAATACTTTTATTCAATTTATAGGAATGAAATGAGTCAATATTTTTAATGAATTGAGTAATAATTTGATAAAATGAATGTTGAAGATTCAAGTCACATTTAGTATATTTCAAATATGCAATATATTTCCAAGATTTTAGAAATAAATCTGGGGAATGTAGATGTTTCTAGGTGTTTTTAGATGTTTTTTGACTCAATTTTGAATGTAAACTTGAAAATAAAGTTGACAACACTGATAGATTTAAGTTATGTTACTTGCTGGACTAGCTGACAACAAATTATTTTCTCTAAGAAAGATATAATATTACTTAATGAAATGCTATAATCGATCAACACTCAATGAACTCAAGAACCCAAAAAGGCTTTCTGGATAAGAGTAGTTAAAAATATAAACTATTCACTTGAAATCAGATACTTTATTTCAGATATAAACAAATGTCATTGATACTATTATCATTATCATCTTTATCACTGAACAGGTAAAACTGTCCTTGCTGCGGCATCTCATATTTAGTGTGCCATTATTTTCCACACTTGTCTGTCTGTGGATGGTTTTCAAAGTTTATTTTGATGTTCTCGCATATATGTGGTTTTTTTAATGTGACAGTTAGTAAATTTGTCAATCACTTTTCAATCTTATGGGCAGAATTGTTCTTGGCCTTCCTTTGTATCTTCCCTTATTAGAGACTGTGAACTAAATTGGTCACCTAAACTGTCAACATAGGATTCTTCAGTTGTCAAGTTGGTTTGGCTGGCTATGTATGTAAGTATGTACATATACCAGTCTTATAAATCAAGATAAAGGATTGAAAATTTAAATATTTACTCGTTATTATGTCAAGAAAAAAGTTTTTTTTTTTGTTTTTTTAAATCACTCCTCCATAAATGTTTTTGGTGGGGCATTTCAATTTTCAACATACTTTTATGCTGAATCGGTCACTCAGTTTGAGTCCAGCAGCATACAAGCTTGCTTTTTGGAAATTTTTTACTTTTTTAGTGATCACTATCCAACTAAAGGCGAGAGGAGTAATTTATTCATTGATCACCCCTTTTCCCAATTTTTTAATTGATCACCCCCAGCAGGGATGGAGTGACCTGCCTAGAATGTGGTCCAGTAGCTTCCATTCATTCACATTTCATAACTAACCATAATGCAATTAATAAAATAATTTAATTAAAAAAGAAAATCAGACTATATTATACTTAGAAAGTTGTCTCTTTCAAGATGCCATTCCTTATGAATCAGTTGATATATACAACTGACATTTTTACTTGAATAATTAACTTTCAGAGAAGAAGAAAAACATTTTGAAAAACATTAAACATTAATTTTTGTCTATGATAAGTGCATCCAAATCAAAAATACTCATCACATGATCATTACTGGATACATTCTTTGCTTTTCTTTTTTTGTTTTTTAAATAATTTTTAGTTATGGTTCCCCTCAAGATTATAATTAGTATAATTAATTTTCATTTTGCACCTTCCAATTAGGTTGTTAATGAAGCATGAAGTTCTTGCTGAACATTATGGGAGTAAATATCAGGTTGCAATGAAAGTTCTATCTGAGGTCTCAATTTATTTTCAAATACAAATATAGCAGTGATCAAAGATACACTTAATCTTTAATATACTCTCCTTTGTTTTTAATTATCTTATTTCATCTACCGGCAAGTTTTTTATTACTAGATTCATAAAGTTGTGAAGAATATATATACTTTAAGATGAAAGAAAACAATTAATATTTTTTCAAAATCCAGTTGTGTAATCATTGCACAAGTAATTTTTTTTTTACTGTATTTTATTTCTTTAGTGGTTACTCTATTTTTGGAAGATTTTTAATCATAGAATTTTAATTTTTCTGTCAGAAACATTAATCATGTCATGATCAAAGTGAATTTACATGACAAAATATTGAATAAAAAACAATCTAAACCTTTTTTTACATATACAAAAGTATTTTTTTGTTTGACTATTAACTTTGTACTAGTTTCCTTGCAAATGAAACTATAAAGAAGATATTCAAGCTTCGTTGCTTCAATTTTGAGTGTTTTTGGTACCTACCAAGTTGCCATAGGCAACATATAAATTATATCATTGTATCAGATTAAATCACTTTAGCCTCACAAATAGACTGACCAACCAGGTAAGTTTCTATGTAGGTGTCTAGGCATGTCCTGGTCACATTAAGGGGGCTACAACCTTGAAATTTTGCACGAGTACACCAATAGGCACCATCTAAAAACATTTTTTTGTTTTTTCAGAAAAGTGCTTTTTTAGTCTTTACAGTTATCTCAGACAAACAATGCCCCAATCTTGTGCTGTTTTTTTTAGATGATTTTAGAGAAAAGATCTATTCTTTAAAGATAATTCAAGGTAAAAGATCTATTTTTTAGATAATTCTAGATGTTTTTTTAGATGATTAATTCTGGTACATCAGTGGGCTATGGTGATTCATTTATGCAAGGTATGGATATATTTGAGTTATGAAACAGCAAAATATGAAACGTGCATCTGATCTAAATTCTTAGATATGAACAAAAACATAGCATGGCATATTTTGTGCATTACAAAGCAATAAGCCCTGGCTTTTATATGGATTATATCCTTTGTATTTTTTTATATGAGTCATAGGAAAATCATTATTATGTATGTATACATCCATTGTAATATTTATCAGTTGAGTGATTAATTTTATGAGCTGTTGCAATTGCCTCTGGATATGACAAGTAGGATATGGTCTAATGGGTAAAATATTAGGGCATAGAAACATTGATAAAGATTTCTCAGTCTTGGGCACAGATCATCAATACCATTCTGTGCAAGTTACCTTAGAATAGGCTTAAAACTAAAATCTATACAAAGATATACATTGATTTTCACTTGTCAAGACTAACAATAGGCATAACAGCATATAGCATCAGCTACTTGCGGGGTAATTATTGAGGGTGTAGATTGCTCTCATACTGTCATTTCTTTCTATCAAAATGTATTGCATCTATATAAGTTAGAAATTCACTAGTTATAGGTATGATGGTTCCCATATTGTGTGGGAGAGAGTAGTAATGGCTGTTGGTAGTGTGTACTAAGTAAATGTTGTTGCTGAGGACAAAGGAATTTGCCTCCACATGGTTTGGTTGTTAGCGCCACGCACCATCACTGGAAATGTTAAAGGAGGAAAGGAGATGTATGGTGGCTATGACAGCATGGAGTATATGCACGTCAAATATGATTGTGGACGTAGATATTAGAGAGAGTAAAAAAGACACATGCAAGTATTTTGATGGATGAATGAAACGTACATTCAATGCATAGACGTTTATGATTGGTTTATCTATCGAATGGAGTCTGATTAGTAGTGCCTATTATAATGAGTGATATGTTTGACCAAGGTAGATTAGCAAATGGTGTTTAGTCCAGGTTAGGTGCAAGAATGAGCTACAACAAGTGCAGCAATTGCATTGTCGCCAGAAGTGAGTTAAGTGAAAGTGTTGCAGTGTTTAGTAGCAATAAAATTCTTGCAGATTCTCACATCAAGGAAGAGTAGTGACAAAAGATGATATATGTAGTCATGGTCAAAGAATAGAAACTACCCCTGGCTGCGAGTTTAGGGAGAGGGAAAAGCAGAAGGTAACTGGCTAGAAAGCCAGGACAAATGTATAAGTGAACAAGTGTATTGAGAGCTTTTGTAAGGAGTTGGAAGTGACATTTTACATATTTAGTCAAGAGCAGCATTTCGTACTGAATCTTGACTAAAAGTTAAGGGGGTGCCACATATCTATCTTTAAAAAAAACTTCAACCAACACTGTCAAAATAGGTTTCTTCAGTTTTGGTCTGGCCGGCTATGTGAGTATGCATGTAATATGCATACAGATTGCACCAATGCAGCTACAGGGCTGAAAATTTCAACATTTACTCTTAATTTTGTTCAGAAAATAACTTGTTTTGGTTTTTCTTGAATTTTCCCCTATATAGGTCTTTAGTGTGGATTCAATTTACAATACAAGTTTAAGTTTATTTTTTTTAAATTGATCATTCCCAACATGGTTTGCATCACATTCACACTTTAAAAAAAACAAAAACTTATTAATAATTCAACGAAACGAGAGTGAAGTCACTTAATCATGTGACAATTTCTATTGAGTGACTAACTAAACCTATATAACTATCAATCTTGATTAAAATCTGTCAACCAAAACTGCTAATGTGGGTTTCTTCAGTTTTCAAGGGATACTGCCTGGCTGGCTGGCTGGCTGGCTGGCTGGCTGGCTATGTATACATGTATGTATGTATGTGTCAAATATACAGGCCATAACAATGAAGCTAAACAGCTGAAAATTTGAAGATTTACTCCTCATTATGTCAAGAAAAATGTTTTATTAGTTTTTACAAAATTCCCTGCCAGAATTAGTTTGTTTTTCTAATGCTAAATTGGAACCCTAGTTTGCGTCCATACACGTTCACACTTGTTTTTTGAAAATTCAGACAACTTAATGAAGCAACAAAAGGTAACATTCAAAGAATTCTTGAGATGATTGAACAACCTTTTGTTTGTGTTGC
>OY735204.1:17797812-17985312 GCA_963457665.1 Thysanoteuthis rhombus
AGTAAAGAAATATATGTTAATATATATATATATATATGTACATTTATATACATACTATATGTATATATATATATATGTGTGTGTGTGTGTGTCTGTGTGTGTCTGTGTGTGTCTGTGTGTGTGTGTGTGTGTGTGTGTGTGTGTATGTGTATACACATTGTGTTTCATGTATGATTGTTCACAAATGCCCAAATATTACCCGTGTGAAGGGGGGGGGGTATTAGGCTGTAAGCATCAAAGACTTGCAAAGAGAGGGAACAAAGGGGAGAGAGAACAGATAACCACATAATCATTTTCACAATGACAATAAGAAAGGATCAGCTTGCAGAAAGATTGAGAAAAAACAGAAAGAATTGGCTTCATTTTTTTATTTTTTTATTATCTCCACTCATCATCAATATCAACATGTTTATGTATTTAGCAAAGAGCAAGATTGAAATGAACAAATATTTTAATTATACATGGTGTTTACAAAAGTGATACTTTTGAATTTTTTTTAAGCAAAACAATTTATGACAGGTCTGGTTAGTCACTCAATAGAAATCTTCATGTAACCAACGTATTTTGTCAGCAGTTGGTGGTGATCAGTTGAAAAATTGGGAGTAGAGGTGATCAATCTTGTTTGGTAGTGATCCCTAAAAAATGTTTCAAAAAACAAACCTGAATGCTGCTAGATACAAAGTAAGGGGTCACTTAGGCATGAACTTACATTGCAAATTGAACCCCAACTAAAAACCTATGGGGTGGTGGTTAAAAAATATGAAAATCTTTTTTTTCGAGACATAATAGAGAGTAAATGTTGAAAATTTCAACCCTCTAGCTCAATTAGCGCGGCCTATATGTGTGATTAATAGCCAGCCAAGTGGACAAACTTGAAAACTGAAGAAACCTATTTTAACAGTTTTTATGACAGTTTTGCTAAATAGTTTCTAATTTTGACATCTTAATTTTCAGTTTTGTAAAGAAACACTGAAAGTTTATCACTAACTTTCGCCCTTATTTCTATAACTGCCTAATGGAATTTTGGGTTTTTTAAAACTTTTTACCCAAGATTTGCCCTAGAACCTTGAAAATTTGCATGAGTACTCCACTAAATATCAAAGAACAGTTTTGATCTTTGATTTTTGAGAAAAAAAAATTCTAATGGGATTTTCTGTTTTTTCTTGGGTCAACACTACTGGACATAGCTTTAGGCATAGAACCTTGCAGTAATGATTTCAATCAGTTCAATAAACAAAAGTATTTTCTTCTTTTTCTTACTACTAACTTAATGCTATTTTCTTGCAGTTATATCCAAAATTGAACTTTCAAAGATATTGAATTATTTCTATACGTTTTGAAAGTGCATAAAAATAGTCTGTGAGAGTTATTGGTGAATATACTTTTCTATATCATACATGTATACAGTATTAACCCTCCAACTATCGGTTAATTGGGATAAATCTCTTAAACAGACTCCCCCAATTATTCTGTTCTAAAGAGGGTTTCAAGTTAAATAAATCTTTCCTTATACTGTTTTTTGGTAGTACTCAAGATCAGTGTTGTTAGACGTGTCTGACTTTGGACATTATGCCTATATGACCGATTATTATTTAAATCAATTGAACATCCAAAATTGTCTGAATTATGTCCGATTTAAGGTCTCACATAAATTCAGCTTGATATTTCCAAAATCAGAAGCTCTGTATACAAATCAACCTTCAGAAAACTATAATTCAGGTTCATTAATTATATCTATTTATTAAATAAATATTCATTGATTAATTATTTATCAATTTTCATTTTGTCTTGAAGTGCAAAGACAGAAATACATTTGAAGTACAATATAAACTACGATCTTATTGCAGGAGCACATTAGGATCAAAATGGCAAGAATTTTCCTCAGAATACTTTCCTTTCTCAAGTCACAAGAAAATAATAATTGTTGCATTTAATTTTCATAATAGTTTTTCTATTTGTAACTGAAATATTGCCCATTTGTTTGGATATTGGGGTTATCTTGTGAACAAAAGTTAAATATTCCTTTTCAATTTTAAGAGAACCAAACTGGCAATCCTGCTCAAGATAATGAAAATTTTTTGTCTATTCTTTTTATAAGGATTCTGGCACACATATTCATATTTGTTTTTAAGAAAAACCAGCAATTAAGCCAAAGATCACATTTTTTCCAACATCATGCCACTTTTTAGATAAGCAAGCATCTCTAGTGCGGTCTGACTGGCAGGCTGACATACTGAAGCATTCCAACCACCTCTTGTTTCCTCTCCCTTCTATTTAAGTTTCAAGTGAAAGGGAAAAAACTAGCACTTTCAGGCGTATTCTGATTTTAGATCATTCTAGATAACGTTTTAAAACACTGAATCATAGCCATCAAAGATGGTGAAAGGTTCTATCTATTTTTATATGTGTTTTTGTATTTATCTATGTGTTTGTTTATTTGTTTGTGCATTCCAATGCTCCTGGCCATGCTGTTTTATCTGGTGACTTGAAAATTGGCATCAGTACTCCACTAAATGCCTTCAGGAAAAGATTCTTTAAAATTTTCAGAAAACATGGCTTTTTTACCTTTTAGGGGCCTTATTTTGATGGGCTTATAAATAATATCATGACTCTCCGGACTTTAGATATTTTTTTTACTCTATTTTAGATGTTTTCTAAAAGGAAATTTCAGGGACGTGAGAAATAGAACTTATTCTGACCATATTTTCTTTTGATTGAATCATTTTACACAACTCAAGTACAAATTTTGACACCAATTATTGACTGTGATGGCGAATAAAGTTCTTTTTCAAACAAGAGAACACTCAATGAGCACATATTTCTGCCAAAATTGTCAGGGAAAGTAACTGTGCATGGATCTGCACAGAAAAGCAATCACTTCATCCATGGCCCATTGCCCACTCTCCCACAAAATTTCATCAAAATTCATGAAAAACTTCTGGAGATATTGTGTGGACATACAGATGGACACAACTAAATACATATACCTCTCCAATTTTGTCAGCAGAGGCAATTGAAGCAAGTATTTCATCATTTTTTTTGCTATGAATTTGACTAGTTTAACCAAAATTTGACTCAATCATTGCTTGAGAGAATTAAAATGGATTAATCCTGGGATGATCTGACATCAAAAAGTGGCTTCCTTAAGAACCTTTGTCAGTGTTTATAGGAAAATAAAGAATCCACACAGATCAATTTCCCAAGAAATGTTGGAAAGTATTTGTTATTCACAATCATCCTTTATCCAATAGAATTTCTTAAATTTAGAGCTGGATTATTCCATGTCATGACTATGATTTACCTTTTAAGAACATGAAAGCATAAGAATTTGTACTTTTTTGCTATGTAGAAAAGTAGCTGTTGAAAATCATTCCAAACACTTTCCTAAATAACTGATAAATGGAAAGTTTAAAATCCTTAAGACTTAAGAGTGTTATCAATAAAGTATCAGAAAATCTACTTAGATACCAAGATTTTTTGGTTTTTTTCCTCTCAAGACCATACCAATAACAATAAAAATGTTGAATGAATTGGCTGAGAGAACTTAGAGGGTAAATATCTTTACTGAAAGCATTTGCGTCAAATAACCCTCATGTCTAATATTGGGTCTGAAGACTTGCTGTTAACACAATTTTTTGGTGAGGAATACATATTTTTTCATGTCTGCCCATTTGTCTGTCTATCCATGCAATATCTCCAAAAGTTCTTGATAAATTTCAATTAAATTTTCTGGAAGAGTATACCATGGGCTAGGAAAGAAGTGATTAAATTTTGGAGAATCCAGGAATATGATTGGTAGATGTTTTCTAAGTCTGATAGAAAAGGGTAATAAAAACGTACAATTAATGAAAAAACTACATTTGGCAAAGGTATGCGCTCTCTGAATGCTTTCTAGCCTAATAATGAGAGCTTTAGTTTGCTTGGTTCAATAATTTGACTTATTAGGAGCTGTCAACCAAAACTGTCAACATAGTTCTCTTCAGTTTTAAGTTGGTCCGGCTGGCTAACAGTCTATGTAGGTGTTATGCTTACAGGCCTCACCAATGGAGCTAAAGGGCTGAAAATTTTAACACTTACTCCTTCTTTTGTCTTTTATTTTTTGAAAATTCCCAACCAAAATAGGTTTTTAGTGTGTATGGGGGTCAATTTGCAATGTAAGTTTATGCTAAATCAGTCCCTTAGTTTGTGTGTGGCAGCATTCATACTTATTTTTGAAAAATTCAGACGTTTTAGTCATCATTGCCCAACAAAAGATAAGCGGAGTAACCTATTCATTGAGTACCCCATTTTCCAATTTTTTAATTGATTACCCTTAACATGGCATACTGCCAAGAGACATTGGTCACGTGATAGTTCCCATCAAGTGACAAACCAAACCTGTTTTTATCAAACTTTGATTTTCAATGTATCATTTTTTTAACCTACTTTTCCGTGGGGCAGGGCACTGATGATATATGTACTCTGAAAGGGGGCAGTAGTCTAAAAAAGTGAGAGAACCACTGAGCTAAATAAATAGATACTGATGATGCCTTCTTATCAGTGCTAAACATCATCACCCCAAATAATTGTATGTATGTGAATAAATGCAGATAGATATGACTAGCCTGAGATAGATTGATATGAACAGATTAAAATAGACAAATTTGATACGTACATTACTAGATACAGACTGATCTGTAGGTATATAAAGATACAGATGGATTGAAAAATGACTGATATATTGTAAGAATTACATTTAGAAAATAATTAGCTCAATAGAAATAGTCATATGACTAATATCTTTTGGCATCATTTAGGGTAATCAATTAAAAATCAGAAACAGGTGTGATCAATGAATATCTTACTTCTATCACCTTTTGTGGGGCAATGATCACTGAAAAGTCTTAATACTCAAAAAACAAGTGCGAATACTGCCGAATGCAAACTAGGGAGCCAATTTAGCATAAACTTACATTGCAAATTGAGTTAAAAACCTGCTTGGGTAGGGATTTAAAAAAAAAGAAGACTTTTTTTTCTAGACATAATAATGAGTAAATGTTTAAATTTTCAGCCCTCTAGCTCCATTGGTGCAGCCTGAACATGTGACACATACTTGAAAACTGAAAAAAACCTATGCTCACTATTTTGGCTAGCAGTTTCAATTACAATATTGGTACAAGACGGCTAGCTACCTAGACACACTATCAGGAATTATTGGTAGACAGTATTACATCTATTTATTGATATGCATAGAATATATTTGGTAGACATATAGGTATATAGAGGTACGTAGATAAATATAAATAAAACTACTTAGAACAAAAGATAGATAGATACGAATAGATATAGATAGATAGATAGATAGATAGATAGATAGATAGATAGATAGATAGATATAAACAGACTGATCAATAGACAGATATGAACTGGCAGATAGATAATAGATTGATTGATAGATAGCTACAAACAGACAGATAGGTAGGTAGATAGATAGGAGCCAACAGATAGATAGATAGATAGATAGATAGATAGATAGATTGATAGATAGATAGATACAAACACACTGAGATAGATTGATAGATATGAACAGACAGATAGATACAAGCAGACTGAAATAGATAGATAGATGGGGGCAGACTGAGATAGATATGGATAGATACATACATACATATGAACACATTCAGATAGATAGATAGATAGATACATACATACATGCATACATATATACGAACAGATAGATAGATATATACATACATACACATACATTTATACATATAAACGGATAGATATATAGATAGATAGATAGATAGATAGATAGGTATAAACAGACTGAGATAAATAGGTAGATAGATATGAACAGACTTAGATACGTGGATGTAAAGAAGTAAAACTGATTGGTAGATGATTTTCTGAGGAGGCTGAAAATGAGAAGCACGAAAACGGCGGTCAGTGTGCACTGAGGACTGGAGAGAAAGTCAACAACTCAATTGTACTTGGTTATCTCCCTTCCTTTCCCTTGACTCACGTGCTGGGGCACGGTTTAGCTCAGTCAGTTCATACATCAGCTCTAAAAAAAAAAAAAAAATCATTAGGATTGATTCAGTTTTCAAACCTTCATTAAACCTTTTTATGATTTTATCTGTTGATTAGTTTTGAAGAAAGAAGGAATTGTATTCAGAAAAATGATCTTAAAAGCAGACTGTGATTTATTTTTAAGCAAGGAGTATCTCACATGATGTTACTGTCATTGAACAGAAATGATACTTTTTACTTGTGTAAGGTTATTTTATGAGAATTTGATATTTTTTCATTTCTTGAATATTTCACCATAAGATTGTGAAACTAGTTTCACAATCAGTGTGGTTAACAAGCTTACGAAGCTAATTATTACTGTAACAAGATCGATCCTCAGTGAGTGCCCCATGACTATCGCCTTGTGTCAAACCAAGCTGTATATGCACAGTAAATACTGAAGCTGAATATACTTGATATATATATTTGATTCAAAGTTTAGTACAGTTTAACATAAGGCCACAGTAATGGAGCACAAAGTAAAGATTGAACTCACAGTAGTAATGGTAAGCAACAAAAGCTTGTTAACCATCACTAAACTGATTATGAAACTGGGGATTTCATGAAATTACAGAAATGTTCAGTGTTTTCACAAAATCCCCAGGGATTTAATGAAGTCACTAGCTTCACAATGTTTAAGTAATATATACACAAATGTTTTTGTCGCAAGTAAACAAATATCTTGCTTGATGAGCCTGAGAATTTTTTAGCAATAATGATAATAAATTACATTCCAGTCTCTTGAGTTGTCATTTATAGATTTAACATTCTATAAGTGACTTATCTAGATTTGTTTTGTTTTGCAGTTATTTGAATATGTATATTTACAGTTGAAAAAAAAAATTAAACACAAATATTATGTATAACAAGTGTTCCTAGCATTCTATGAACTTAGAAACCGTTAACCAAAACTGCCAACTTAGGTTTCTTCAGTTTTTTTGTAATTCTTGATGGCTGGCTGGCTATGTATATGTCATACATACAGGCCTCATCAATGGGGCTAGAGGGTTGAAAATTTAAACAATTTCTCTTCATTATCTCTTAAAAAAACTCTTTTGTTTTTTAAAAATATCTTCCCCAAAACAAGCATTTTGGCATTTACCAATTTTGGCATTTTCAAATCTTACGTAGATTGCTGCACTCCACAAGCTGTAAATTTGTGTACAAGGGTAACTTAAATGTAGAATGGATGTAGGATAGGCAGTACTGACCTGTGATGACCTCTAAATTTCATTTATATCATTTGATTTCAGACTAAAAAGTAATATTTTTTCCTAGCCACTCACAAATTGATTGTTTTTATCCATTTTTCCCTCAGTGACTAAACTTATCATTTTCAAATGAAGGATATTTTGTGACAACATTCAACACTGATAAGAAAAAATGTTTTATTATTTAGCAAGAATGATGGAGTGATATATTGCTTGCCAGAGGAAGAAAAATGATTTATCATCTTCATAATCATCATCATAGCAATGCTGGTTATGATGCAAATGATATCTTCTTCCTATCAATAACCGAAGATTTTCTCCTTTTTTTCAAAGATGTTACAAATTTTTTTTACTATTTCAATATTTTTTTCTTCAAAATCCTTATTGATCAGATAACTTTCAGGTATACAGGATGAAAATAACAGTGAAAACCATATTTGCTGCTAATCTTGACCAACAAACAGGAAAATGTGATTTTGTATATTTTTTGATGTTTATTTGTATCACTAGTTTACCCCAAGATAATTTAGTATTTGCATTGTATTTATAAAGTATCAAAAATAATATGTTGTTCTTGCATATGTTTAATACTTCTTGAATATTAAACTAATCTAAAGGTAAAATTAAGTAAAGATACTATTTATCAAGTTTAATGTAACATGAAATTTTATTTTTATTGAGTTGCATCTCTATTGACAGATGACAACTGCACATTACTAATCATCAAGTGTGGATACTCAAAACATTATTCATTTATTTCTTGTTCCTCACAGCCAGATGAGTCAGGGGTTTTCAAGGGTGGTTTGGGAAGCAGGAGCCTTTAGCTTGCATTAATGAGCATAGAGTAGAGATCAGTGTCCTCCTGAGAGTCATCATAGGAGGCTCTGTACATGATCCACCCCCACCTGCTTACAGCACCGTGTTGGGGGTGATGAATTGAAAATTGGAAAAAAGGGGTGATCAATGAATAAGTTATTAATCAAGTACTTATCAATACTTTTGTAGTTCGGGGAGTTGGACAGTAATAGTGAAGTTTGCCCCTTTTGCTCTCATTCAAGCACAAGTACCCTCTTGCATTCTAAACATTGTTCATTTCATTGCAATAGTGGGTGGAGAGGGGGCACCTTTTGCTCTCTTTCAAGCATAAGCATCCTCTTTCATTCTTATCCTCATTCATTACATTAGAAAAGCTAGGGGGAAGAGAAAAGATGAAAGAAATCAGGAGAAAGAATTATAATCAGAAAGCAGTACATACAATCAATCAGGTCTGGTCAGTCACTCAAAAGAAAATGTCACATGACCAATGTCTTTTAGCAGCATGCAGAGTTGGGAGTTATCAATTGAAGAACTGGAAAAAGAGGTGATCAATGGATAGGTAAGTTATTTCTCTTGCCTTTAGTTGCCAAAAGACAGTGGTGTGAACAGGGTGTTTGTAAGTTGAAACCTTATAGTGGCCAGGGATAAAAGGGATACAATGAACAATAAAATCTTGGGACAAGACACAGTTTAAGCACTTCCTAGTTTTACAGCTGACAATCTAACATCTAGATAATCTTTTTGTCCCCTCCTGGAATATATACTAAAAATCACTGTGGCCTGCACATGTACCAGAACTAATTATTGAAAAAATTATCTAAAATTGTCTTAAGAAATAGATCTTTTATCTAAAATTAAGCAAAAGAATAGATCTTTTATCTAAAATTATCTGAAAAATACCAACACAAGATTTGGACAATGTTGGTCCAAAATGACCATAGAGAACCAAAAAAGTACCTCTTTGAGAGAACAAAAAGAAATGTTTTTAGAAAGTGCCTAGTGGTGTACTCATGCTAATTTTCAAAGTTCTAGCCCCCAAAATGTGATCAGGAGCACTGATGACACAGAAAAGCAAAGAAAGAAGAATCTGTAGCCCACTTGGCTGGGTGGACGGGCATACTGTTTGTTGGGCCACACTGATTTGACAGTCAAAATAAGAAAATTCATTGGTGAGAAGTCAAATTTT
Organism: Thysanoteuthis rhombus; assembly: GCA_963457665.1. Classification (NCBI taxonomy): domain Eukaryota; kingdom Metazoa; phylum Mollusca; class Cephalopoda; order Oegopsida; family Thysanoteuthidae; genus Thysanoteuthis; species Thysanoteuthis major. The sequence goes on from OY735204.1 coordinate 17,807,077, forward strand.
TCAGGAATATCTAACAATTTAATACTTTCGATTGTAGTGAAACTAAGAAACAATTTGTACAAGAAATTCTCATGACCACACCAAAAACAAATAAAAAAGATCATCATCATCAGCAGCAGCAGCAGCAGCAATAGCAGTAGTAGAAGTAGTAGTAGCAGTAGCCTTTTAGTGTCCTTCGTTGGACATAGACCTTTCCACAAGATTCACCAGACCTCCCTCTCATGAGCATTATGGAGCCAATACTTTCTGAACTCATCTGGTTCATCACATCATCTTTTCTCTTGCTGGCCACAGATTCTTATATGGTTTCTAGGAATCCATGTTGTGAGTTATGATGTATATGCTATTCTTGCAACATAAGCAACCTATTGCCATTTGATTTTTGTAATGGTTTCTATGATACCTCTAATCTTTTTTTCTCTAATATACTGTGCTGTCTTGTGATTTCTCCACAAGATTTTGAGCATGCAGATTGCATGTTTCTCTGTCGACACCAGGAACCCTAGGCCTGCCCATGGAGTTACCATCTGTGGCTACTGTTCACTAGACATCTGATAGACTTGAGGTTTATTTCGGAATCTGTTCCATGTATCTAATAATGAAATTATCATAACATTTGAATTGTGTAACCGCTACCCTCTAATAAAATAATGTCACCTATCTTATTGAGAGAGGAAGCAAAATAAAAGATGTGCCTGACTGGCAGGTTGGGTAAGTACCTTAATGAAGGAGTGGGAAAAGGAAGAGAGCTGCGACTACTTGCAAAGTGAAGACAAGGAAATGAGGGAGGAAAATGTGGGTCAGTTGTCAATTTAGCTAATCTCTGGCTAGATCTGGCTGATTTTTTCCAATTCAGAAATCTATGATGACCAATTAAATCTGATAAGTGTAATAAGTACATTTACAATATTTATCAATATTAGCCATGTATAGTTATTTTCTTTGATAAGTTCACTGAAAATCCAGCTGATTTTTGTCATTTTTAAAGACAGTTTTAATTATAAATAACAAACCATACTTGGCAATACTGGGTGGGATTTTCATTGTGTCAAATTTTTAGGATATTAGATTCAATAATTAAATCAAATTTTTTTATTGAGTTTAATATTTTTCAAACTGTAGAATTTCCACACGTTACAGTGAGTTAATATGAAAACTAACTAAAACCCATCACAAGATAAAGGCATTAAAGCCATGTGCTACAGTTCTAATCCTAACCGTGTGAATAAATGGCTGCTTCATCCTGTCAATGCACTGCTGTTACTCTTGGTTAAGAACAGGATCTGCTCCACTCCTAATAGAGAAGAATATTCAAAATTAAAAAAAAATCTTCTTTCTAAACATAAGGAGTCAATGCTTAAATTTTCCGCCCTCTAGCTCCTTTGGTGTGGCCTGTATGCATGATACATAATGTTTTGTCAATTTGAAAATTGGTATCAGTGCTTCATTGGAAACCTTCTAAAAATTGTTTTTTGATTTTTGAAAAAAATTTTGGGCCTTATTTAATGGCTTTATCAATGACATTTAGATTTTCGAGAATCTAAAGGTTTCTAGATGCTTTTTTACTCTAGTCTAGATGTTTTCCAGTGGAAAAGGCCAGTGATGTCCTAAATAGAATTTATTCAGGCCATATTTATTCTTCGATGGAATTTTCAATTTGACTTAAAATTCTGATGATACAATTGTTCAATTATTGACTGTGATGGCAAGTTGTTTTTATGGTTACTTTACTTCTGGTTCCTTTTTTTTTGTTGTTTTTTCTCATAGCATAGAGGGGAAACATTGTTTTCTCTTATTTTTCTATTTAAAAGCAACTTTACACCAGGAATATTGCAGAGAATGATGAAAAACAGGGAACAACCACCTATGAACTGTGGGCCAGATCCAGTCTGTGAAGGGATTTTGGTTGGCAGGCAAACGAATAGTGGGATACTATGCTTTGTTTTGATTTTTTTTATGATTCTTTGTGTCTTTTTAATAGATTCAAAAGATGCCTTGAGTGGAATAAATTGCAACTAAATTGAGTTATTTGATTATTAATTGGCATCTTTCGTTAAGCACAATGATTTTCCAGAATGTGTTATTCATAGATTCGAGGCAAATACAACAAGATGTATTTAAATAGATAATTCCAATAATTCAAACTTTTTATGGTATTTATATGGCCCACCGTCTATTCATTCATACGTAGTCTGGCCTTCAGAGGCAAATAGGTTGTAAACCCTTGATTTCAAACTTTTAAGTAAAGGTAAAATAAATGCTATTAGATTATTTATATGTAAACCCAAGTGTCAGTGGCATGAAAAGAGTGTTGTTTTTAGATGCATCCACAAATCTCTATAAGACACTTTTTGGTCAGTTGGTCCATAATAAGTAACATATCGATTCTCTTGACCATATCATGTTTGATTGATATGAAACTTGGTCTAGACCTTTGGGTGTACCATCCTCTTCCTCCTACTACTACTACAACTAGTAATGTTAAATATCAATTTTCTCAGTCATATTATGTTGGATTGAAATGAAACTTAGTCCAGACCTTCAAGTGAACCGTCTTCGTCTTCCTCCCCCTCCTGCTACTACTACCACAATGAGTAAACCTGCTGCTGCTACTGCTCCTACTTCATTTTAGATCCATTTGAAAAATGAACATAAGAATAGTGGATGCATCATGGAATTTATGGATGTTTCGTTTGTTTATTCGATATTATAACTTGTGAACTGCAAGTCATTGAAACAAAAATTTCTTCTTCAATAATTCCTTTGATTATGTAAAATCTGTACACAATAAGCCATCTCAAGAAGCTTGTAAAATATTCTGTTACTTAAATGATCTTAACGAATCTTGTCTTAAATTTGTTAGACAAAATGTTTCATTGAATGTGGTCGGTTTGGTGGGGGTGTTTATTTGCTGTCCCGCAACAGCAAAATATGACACAAGGTCGAGCTTAACATGGGAAGAATAGGAAACCATCCGTCCAAAAATGGTTCCAGCCGACGCGGCTTCGGTTTTGCAATGCAACCAAAGCAACCTCCACCACGAAAGCATCCACCAGGGGACCTGCTTCGTTAAGTGCAGTGGAGCAGTGCTGCTCCAGGGAAACTAACCCCCTGCAGCTGGGCCGAGTAATAATATGAGCCCATGGACGAGTCCAAAGGCCTCCAATGCGCGTAGCAGTGGCAGCCTCAGTATAACCTCATTGGCTGACGCACTGCACCTGTGCACTCGGTCTTCACACCATCCACAACACCCTATCTCAGGCCCATTCAACAAGCAAGTGTCAGTAACTGTGCCTCGCGCTCTGCCATGGAACAGATACTACACTTTGATCCCGAAGAAAAGGCTTTAAAATCATGGTGTGGGATGGGTTGGTTTGGACTAATTTGCTCGATTTGGACTAACAAGATTTAATGACATTCTAGAACATAACAGTCAAAGAAGGCCAGAGACATGGCCAATCCTTGGATTCCTAGCGCCCTGGTCATGCTGCCATTTAGATTAAAGCATTGGAAACTGTCACCAAAACTATCAACATAGGTTTTTCCAGTAGTCAAGTTGGTCCAGCTGGCTCTGTATATATCTATCATGCAAACAGCCTACAACAATGGAGCTAGAGGGCAGAATTTCAAACATTTACTCCTTATTATGTCTAGGAAAAATGTTTCTTATTTTTTTGAAAATTCCCCCTCTGAAAAGGTTTTAAGCGGTGTACTAATACAAATTTTCAAGGTTGTAGAGTAAAAAATATGACCAGGAGAGACACACCCACATAGACACTGAAACTGAAATAGAGAAGAATCTATCGCTCATTTGGCTGGTTAGTCGGACCATTTGTGGGGCTACGGGGATTTGATTAATTTAAATATCATTCTGCCTAAATTACTTTCCAAATTTTGAAAAATTGATTTTAATGAATTTATGAATGACTAAAAATCTTCACTGGCAGAAATAGATTCAGAGACTAAAAAATTAGTTTTGTTGTTGTTGGCCTTCAGTCAGTCTTGGAAGACTATGGAGCATTTGCCAAGGATCAGCCTATGATTGAGCTTCAGTGTTTACTATGACTCTGCAGTACAATTCACAAAAGACAAACTCTTGCAGCATTTACAGATGTAATCTCCACCCAGCTTTGAAGGTGCTGTCACTGCCATCTGCCACCTGCACTCTCTCCAATCTTCTTACTGGTCCTCTCTCCTCTTATTGCTCATCTGGATTCCTGTCTTGATGGCAAGCCTCCATCTGCTGGAGTCTGCATCCAAAGCCTCCCTGCCTGTTGGGTTGATGCTGCCTGTCTTCAGGTCTTGTTTACAAGTAGAAATAAGTAAAATAAATATTTCTGTGATTTATAATTTACAAATTATTGAGCAAAATTATTCAAGAAAATCATGAACCTCTAAGTCTTTCACTATGATGTGTTGATAAACATTTTAGCATCAAATTGACTTTTTTTTCTTTCATTGATGCTATTTATAGAGAAGGATAGGGTTTGAGCATGCCTCCACATTTTATTATGTACTTGTCCTTGTAAGTATATACGATCAAGATTTGAAGTAAGATATATACACACACTATCAAATATAAAAATTCACAGATATACAGGTTTTCCCCGCTATCCAAAAATAGAGTATTCCTATAAAAGCCTTTTGCAAGCAAAAATGGTATAAAGTGAAGAAGCAATCATCATTAATTTTTAAAAGAAATTTGAAAAAATTTCCACAGACCCCTAAAATGGTCAGGATGGTAGGTCAAGCTGAGTCAATGGAGATATTGTTGGTGGGAGGCACAGAAGATAGGTGTGTAGGAGAGAGAGGAAGAAGGCGTGCTCTGCTTTTATTATGGCTTGCTGGAAAACAAAAGCTGAATGCTGTTTTGGTTTTTCTCTTTTTTCCAAATAATAGGAACTACCTGTATTTGAATTCTATACAATCAAGAAAAGAATTTTTTAAAATTGTTTTAGTGTAAGAGTCCATTGTTTAAAATGGTGGGTTGGAATTATTTTAATCAGTAAACTTGTTACCTTTAGGATGAAGAGTCCATGGTTATTGACAGAAAACCGAGAGAATAACACAGTCCATTATATGAGTTGATTATTTCTAAGAAATTGAACTTGAAAACTCAGTTATTTCCAATGTTCATGTAGTTAAATAATAATTTGATTCATATGAATACCATAATAAAAAATGATATAAATGATAAATGAATTAGAATTTTTTTTTTCAAATTTTAAATAAGAAAACCCCTGTAAGTTTAATGATGCATCCACCATCCTTATGTCTATAACTCAAAATAGTATTAGTAGAAGTATTACTAGTGTGGTAGTAGTAGCAGGAGGAGGAGGAAGATGAGGATGGTTAACCTGAAAGTTTGGACCAAGTTTCATATCAATTCAACATGATATAGCTGAGTTAATTGATATTCAGCATTATTAGTTGTAGTTGCAGTAGCAAGAAGAGGAAGATGGAGATGAGAATAGTTTACCTGAAGGTCTGGACAAAGTTTCATAAAAATTTAGTTTGATATGGCTGAGAAAATTGTTGATCAAAATATTAGGGATCGACCAACCAATTGAAAAGTGTCCTATGGAGATGCAGGGATGCATCCAAAAATGAAACTGATCAAATTTTAGATACCTACATCTGATTTGTTCATTTGTATGACCATATCTTGATGCAAAGAAAAATCGCAAGTCAGATTTCATTTTTTAGCAAATATTGAATTAAGGACAAACATTTTACTCTTTCTTGCAAATACCTTTATATGTTTATAAATAGTGCATTTTCATCAAACAATATTGATTTTTATTCAACTGATTGCATATGACGAGCAAATAAGATGGTTTAAAAATCAAGTATTTGTTGGATGATAATGTGTAATCCTATATCTGCAGGTATCTGGCCTCATTAAATCAAATTATTTTTTTAAAAATATTCAGCTGGGTTGAAATATTTGGTGATTCTTAAATACTGCATTTTTTTGGTGCAAAGATGCAAAACTGAAGAAAGCATACCACTATATCTACCTAGGACAATGAATCTTCTTGAAATCCACAAAAGAAAAGGAAATCAAGAGAAAAATCACTCTGGGATGTCAATCATAGAATCCATAAGAAAACTCAAATGGTAATGGGCTGGTCATGTTGCAAGAATGGCAGACAACTGATGGACATCGTGACTCACAACATGAATCCCAAGAGATCACAGGCAGAACCGAGGCCAGCAGAATACTAGATGAAGAGATGAACTAGACAAATTCGGGAAGTATTGGCTCCACATCGCCCATGATAGAGAGGTGTGGTGAATCCTGGGGAAGGTCTATGTCCAACGAAGGATGTTAAAAGACTGATGATGGTGATGATGATGGTTTTGGTGGATAAGATGTGACCCTAATTTCAGTTTGAATTTTATGATTTTAGCTCATTGTTCAGTCATTGTTTCTTATCTGTCCAAGATGGTGTATTTTTTGGATGCTTCAAGTGTTATCTTATCCACTGAAATATACAGTAATTGAAAAAAAGCATATAAAAGTGAGGGTGTTTAAATTTTCACCTGCTTCTTTGCTGCCAAAATTATTTTTTCCAAATTTCAAACTAATGAAGATGATTAGATTATCAATATTTTGAGGACTTAGAGATCAGTGAGGTCTAGTGCCCCCCAAAATAGGGCCAAATGTGTTGAATTTGGGGCACATCAGTGTAGTTTGGGCAAAATTGCGGAAAATTTCAGACAAACCAAGCCTTTTGCCCATCCACCTACACACACACACTTACAGAAAAAGTTCCTATATATCTCCATGACACATTGACATTACGGAGTAGGTTGCAACTGGACAAATGTTATGGAAAACTTAGCTTAGTATAGCACGGGGTAGAGAAAGAAACTGTGTTGCACCAATCTTTGTTGTGGAAAGGAGCTGTCTACCTTGAAAATCAACTTTTGAATTCTTGAAGTTCATCTGGTTTTCAACATCAATCTCTTGCACTGGTAAGAAATACACAACTACCTCAACCATAGAGCACCATGTCCAGATTTTGAAGATCTTACCATGTCACTACTGAATGAGCCAGGTCCCTCCACTTAGAAATAGAAAAATAAATTCTTCAAAAGTAATTTCTTATGTTTTCAATCCATAACACATTCATTTCCTTGGGGAATTAGTCAGTTCTGAAAAAGTTATTTTTCAAGGTTTTTGAGGGATGAGTTCTACTTACTATGAAACTAGTATGCTAAACTGGAACCTTACTTTCTCGCATTTGTATGGAAGTATCACTCACAATTGATTATCATCCCCTTTGTTAGGAATTGATCTATTTCACGAGCATATATCTGTCAAAATTGATGAGATTATTCACTAAGGAACATAAAGCTAATTTATAAGATAATCTATTTTTGATAATTTAAGCATTGAATTTTCAAGTTTCTTTTCAAAGTGTCAACTCAACTCAAATAATTCAAAATTTTTCTTAAGAATTCAAATCTGATCAGATTTGAATTCCCAAGAAAAAATATTATGTAAGAAAAATCATTACTGATATTGAAACTTCAACATATTATTTGTTATCATGACAACAGATGATCACATTCTACAACCCATTTATCTATCTATAATTCTGTTAATCTATTTCATATAGACCAACCCATTATAACTTTTAGGTTATAACAAGACTTGTACACAACAGACAATTATACAAATAAACATGCTAATTAACATGTATGGCTTTTATATGGAGAGATGAAATTTTCATGAATTAGACACTGTCATTGAAACAGTCGACACAAATTTCTTTCAAAGTATTCAAGTGAGCCTGGTTGGCTGGCTATCTATGTATCACACTCCAATGTAGCTAGAGGGCTGGAATTTTGAACATTGTCTGGCAAAGCTCATGCTTGTTTTTTTGAAAATTCAAACAACGTGGCATGCTGTATAAGACATTGGTCACAGGATACTTTCTATTGAGTGACTAACCAGACTTATTCTCTCATCTATCTTTATTCTAAGAATTGTTTAGCAAAAAATATCTAGTGGTGGGGGGGTCAATTTTTACTTCAAAACATTGAATCCAGCTTATTCTAACAATGTTTCAAAAATTTTACAAGTGACTTTTAGAGCTTTCATTAAAGTTTTAGGTGAGGGCTACGTAGGCCTGTTAGAGTGTGAGTGCGGCAAACCTTTGCAAAGGAAGTAACTGAATACTTCAAAGCTGTACGAACAACAGGAAGTAGGTATCGGGTTTAGCATTATAGTTACATTGTAAATAGACCCCCCCCCCCCGTCTTCAAAGATCTCTAAAAATGTTTCTATTTTCAAGAGGGGTGACCTGGTTCGTTCGTTTGATAAAAGATATCATTGAAGACAAAACTGGAGATGGGCTAGACATGAAGTAAGAGAAAAGATTGGTGTTGTAGAGATAGCAAGTGTAGTAGAAGAGGACCAGACATAAGATGGAGAGATGAAATAGAAAGGTTTGTCGGTGAGAATGGCAGAGTTTAGCACAGTCATGGTTGACATGGAAAGAGCAGGGAAAGGCCTTCATTCAGCAGTGGATTTATGAAAGCTGATGATAATACATAGAAAATAAAATCAGCTGGTAAAAGCCACTGAAGAAAAACTAGACACGACCATCTTATTCATGGGATAGGGGAATTTGTTGAGTCAGATGATCTTATATTGTTAGTTTTACAAAAAATAATTAAAAACAAGCCTTGCTGCTGTAGGGTCAACCACCACTCCTATTTCTATTTCAACTGAAGATGATTACTGCAACTTTTGTATTGTATATAAAATGAATGAATTTGTAGGTATATATGACTTGTCGGTTCAGCTAAGTTGGTAAGAATCACATGGTTGTGATTTCAAATCATGGTAGGGAAATCTCAATTTTACATATAGGTTTAGTTTAATGTGATGTGATAGACAAGCAGTAAATGATGAAGAGTAAACTCCCTTATGCTCGGCGAAGATTGTTCTTGTTACAGGGGAAAAACAAAGTCAACTTCAACATGGCATAGGTATCTGCTGGGGGTGAAAATGGGGCATTTGTCCTCCTCTGGATCAAGCCTTCTCACTAAGGGTGAGGGAGTTAAAAAGTTGGAACCTTATAGAGGCTGACGATCAACAGGTCACTAGGAACAGTGACAGCTAAGGAGAGGTCACAGCTTAGGCATTCTATAGTCCTTCATCTGACTATCATTTTGCCCCTAATATATCATCTTGTCCCTCCCTGGTTGTAGACATCCGTGTAACTTGGACAGGAGTTTGACAAAAATGGTCTTATCCAAGAAGCAGTTTTCTACTGTTATACTGGAAATTATCATCTCTTTATTCTATTTACCATTAATTACACATTTCAGTCCATAAAAAAAGTTTTCAAAAAAAAAGATGAAACTTGTTTAACCATCAAATATAACTTTTAAATCATAAATTCAAATTGTATCTTCTTTTTTAGAATTGTGATTTTATTAAAATTTTTTTCAATCGAGATTTTAGGTTGGGGTGTTAGATAAAAATAAAAACCATATATGTAGTCCTCTTCAGATGTCCTCTCATTGAGGCAACAGTTGCAAGGACAACCACGCAATGTAACTGCATATTAGGAGGAGAGAGGAGGAGATTTCATCTTAAAGATCATGACTTCCCTAGAAATACAATGTGTAATCTTTAGAGGTTAAGGTTATAGAAACCAGGTGATAGATTCAAAGGTGGAATGTAGGGTAGGTGGTCCCGATTGAGAAGTTTAACACCCTCGCTCACTCAATGTTAAAAACGACGTACAAATAAAAACGAACAACTTAACGATTCCAAAGCAATATCAACAAGCATTTACTCTTGTTTATCTCTCATTAATTCTTATTTTGTTGTCCGCCGTTACGAACATCGAGTGATCGAGTGTGTGAAACTTCACGATCAGGACCACCTTCCCTACTATATGCCGATTTAAAGCTGAGAATCTTGGAAGAAATTACTGATGGGCTTTCTCCGTGTTCATTTTCACTCCTCTGGCTTTTTTCTACGTATCATGGTCAGCAAATACACCTCTCCTTCCCACTCTTTTGAGGTTTTTATTCTGTATCATCATAACTGTCTGTGTCATGAACTGACTTGGGTACAGATCCGGGAAAGTGATACCGATCAGAATTCAGCTGTTGTGACGTAGACATGCGATCTGTCGAAATCTATGAAGCGAGGCAAAACAATTAAATTTAATCCATTTAAAGCAGTAACAATATAATTTGCTCTTTTCTGCATTCAAATTTTACCTGCATGAATAATCCAGAATTTAGAAATAAAGCGGTAAAACAAATCGAAAAGTCATCGCTAACATTTAAAAAAAATTGGTTGATTCAAATAAGGCGTAAATATGAAAGGGATAGACAATAAACGTATAACCATGTGGAAAATGTCATGAAAACCCACGATATAATGAACGTTCTTTCTTTCTAGGCACCTTTTGCTACAATGTATGACTTGTTGCTTGTCTTGTCTATTGAACAAATAAGGAAAGGTATTACTATCACTAGTTATTTTATAAAGAGCAGCCCACTGACATCATACTTTAGGTACAACAGACTAGAAGCGGACTAAAATCAATCAATAAATGTATACATAACTTATCACAATCAAGAAATCTGAATATTTAATAATAATGATAATAATAATTATAATAATGATGAACTTTAGTTGCTACTGATTGAGAGAGGATAAACAACAAGCCATACCTGTTTCTCATCAACACTTCACTTACTAAACATACGGTTTTGTACAAGCGAAACATTTAGCCTTTCTCGATGGGGCCATATGGCCCTCTTGGGGCCCTGGCACATTTAAAGGGGCCATAGACTTGAATAGTGATAAATGAATTCCTGTCAATCTATTCGTGTTTAATTTCTGTTTAGCAGGAGTGGGGGCTGAAACCCAAGAGCGCTAGAAGGGGGCCGTAGCCAAAAAAAATGTTGAGAATGTCTGATCTAAAATAACCTTGCCTAATACTTACCCCGCCTCCAACAAAAACAAATCTGAGGACATATGGTATCTTAAGGGTGAACCCAACATTTCCATTTTCATTATACAAAGCAAGAAATAAAATGAACTCCTGGGTAGGGCAACTATTGCAACCTCAACCAGCCATAACTTTCTTTCAGATTTCAAACGAATGACGTTCGTTTTTTTCCACATAAATTACAATTTTAACTTAAAAACAGTAAGTATTGTGTGGATATCTCATTGGGAGTTATCATTCTCAACTGTTTAAGTAATATTACAATAAAACACGGTAGTAATTTGAAATTGGAGAACTACTCTCTTTCAACAGCGAAAAACCGTTTACGCAACGATCTTCGCGTACAACTTTACTACTACAAAAATCGACTTTGGCTCAGTGGAATGCTGAGGGACTGAAGGCAAGGAGGTTCGATACAAAACTCAACTACCAAAGCCACGTCTACTTAGTCCTGATACTACATTCAACACTGTACCTTTCGTGTTAGCAGTCTGATTTCCACTTGTAAACAGGGTTGCCAGATAGTTTGAGAAGTTTCTGGCCAAAAACAGGCAAACAAATCGCCAGAAATGGCCAAATGCCATAATTATTCCTGTCTATAAGACATTACAACACTGCGATACACTCCAACATTTACGATTTACTGAAAATACAATCGCAACGAAGTCAACTTTGCTCAAAGCAATTAATCCTATGTTTCAAAATCCAAAAAGTAAGGGCCCCTAAACTTTTCAGACCAATAATACCATCAATCCTTGATCTTCATCGAACACAGGGCATGTACAGAAAAAAATGAAATAATAATAATAATAACAATAATAATAATAATTAGGTAGACGTGCAAATTTAGGTAGGTATGAATTTTTTAGAACATTTAATTTTTTTTCAAATAAAAATGACCAAAAATTTAAATATAGCTAATCCATAAAGTTCATAGCTGAATGTTCTTCAAAAGGGCCAGATTTGTCATGTTTGGCCATAAAGATGGCCAAAATGGCAACTCTGCAGTGGAATGCTAGGGGCCCGAAGGCAAAGAGGTTCGATTATAAGAAAAAAACCGCAGGGAGATAAAGCTCACTCCTTAATTTCACACTAGAAGGCTAATTTTGACTTTCAAAGCCGTACCTTTCTTGTGGTTAGCAGCTGGCTGTTTAGTGTTTATTACTTGTAAAATCTGTGAGGTACTTAACATTTTAATACCTACTCCCATCTTCTTTCCATCAATCACTACACTAAATGTTCAGTTAAACATCACTAGATTTGTTATTAAAATGCGTTTATCAGCCTGTTAGTGTCATCATAGTTGCTTGACGATGACACCGACTATTGTTTTTTGGAAAGTAAACTGTATATAGTTTAAATCTGTATGTAGGAGTAAAGATAAAAAGCATTTATTAAGTAGGAGATCGAGACTTTTTTTTCTTTCTTTCTTTCTCTCTCTCTCTGTCTCTCTCTCTCTCTGAGTTTGCAACTACTGCTAGAGCCACGTCTACTGCAGTTACTCTCATTATGTTTCATACTTCTACTGCTACTCCTAGTTTATTCATCACTCCTGCTCTTCCTCCACCTTTCATCCAATTGATCACTCCTCCTCAGCCTCCTCCTTTCATCCAATCATCAATCACTCATCCTCGTTCAGTATTATCAGCAGCTCCTACTCTTTCTCCACCTTTCATTTAATTGATAACTCCGCCTCAGCCTCCTCCTTAGAGGTAATTGTATTCTCCACCTCCGACAGTATTGTCTGCTCTTCCTCCTCCGCGCGCAGAGCCACACCACCAAACATCGGCGTACGTAATGTACGTACGATCGCCGCCGTGCCCTTCCCGCTACTAACAATAACAAGAAAAAGAAACCAAGAGAAACAAAAAAAAAAAAAAAACAAACTCGATCTACCCACCTTTTTTCTTTGAAGAAAAAGAAAAAGGAGACAAAAAATTTAAAGTTAGATTTTTGAAGAAAAGATATAGGAAACATCACCTTTTGGTTGGGGTAGGCCAACAAGGTTAGGTATATTGATGTTCGGAGGAGGAGGATAAAAAAAAGTACAGGCAGGCAGCCACCAACGACCACCACTAAAACAAACGTTACCACACATTATTACAAAACGAAGACGATCACGACAACAAAAACAGAGACGACGGGAAAGAGGAGAAAGGGGCATACTGCGGCTACAATACTAATAATTATAAAAATAATAGTTATAAGTTGTTGGTCGTCGTGTCGTCCTCTTCTTCTGTTTCCCGCAGCCCCCGTGTCTTCGATGGATGGATGTTTCTTTCTCCGCTCAGCAGAACCAGTCAAAATAATCAGAAAAGAAGAAGAATCGGTTCCAATAGTCCGAATAATCAGAGCCTTGTTGGAGGCCAACAGCAAGTATGGATGGACACACGTTGTATAATAATATCATCATGTCTGTCTCCTGTCTCTTCTTGTCTAGTAGCGGCAGACATACACGCACGAGGTAGTCGAAGAGTAAAAAGACGAAGGATAATAATAATAAACAGAAAACGAAAGACGGGAGAAGTCTCCAAGTCCAAGGAACTTGGTTGTGACTACTGTTAGTAAATGTTGTTTGGTGTGTTGTGCAATAATCAAAGAATACGGCACGCTATCAATCACTCATCGTCACCATTCACCAGTATTCACCTCCACCGAAGAAGTCTGGTCTGCTCCCCATCCAACTTGAATTGATACTCCACCCCATCGTCAATACGCCACTTTCATTAAAAACAACTCCCCTAAATTCAGCTTGAAAGAAACGAGCAGGCAAAAAGCCAAGTTTTTAAAGTTTGGTCGTTGAAAAATTGGGAGATATTTTATTATCAAAATCACCTGTTCAAGTGACGTAAAAGGTGTTTTAAGAAAGAGAATTTTTGTGCGTGTGCATTTTAAATTTTCAAGTGGCTGTTTCCTCTTGAAAGTGAAAAAATAATTTCCAGAATTTTATTTGGAACGAAACGTCTTAGGAATGAAATAAAACAAGGGAAAACTAAAATAATAAACAAAACATTGCAACAAGCAACTTGACAAGAGACAATATCCATTTCAAATTCACAAGCACGTTTCACTTTTTAAGGCTACTTCACGGTTTACATTTATGTACAATACATAAACAAACACATGCATTAACACACAAAGTGTAATATTAAGGAGTTACACTTGAGAATTCGCAAAGTGTTTGCTTTCATTTGTAACTGAAGAAGCATTTCTATTCGTATTGTTATAAATTTTCAAAAGGAAACTATTTTGTCGGCGGAAGTGGTTTTGTATACTTCAAGTGGGTGGGGTCTGTGTGTGTGTGTCGGTGTCTACTAACTGAGCCATAGACCGTGGCGGCTGTACAGTGGCGGCAGGAGGAATCTCCGTCACCGTCCGCGAGGAGGAGTCGTCGAGGAGTTGACGAAGGTGAAGAACAAGGAGAAAATAATAAAGGACAAGAAGAAGGTGCGGCGGCGAGTACCACCAGCAGAGGAGACAGAAATATGTTCAAGTGTATACCCTTGTTCCCGGCGTGTAACAGGCAAGTGGAGTACCTGGACCGGCGACATTGGAACCTCACCACTGTACCTGATGATGTTCTACGATACTCCAGGAGTTTAGAGGAGTTACTTTTGGATGCCAATCAAATCCGGGAGTTACCACGGGTACGGCTCAAAATTACTACGTACAATAGATCCCATGGCTATTTAATAATCATTTGTCTTTGTAATGGTACCGTATTTACTAGTGTGTAATGCGAGAAATTTAATGTAAAAAAATCGGTCAAAAATGGTGGGTAGCTTAACCCCCCCCCCCAAAAAAAAATGATTTTTTAGCACCGAAAAGCGGGGGTCGGGTCGCGTTTCGAGATCGCATTGTACTCTAGTAAAATACGGTACTATCTTTCTTGGCATACACATCACGTGGCTAATGATCTGTAGATATCTATTTTCCTTTTTAGTGTTCGTAACTTGTTCAGCGGCTTTATCTGTGATAAATTATTCAAAACTGGATCCCATGAATTATTCCCCCATCCTTTTTAATAAGCAACAATTATAAGCTGTTACACCCATCGGCATCTACAACCATTGAAGTTCAGACTAGTGATAGTGATCGTTTTCTTTCCGCTAAATCTTCTACTTTCTCTCCCCTTTTCGTGTTTGTTTCACGTTTCTGTTGGTAGTCTGTCTGACTCTATCATGAATCTATTTTAATATCTTCTCTTCATTGATATATTTCTGAAAACTGACCGACTGAATATACATCTAAATAGAGAGGTTGTCATATTTGAGGTGTGAGTGTTTTTGAAATTTTCTTGTGGTGAGCTAGTTTCTTTTGAGTTTGTTTTTTAAGATGTTAATACTAGAAATAGTCAACTGTTTTATCTGAAAGGGGGGATCCAGTATGAAAAGGATCTTGATTTTATAAATCTCTAGTTCTGATTTAGACAAATAAGGGTGACAACTGTTTGATTCGAAGCTTCTTAGTTTTCATTTTTACCTGATATTGTCCAGTCAACTACTGTTCTGTTCCATTTTCTATCATTCTCATATTTTTTTCTTTTCTTCTTCTGGTTGTCAAGAAAAGCAACACCCTTTTTCTTCACCGTCATTAGAATTAAATAATTTACTTCTTGTTAACGAAGTAGTTTGAGGTATCATTTTAATTTTAACTATTTATGCAAACAAAGGTCCCTTTTCAGATAAAACGGTAAACCCATTATCTATTTACGTGTTCGAAAACAACATATCAAAAGAAACTAGCCTACCACACAAGTGTAAAAATTTCTATAATTCTCACGCACACCTTGAATGCCAACCCATATTACATTTGTTTGATTCCTGTGACACTGGCACTATTTGAGTTGATAGTTAAAGTATAACCATTGACTATTGGCACTTCGTTAGGAAACCCTATCTATTAACATTTTTTTTTATCTAAGTGAAGATCTCTTATGACTTACATTTCTTTCTGAACTTCACTCGTACGAAGACAACTTAACCTAGACATTGGTCTAGCTTCTTGTCCTATTTCGTAGATTTTTAAATATCTTGAGCAATAAACATTTAAAATTACGGTCTGCTTTACAATTAAACAGTTTAAATTTTATATCATAAAAGATAGAGTACCATCTGAAAGTAAATCTCTAAAATCTGTAACAGATGTAGGGGTTGGCATTAGGGTGTGAGTATTTGGGATTTTTTTATGCTTGTGTGTAGCGAGCTAGATTCTTTTGATAAGGTTTTTCAAAAGCACGTTGATAGAAATAGTTTGTTTCCTGAGAGGGAGTTCCAGTAGAAATTGAAAAACTTTATGTACTATTTCTCGACATGTCGTGCATTTTTCAACTCTGTTGAGCATGGTCATATTTCATAATTTCGTCAATTATTTTTTACATATTTTTGTCACCCTAAACCAATCGTCACTATGATACTGACAAATGGCATACTTATTTGTTGATCAGAGAAATACATTTATAATGTAAACCAATTAAAGGGAGATGCATCTAAAAAGGGTTGGCATTTAAGGTGCAAGTATTCTGGAGAAAAAAATATTCTTGCAATAAATGAGTTTATTTTAATAGGTTGTTTTAAAACGTGAATAGTAATAGTTTGCTTATGATGAGAGGGATCTTGATGTTAGGAGTAGTCTGTTTCTAATTCTAGCGAGAAGATTTACACCTTTTCTCTTGCAGAAACATACATAAGATAACTTGTTTGAGGACAAATCAGATACGTGAACTTTTCTATTGTGGGTCGATTTTTTTCAAATACAGGATGTGAAATTTTCATGTTTTGTTTCCAACAAGAGACGCCAGAATAAGTATCATTAGTCAAATATGAAGACGTCTTTGTAATACCCTCTTTCCATCGGAAGAGACAGGATGTGTCTCACCTGCGATACAAACTTCATTGAATTAAACTGACCCTTGCCGCCCACGAGACAGATGGAAAAGAAAGGGCTTGAGAGAATGGGAGAAAAATACAACTCTGTATGAAGTTGAGGTGTTGTCAATATGGCTGCTGCTGTCACGTGACAGTTGATGGAAATGCCAAAACATAAAAAGAAAACCTTTACATCTGCTTTTTAGTTGCTTTTCCACTATTAATATAATTCTAATACCTTTTCTTTCTCTTCAATTTTCCTTCTCAGCCTCTGTCGCGTGGCAAAACAGCCACATAGATCAGACTATTCACTTAAAAAAAATTATCTTCAGATAATGACTCCTACAAAAGAAAAAACTTGGAAGTCTTCGTTCGAAGAAACACTTGTAGGTTTTAGTGTGGCCAATTTAGATGTTTTCCATCTAAATCTAGATGTTTTAGTTACTTCTAGATGTCAGAAATTTGGATGATTTCAAATAGAAAATATTTAATTTATAGAAACAAAACATTTCCCAAAAATTTAATGTTTTGATGACAATTAAACTTGCATCTAATTTGATACGTAATGTTTCCTGCAATTAAGATATATATCTGGAGAATGAATCTGTTTCAGTGTGTCTTTAGATGATTTTTGACTCAATTTTACATGGAGTTGAAAATGAATTTGGCAACATTAGGCTAAGTTTCCTAAGATCCATCGATACACGAAGAAAAACTTGGTATATTCAACTAAGGTTTTTCAACATTTAAAAATTAACTTGTGCAGTATCACACCTTAATCTTTGGAGGGGGGCTTCTTCAGGAAATGGAGAAAAAAAAACTAACAATTAAAGTTGGAAATGCTCCAAAAATGACACTATAAAAGTGTGTTGGTTATGTGACACATTTTTATTGTAAATTGTACTGTAGGTAAGTAGGAAAAATAGCCCTTCTTCGAATATTATTATAGACCCCCTCCATTATTGCGAGGTTGGCGTACTCCTGAATTAATATTAACCTAACTCCTCAATAGCTACATTGGCATCCCTGATTATCAGGGCTCTGTTATAGCGCGGTTGGCTTCCTTAGATCCCAACTTCTGCTTTAAAATAGGGGATGTCTGTATTGTATTACTATTGAACAAAATGCGTTCTAGTTCCAAATTATCATGGTACTTATAATTATACAGTTGCACTTAGCGAGACGGGAGTAGCAAATTCCCTTCGAATAAAATGTTTTATCCTTCAATTTTAGTTGCTTTTAATCCATTATTCGGTAATCCTTGCAAGAACGCAATTCTTGAACGACTCTTGAATCTGCTAAAATGGCCAGATTTAAGAAAAGGGGAGTTAATTCAGTAGTACCCTGATTACCATGATTTTGATAAACGGTGTCTTCAACAAGGGTTTCATTTTCATTATTTTGTTAATAACTGATCAATACGTTGTTGGATTATATGAATATTTCATTATAAGTATAAAAAACTTGTATCTTTAGATCGAGAATAATGTAATTCAAAATTAAGGTATTTCGAGAATAACGTTCTTTGTGGACGTTAATCTTATCGGTACGTTGATACTTATGGATCTTTTGTATGAGGTTTTAGAGCGTATAATTTTACCTGGAAATGCGATACTCAATTCAACCCCTTTCCCTCATCTTTGAATCTAGCCATTTTCGGCCTTTTAAAAAGGTCTATCAAGAATTCTTGCAAGGGTTGCCCATCATCATTCTCTGCTACTAACCGTAATTTGTTAGATCTTGGGAAAATATTTGTTAAAGATTTTACGGGGGGGGGGTTCCTGTTTACAATGTAATGGTTAAGTGGGCACATATTGTCTATCATCTTACCAGAAATACAGGGGCATTAAAATATGTAAGCGAAATAACACCGAATTGGAAAATTAGGTACCCTAACTTCTGTATACGCCGTATTGGCTCTCAAATGAGCAGGGATGGTGTGCTAATATTTCATTTTTGAGAAAATAAATGAAAACATAAAGCAGAAAACACAGCTTGTCGGAAAGTTGGATTGTTTGAAAGAATTTCAAAGAGCAGACGACATAGTTTGCATAGGTGCCCGCTGCCATTTTCTGCAAAAGCATATTTGATGAGTGGTAAAGGGTATATATCTTGGGGGCAACCCTGTTACACATTAGGCATTTCACCATTTGTAGTGTAAGCAAGTACGACCCACTGTATTATCTAGGTGTCAAATGATGCACATGACCCCAGGGTGACGCGATGGATTGTGAGCACCAGCAATATTTTGTATTTACATATGGGAATATTAGGTTATGGTTACAATAAAACAATTGATCCCCATTAAAGCTAAGACTAAAACAATCCAGTTTTAAAAAAATATAGCCATTTTAATCGAGTGTATTTACTTTATCATTTCATTATGCACTAACTGTGCACTATTTTTTTTCAAGCTGGTATATTTATTTAATTGTATGTAAATATAAAATCAAAATAGCTGACACTGTTGTGTCGAGAAATGACCACAGAAAGTTGATTTGAAAACTTTTTTCAGATTTGGTACCTGCTTGCTATTCTGCTTGTAAATGACCGGCTAATAATTTGGGACGCTTTACGAGATAGTCCAATGAAAAATCCAATTCGTTTGAACGAAGATGAAAATCGCAAAAATGTTATTCCTAGAGAATTGAATGTTTGGAAGGGAAAATAAATGCAATCATGATAGTACCTTGCAAGGGAGACACAGAAGAAACTAACTGCATTTTTCATTTTAGTAAATAACTTTTAGCCCCTGCTCTCCTTTGCTCTAAATGTTGCTTACCATATTGGCATCTTTCACCATTCACTTCGTCAATTTAGATATTTTTCATCTAAATAGAGATGTTTTTGATAGTCTTGCTATTTGGATGAGTTTTGATAAAATGATTTTGATGAAACCGTTGTATCTAAGTAACGTGAATGTTAACGTATGAAGTTACATTTAATTTATTGATTATATGTAATATATTCCCTAGATTTTAGATCGTTTATCTGGAGAATATAGGTGTTTCTAGATATTTTTTGACTGAATTTCAGATGCAAATAAAGTTGATAAGTATTCCCCATCATATGTGCCGTTAGTTCTAGGTATAACAGAAATTCTTCTTGAGGGTTATTTGTTTCTCTACAAATGCAATTTGGTGTAAATATTGCGACACTCTAGTTGATATTTTTCATTCTTGTGATTTCAAATATATCATTTCCCTGTTCAGAGTTGATCCCTACTCTTGTCCCATAATAGTTGTTACATTTGCATATACATTTAATGTATGAAATGCAATAAGTATCATGGGACAGGTTGTACAATCCTTTCCCACAGACTTTGAAAATGTGTACTGTACTGTAGATGTTTTTTCTAGCTATCAAATTGTAGCCGTACTAATTCTCTCCAGTTGATTTTTTTTATTGAAAACTGCAGTTGAAATCGATTTGTAGTTGGTTATTTGAAAATTTAAAAAAATCTGCCTTTTTTAATTGAATCAAAATTTTTTTCTCTGTTCATCTTTCCTGCATTTCTGTAGTCATCTCTCAATTGTGGTGATGGGAAAAATTAGCTCATAAAAGGTATAAAAATTATTAACCCTTGAACTACACCTTAAATTTAACGAAGGACCAGTCAAGTGCTTTCTCAACTTGGTTAAGATCTGATTAAGTCCAATATATTCGGAAAAAAAAGTAAATAACAATTCATTTTTGGTGCTTTCGAGACACAAAATACAGGCCAAGGTAAGTAAAACCCGTGCCAATTAGTCAGTTTTGGGGAGAAAAATTATTTTTAGGTTTTACGAGGGTGGGGGTCTGTTCACAATGTAACTGTAATGCGAAAATTACAAGCGAAATAAATTCGTTTTCTATTTAAAAAATATTCAACTCAAACCCTAACCACTTACTATTTGCGTTAGCCTGTATTTTGCGTCATGCCTTTCCCCAATGGTTAACTACTAACCCACCTTACTATGTTTGACTTTCACTCGTCTCTATTGTTGCTTCTTTCACCGGTTTCTGACTTAAACTGAGAACACTATCTTCTTTTAGGCTGCCACTACTAAATCTTTGCCTGATTGTAGCACTACTAATTCTTTTATTTCTCTATCTACTATCACTACTGACCGTACATCTTGACTCTTACTCCAATAAAACATTAACCGATACCAAGTGCATCACCATCCTTGTAATAGATTAATAGCATCCAAGATCACTTTCATACAGGAACTCCCTTTCGGATGAAAACAGTAAACTCTTTCTAATAACATATTACAAAACCTATAAACAAGCTTACCGCATAAGTGTAACCAATTCTAAAATACCAACACCTGATGACAACTATCATATCTGTTCGAGTTGTATCTTCAGTTTTTGATACCATACTTTCATCTTTTGTGCTCCGAATTTCATGCATGTCGAAAGCAGATTATCTCACTTTTCCAAAAACATTCCTTGAAAGAACTCTATATATAGAGTTATGTTTCTACAGGAGACTTGGCAGAATTTATTATAATTACCCTTTTCAATCGCTATTCATATTAAAGCCCATTTCACCTGGTGTGAAAATCCCGTATTCGGGCGATTACTTGAACTATTTTACTACTCAGGTCATTAGTTAGTTAGACAATGGGGGGAAGGGGGGCTCGTCTTAAAATGAACGAACAAACAAAAC
The DNA here is from genome assembly GCA_963457665.1 of Thysanoteuthis rhombus. Lineage (NCBI taxonomy): Eukaryota > Metazoa > Mollusca > Cephalopoda > Oegopsida > Thysanoteuthidae > Thysanoteuthis > Thysanoteuthis major. The sequence continues at coordinate 17,828,595 of OY735204.1, forward strand.
AAAGCAATGCCGGCGGCTTGCGCGCTATTTCAACGTCTGGCAACGATAGCGACAATTGCTTTGGAAGAAAATGAATCCTTTTTACTCATTTACTTGAGTCATTAGGGCGAATTTTTGTTTACTTTTATCTTAGTATGATCTTTTTATCTTTTAATAAACTTGACTGAAAATGCTTCGCGTTTAATAAATCTAAACGAACATGCAACAATTGAAATTTAATGTCTGTTTGTTTTAATGTTTGCAGTCAGATGTTCAGGTTGATATCATTTGATGTATGATCTTTCCCTGTTCAGAGAGATAGAGAGAGGGAGATTTATCAGGTGCCCACGCAATAAACATTACTTGAAAAAACCCAGCAGAAATTGGGTGATTGGATAAATATAGAAACATCGAAGTTTAATTGGATGTTTTAATGTTTCCAGTTCGATGTCGGTAGTTCGATCTTATGATGGTTGCTACAATGTTCTGATTAGTTATTATAATCGTTATTTGACGTGCATTTAATAAGTGCAATAATTTTTTTCCCTGTGTGTTACCGTAACCCAGCAAAAACGGCACTCAATAGGCAATTTTTTTTTGTTTTTTTTCCCGCGCTACACCCTCTTCTATATTCTAACTTGATGAATAAAACAAGTCTGGGTGATTTTTCAACAGTTACTGTTTTAGAGGGGATTTCAATTTACGATAACCATAATCTGGAACTAGATTTTAACGTCGAAATAAACGTACCTCTAATGAAAATATATTATGAATTCAAGAAAGAACGTTTAGTGTGATAACAATTTGAAAACATTTATGACTGGTTTCCCTTATTTATTTGCGTATAATTATAGTAATAATTCGATACAAAAGAGCTGGCTTCACATTGACCTTGATGGCGGCGAAAACGGCCTCTACGCTAGTTCTAATGTGAAGAAAGAAAAGATACATTTGTCTATTACTCGAAGTTTTGCAGCTTTTAGATTTTTCTTCAGTCATCAAGTATATAATTGGCAAATTGTTACAATGCTACCACTTCAAAGAACATCTCTAATCTTTTACCTGAATCCTCTGAAACCTCGTCATTGTTCAAGATTGATGATCCTACTTTTCCTCTTGTAACTTGCTTGAATCAGGTTTCCCCCAAAATGGAACATTCCTGATTACATTATCACCAGGCCCTCCACTTCGCAATCTATCCTCAAGATTTTCAAAATTTTTTCCTACTGAATGTATATTTTCTCAATCATACACTCAAATTATCACCAGATTGCATACTCTCATCTAAGTTGTACAATTTTTAAATCTTTTTGTTCAGTATTGAAATGAACCAACTCTTTTTGTCCAGTCACTGACTTCTTAATGGATTATCTTTGCTCCAACTGTAATGCCAGATATAAGGATCAACAATGTTTCTTAATTGAAAATGACTGTCAATTTGTCCTTAACGAAATAAGAAAATTTGATGTCAATGAGACCTTGTTTAAATGTTCACTGCTTAAATGTCTGCAGTTATAACAGGAAGAGAAATGATTTACTAATAGTCAACCTTTTGTTCTTTTCAATTTTGTGGCAAATACCTCTATTTTTCTTTTGAGGATTGGTATTTATTTTTTTACATTAATTCTGAACCTTACTCAGCTTGGTTCTGGAGTTGACATTAAAATAACATAAAAAGACGTTAGCAAAATTTATAACCTCATACATGTCATGACTTGTTTACTTGGTAAATGCTAAATTTATTTTGCGTATTTGCTGATTAATCTTCACACTTGTGGTAGCACATAGTTTGCTGGTCGAATTTTCTTACAAATATAATTCGCACATATAGCCCAATTGGGCGGATCAAGTTGATAAAACTGTAACTCTAAGCTTTCAATAATTTACTTGAACAGCATTGGACTGGTAGATAGTTTGTCATGCCATTGTTTCACCAACATCATTTGTGTCCATCGAGTCTTATGGTAGTTATAGGTATAGTCAAAAGACCAGATGAAACCTGATCTGCAGCTGTATCAGATTTCAAGTGCAGTGATTGTCAGCTGGAGGGAACATAAATCCCTCACTTTTGTGTAATAATTTGTTTTGTTTCCTCTTTAAATTTTTTCTTTGTTTTGAGGTAGTATAATTTATTGAATGTTTGGTGCTGCATTATGACTCAAATGATAGTCAATGGTTTGCAAAAACCTTGTTGGGCTGTTGAACGTTCTTGTTCTCAATTCAAAATAGTTTTATTATTTTTGAACATTTTTCTTGGTCTTTCAAATTCTTTTCAATATTTTGTTGTCATTTATTTAAACAAAGACTAGAAATCTTACTTCGGCCTCTTAGGAGATGATTTTAATGACATGATTTTATGATAAATATTCAAATGATTTAATCCTACAAAGGTGGCCAATGTCAGTACAAGAGAATTCTTTTGTTTTGTTTATAAAAATGAAAATAAATTAAAGATTGATTCAAAAGGTTTTTAGTTATAATTTGCCAGAGATTATTTTATGTAAATTGAAGTCCTTTTGTTGAAAGTGTTATCCTTTGAACTTTTGTTCAAACAATCAAATTTCTTCTTCCCATTCTTGATATTGTCACTACAACATTTCTGCCAATCCATTTTTCTGCCTTTTGTCAGAGAAACCATCTACACCTTCTAAGTCAGAATTGAGGAACATAAGAAAGCTGTAGGCAATGGAAGTGGAAAAATCTGGTACGGCAGAACATACATGGAGAAGGGTACCCCTATGCCCCTTCGAGGAAGATGTCTAGATTGACTGATTATTGTTGGGGAGTGAGGTAGTTGAAGGAAGCTGCATATATTTGCTTGGTGGCTGATTACATGTCAAGGTAGTAAGGATTTCAACACCATCTGGTTTACTCTGCTTAGTGAAGTAGGTGAACTCCCTTATGAGTTATTGAGAATCACTTGAGTGCTTGGTTGGCTGTATGGTTACATCTGTGTATCTAGCACTGCTGAAATGGATTGATCGGGCTGGTATATTAAAGACCACAATTTTTCTTAGCCTGGAGAGGGGGGAAAAAAAAATGTTGGCCTCTTTTCTTGATTTACATACCTGAGTGGGGTTAAAAAATGGGTTGACAACATCAGGATATTTGGTTGTCTAAACGAATGTTGAGATGTTGCATTTATGAGTAAAGTGCTGAGGTAAATTCGATGATTTGAGCCAGGAAAAGTTGCAAGTATTTTCATATTAAGACAGTCGTTCTCAAACTTAGTTGATTCATGGTATCCTTACTGTATAAGGATTTTTTTTTCATAGTGCCAAGTCATAAAATACTGAACAAATGTTTATAATGAGATTAGTCGAGTAAATCATCCATACTATGATTTGAGAAATCTGTGTGCACACAGTCATCTCTACAACTGGTCATTTTATGAAGTTGGTATTTGCCAGATACACTGGTCCATGCACTGGACATTGCAGTTTGAAGGTCTTGATATGATAGGGTGGCACGATTTCACAATGAAAAGATACACCTTGAAATGGATATAGTTTTTTGGCTGATTATATACATCACAAGTGTGGTTTCATAGATTTAAAATGTCTGAGTGTGGGAGAGATATATAGTGATAGAGAGAGAATCTTTTTTTTTTCTCCTGTCAAAGGAGATTGAATTATAGTTGGGTGATGTTTTGGCAGATTTTTTTTGATTGATGTTAATGCCATCATGCACAAGTTTAAACCTGAAGACTTCCATGAAACTTGTTGAGGTATAAGTGACAGAAATAGTGGTTATATTTCATGTTTTTCACATTTTATCAAACCCAATATGAGGAATATTTTTCATCTTCAACTGCTTATATTCTACAATTTTATTTTCATTTGAAGGTATAAGAAATAATTTTTTGATCAATGTGGAATGTTCTTTCTAAGAGTATAATTTTTCATTTATTATTCATAAATCTGAATTGACAACACCGAAGAGAAGTAACGAAAATACTTCGAAACAATTTTGTACAATGTACGTTGAGTTATTGTACATGACAATTATGGCAGACTGCTCCTCGCACTACAAATTCCAGCTCCTTCTAAACAAGCACCTATGAAACGGACACTATCTTAGTGTTGTTCCAATTCACAAATGTTATTTGTTTCCTTTTTTTTATAATCATTATCATAATTATTGTTAGTGGGATGGGTGAGCATTTTGTTCAATACAGTTGCTCAAATCCTAGATGTCACTTCCTACCTTTGTTACCATATATCAGCACATTGAATTTCAATTGCTTGGAATTATGAAAATCATTGAATATCCAGCAGTGTCCCTGATATGGAGCAGTGGCACACACTTTGGGAATTAGTAGATTAAGAGTTGATGATTAATTTGTTCACCATGGCTTGAATATATTAATTTCACTCTAAAAACTTTGGGGGGGGGGGATGACAACAAGCCCTGAAGAATAGTAAGTGGCTGATAAATTTAGCTACCTCTCAGTCCTTTGTTCTTCACTAAGAGTACTTCTAGAAAAAATATTCAGCTGTTTACTCAGACTTGTTATCAGGAAACTTTTAGAGCATGAATTTCACAGCTGCTTACTCTTCTTAACACCCATCTTGGAATGTTTAACCTTTTTTCTTTTTTTTAACATTGCATTTTCTGTAGTCTGATGAGTTTTAGAGGAATATTTTTTTCAATTTGTTAGAAACCATGAACCATAGTATTCAATATGGGTGTCTTCAGTTTTCAAGTGATTCTGCCTGGCTAGCTTTGTATATGTGTCATATGAACAGGTAATGCCAATGGAGTGAGAGGGCTGAAAATTTGAACATTTATTCTTTGTCTAGAAAGAATTTTTTTCTTTTTCGTTTTGTTCTTTGAAAATTCCTCCACTCCCAAGTTTTTAGAATAAGATTTAATTTTTGATATAATTTCATTCCAAATTTGTCCCTTAGTTTGTGTTTGGCAACATTCACGTTTGTTTTTTGAAAATTTGAACTTTTTAGTGATTGCAGCCCAGCAATAGGTGAGAAAAGTAACTTCATTCATTCATTGATCTCCCCCGACACTGCTGCCATTAGTCATGTAATGGTTTCTTTTGAATGACTGACCAGGTTGGGTTTTTATTAATTTCAAGTCTTGAATGTAAATTTAATGATGCTGCATAGTAATTTTCATTTGGCAAGCAACATTCTGAATGAATTTTCTTTTAATCATTCTGAAAGGACTTTTATATGATCCTTTTTTCTGTATTTACTGTAGTTCGCTTGCTCTGTTGTTAATTACTTTGTAAGCCTTAAACTTTCAGATGGAACCTTAAGACGTGTGTGTACCAGTGAAGTTGAAAATTTTTTTTGCATAGAGTATGAAAGATCTTGAAGTAAATGTGTCTTCAGTGTTGAAGATTTAGCTGATTCCTGTTTTAACTGGCATTGTTAAAGAACATTTTTCATCAAGTGAAGTATACTTTGTATTCCTTGAAAACTATAGCAAAGTATTAGGTGGACAATTTTTAAAAACTAAAATTTAAAAAAATCAATTTGGGTGAGTGACTTCGGTTGCTTGTCACCTCTCATTCGGATATGCAGGGATGGTTGAAGCTGTAGCCAATTAAAGGGCACTACTTACTAATATGGATTTAAAAATGCTTGTAGCATGACTTAGTTTTGATACATTTACAAAAGTAATTTAATCTTGTGTACATACTCCAATGTCTATTCCCCAAACAATATCAAAGAATTTGTGGTGTTTGAAATATTTGAAATCTCCTGTATGATTAACTTTATATACAAGGTGCGATCAAAAAGTTCAAAGACTATTCCTGCTGTGAATTAACTAAGCATAGGATAATCATACTGTGCAGCAGGAAGTGAGCAGTAATTGTTGCAAGTCAACATATTTGGGACCTGTTTTACTTGCATCTTGTGATTTCAGGATGGACCCAAAACTTGAAACTCAGAATACTGGCAGTGAAAATGATGAAGCAATGAGCCATGCAAGATGTTTTGAGGGGCATTTGTGCTCCAAGAGTGGTACAATCTCACTGAAGCATGACGGGAGGTTAGGGCAACCCTCAACAAGCACTCCCCCTGAAAATGTTGAGTAAATTGGATGAATTATACATCAATCATTGGATCACCATCTATGGAATTAGTGATATTAGTATATTAGATCAGTTTTGAGAGAGAACATTCATTGCAAATGCCCTAAAATCTAGCATGATGCGAAGTGGGTATTCAAACATGACATTGCGCCCGCTCACAGTGCACCAGCACAATCATTGCTCCTCGCCCACCGTACTAGCTGGATTAGGCTCCTTGTAATTTCTTTCTCTTCCCAGAGATAGAGTTCAAGTTGAAAGGTTGCTGTTTTCACACCACAGAGAAGATCCAGCATAAATTGTAGATAGTGCTTCATACACTTAAAGAGCAAGACTCAGAACTTTCCAAGTATGGCAGAAGCGCTTGGGGCAGTCTATTTCTGCGCAAGGTGACTAATTGAAGGGAATGGCAGCCAAATTTTAAATGTTTGAATGAAGTTTTTCATTGTCTCAGAACTTCTTGATTGCACCTTGCATATGATATTTATAGAAACCACCTAAAAAAAACATGGCCCTACTGAATTTGGCATGTATTCACACTCAATGGACCTCTACGGGAGGGTTATATAGGAAAAAGTTTTTGCCCCCCCCCCATGATAGTGTAAATTTTTTGTTTGTATTCACCCCGATGATCTGAATTTTATCAATCTAAAGGTATGATTCTCTTCATTTTTATGTGACCTAGGTAGCCAAAATGGTATATTCTTGCCAGAGGTATTGAATTAAGGTACCCTTAAAAAACAGTTTTAATCTCTTATCGAGGCCCAAAGATCCTGTTTAGGCCTTCTGCTAGAACTAGCTGAAAATCCCTCCAATTGGATGGATTTTCTACTATGAAATTACTTGGAACTCTGATGATACAAGTTTTTATTCTAGCAATAAACATGACCTATTAAATTTGATGTCATGACTATTCTAATGATTCTATATCAAAAATATTTGAAAATCAGGAAATATCCTATTTCACTTAGTTTTGGTACTTAAATCTTTGAAGACTCAACTCTTTTGCATAAGTATTTCATATCTTTGAAAAGGAGTCTAGCTGGACCTCAGCACTATAAGTGCTTAAAAACACACATGTACATGCACACTTACACACGCAAACCATATAATATGCATTTATATTGATGAAATTTTGAAAAGCTATTTTAAGCACTTAGTTCAATAAACATTTAATCAATTATAAAAGTTTTGCCTGGTATCTCTGAATAATTGCATCATTGAAAGTAGGCTATCAATAGATCTCATGGAAGTTGACATTTATTAGAAACCATCAACCACGAAACAAAACTGTCAACAAAGGTTTTTGTTTGGTTGGCTATATATCTTTCACATGTACTGGATGAACCAATGGAGCAATAAGGCTGAAAATGTGAAGATTTATTCCTTATTATATCCACAAAAAGACTCTTTTTTTTAAAAATTTTTTTATTTCAACTTTTTTTTGATACTGATTTCTAAGTGATCATTGCCCGACTGGTTGGTCCTACACTGAACACATACTATCCCCTCATGCCCAAATTCTGAACACCCTACACCAGTGAGGCTGGTGGTCACATCATCATTTCTACTAGGTGACTAACCAAACCTGTAATTTGTTGGTATTGACAATTTTCAAATTGATGGAAAGGCTTTATGTTCACATTTAAAATTGTTTTTCCTTCTTGTTGAACTTGGAATAATTAGTCAACTCAAGACTCGATAGCTTCGATTCTACACTTTGATATATTCAGTAATGGTCAAACCAGAAGTAAATATATCATTCACTAATTTGGCATCAAATGAAGTGCAATTTTATGTAGAATAATAGGAAAAAAAAAGACTTATAGGAAAAATCTTTTATAAGATGTAGAGGGTGGTATTGAGAAAAGAAAATTTCAAAACTGCTTTGTCTTCATTCTGAATTCTGCTAAGTAGAAAGAGAGAATATTAGGTGATGTTCAATCTTATGGTGATTAATTTAAACAGCCTTTTGTTGGCTTAAGAATGGCTATCCCAATCATTTGTGTGAACTAAATAATCAAAAAAAGATAGTTTTGTTCTTATTTTACTGTGTTTTTGTTATTTTATAGTAAATGAGCAAATTATTATAGTATATCTATCTATATTGTAATGAACAGAACTAGAAGTGAAGCTGTTAGAAGTGTTAATATTGGTTTCTGGCATATTTTTTGAGTTATAATTTTTTGGTAGGTAGTATTTTGACAGTCATATATAAAAACCATTCAGATTGGCTGAAAAATGTTGCTAGTTAATCTATGAACTCTAGAAAAGGTGGTCATTTTGAAATTCAAAATGGACAACTGAATAAACATGAATGCCAATTTTGACCAAGTCATTGTCCCAAAATTTAAACACTTCTCTAGTAGCCAATTGCCCACTCTTCCACGATTTAATGGAGAACTTTCGGATATATTGTGTAGACAGACAAGCAAATACAGAAATTTATAAAAAAGAAAATAACAGGAAGATTTTATTTTATTTTTTTATTTTTTTTTTTTTTGCTACTTTCTTCATGATAACTCAAAAATTTCAAAAAAGTGGTAAGGGAGAAGTGATAAAGTTTTTGGTTGAATCCAGCAGTTCCTTCTTTGTTGAAAGAATTTATATTTATATCAAAACTGGTATGAAAATTAGTTCTCATTCTTTACTATTGAAAGGAGCTGTTTAAAGTATCTCAGCAATTTTGCTAAAAAATCTGTTTGAGAAAGTGGCAAAATTTGATCTTCTTAGTCGATAAGTTCTTTTCTAGACGTGGGTGAATATTCTTAGCTCCACGGTGTGGCCTGTACACTTGGTTGGAACATTTTCTTATTTTTTGGTCATTTGTGACTTACTCAATTTTTATTTTTACGTAAGCATTGCTATATATTTGCCAGTCAAACTACCAGGTACATTTTTATATTATCAATTTTTTTATTTATTCATAGATGCAATCTTTTAGCTACTATATTATCGTTAATAGTACTCTTGTTGTTTGTCTCATATATTAGGTTTAACATTTAAATATAAGAAGCTGTTTAGTTTTTTTTTTTTTTTTTTTTGTTAAATTGCTTGTAAGTATAATAACCATGTATGTGTATAGGCCTATACTTAGTCCACTATAAAAAAAAAATTGCCATTGAAAATATACTTATGAAAGAGAATGGATCAAATTACAAATGAACATGCTCAAGATATCAAACATGATTTCAGTTTGATAATACAAATTTATTAGTAATAAAATTCTGGTATACTTTCATTCGACCTATATTTCTAATTATACCAAAATTGATTGAAACATTGGACTACAGGCATAAATGGGTTAAAACGTTCTTTCTACTGTTCTGATGTTTACTTTTTGTCTACCAATCAAATTAGTGATCACTCTAACTCCATTGCAGTGACTGTCCTTATTCTTATGGCTAATGCCAGACTTCTAATATGCTGGTTTTTTTTTTTTTTTTTTTCTCCATATAAGCAGATGTATCATTGTTCTCTGCTTACCCTCTTATCAAAGGTATTAGGTATACACTGAGTGTTGTTAGATCCACATCCAGCTTGCTAAGCCTGTAGAAGCCTTATTCTGCTCATGGCATCTGGTATTCCCCAATGGTCACCCATCTAGGTACTGTCCAGGTTCTTCAGTCATTGTGCTTAGTGGAAAGGCATTAGTACCATTTTAAAAGATCTTTGGTATGACTCTGCAGTGGCAGGCACTCTACCACTGGACCATAGTGATCGGTATAAGTAGATGAAGAAAGAAATGCCACCATGACTAGTGTATTAACAACAAAATGATGTCCATTGCTGCTTTTTGATTAACAGTTGGAAATTTGAAACTGAGAAAAGGAGAAATTATACGGTAGTTGTTAAGTTCAATGTATGATACTTTTTTATTTGCTAAACTTTGGGATATTATCCAAAAGAATTTAAAATGGTTGCTTATCGTTGTCACTAGTTTTGTATTTAATGAATTATAATATAATCCATTAAACTGAATTGATTGATTTTTGCTGTTATGCTTCTCTCGGCAGCATATACCTAATATAAATTAGAAATGGTTTCAAGTGGTTCTGGTTGGCTATGTATGTATCACGTGTACAAGCCATGCTGAGGAGCCAAGAACTTTTACTCATTATGTCGAGAAAAAAACTTTTTTTATCCCCCCCCCCTTCACCAGTTTTTTTGGATGGGTTGCAATTCAAGTTTCTGCTAAATTGGTTCCTTAGTTTGTGTTTGGCAGTGTTCATACTCATTTTTTGAAAATTCAAACATTTTAATGATTCAACAAAAGATGAGAGATATAATTGATTACCTCTTTTTCCAATAACTTAATTGATTGCCTTCAACATTGCATACTGTCTAAAGATGTTCATCATGTGATGGTTTTTGTTGAGTGACTAACCAGAGTTGTTTCTTGAAAGTTGATAGACTGTATGATGAATAATTTTCTTTCCATTTTTTTTGATAGAAAAATAAAATGGCAATTTTAATCGATGTGTAATTAATATTTTCCTTTTTCCCCGATGGAAGAAAATTGGCAGGACTATCATTTGCAATGGGGTTTTTTTTCTTTTTCTCAATTGGATAATTTATTTCTTCAATATACTTCATTGAAATCTTGTATATAAGCTTTTGGAGAGATTTCAACCTGGGAGATGAGTAATGGCTGATCTGATTGTTCATTTACATTCTATAGGCAAAAAACAGGGTATCTCTGAGTTAACAGTCCTAATAAACAACTGTCTGCCACTCTCTCTCAACCAATTTCTGCTTGGTGGGGGGGAAACCTTTATACTTCCAAGATTTTTAGTATAATATAGGTTCGGTCCATCATTTGCTAACTACTGTGAAATAACCCTGAAATATGGGTGTGTTTGCAAACAAGAAAGAAATTCAATCCTGCATTGTTTTACTTATCCTGGCCTAATATATTATGTGACTCAGGTTGTGTGAAAATGGATGAAATGTATTCCATTTTTTTTCTTATACTTTTTGTACTGAGATAGAGAAAATATACAGTTGTGCCTAGATCTCATGTCACTCAAGTACCACCACCCACTTGAAGTGCATATTCAACACGTTACACCATGTTGCTGCTGCTGCTGCTTCCTTCTGTACTAGTCTTGACCGATACTAATTAGTCTTATTGCATAAAGTCTGTCCGTGGTGGAAAGCACCTACCCCCACCTTCCTTCCAAATTAGTCTCAACAACTGCTTGCCTGTCTTTTTAACTTGGGTGATTGAGGTTCCTTCTATTTCTCTTTACCAACAGCTAAGACAAAAATAAATCTAGGTGAACCGTTCAGTATACTTGCTTGACTATCAACTGGCTTATCTACGAAAACATTCAAGCCAACAATGTTACCTGCTATCATGTTGCTCTATTTTCAGCATGCTCTCTCTTGCAAACTCCTTAAATGTTTTGTCACATTCTTTAATAGTATTAACTACCAAAGAATATATAACCGGCTGCAATTTTTGATGATTAATTTTAATTATCATCATATTTGCGTGTCTTGTAAATCAGTTTTTTTTTTTTTTTTTTTTTTTCCCCCTTATTGACTTGACTGTTGACTTTTTACAATGGCTGAAAATCTTACCATTAAAAATAAATGATCAAGTTAGTAAATGTAAATCTTCTTTTTTTTTTTTTATTCATGTGGTCTGGAGTGAGATATATATATATATATATATATATATATATATATATATATATATATATATATATGTATATATATATATATATCTCATTATAATAATAATTTTAATTTTTTTATAGCTCTAAAGTTAGCTGGAAATGGAAAAATTTATCTGATTTTGGCCATTTATCAAGACTTTTGATTACAAATAAATCCTACTTGGCAACACTGTAGGAAGCATTTTTGAAGAGTGGAAGTAGAACAATAGATGAATTGGTATTTTTAAGAATTATATGTGTAAATTTTTTTAATTTTTTTTTGTTTTTCTCTTTGAAATACCTGGCTTGGTTTTTGTTTTTTAATAGGAAAATCTCTTTGGAAAATACTTATTTTTTGTAGTTTATTTTAAAGTATATTTATGATTATTTCCAGCCCTCTTTCTTTGAGTGTATCTATTACATTACAGGGTTATCAAAATGATCCATTAACTTGAAAACTTCAGTCAAAGCTTGCATGAAAAAAGGATTAAAATATATTTCTTCAATCTGTAGTTCATGTATTCAATTATTTTCTATGAATTTTCCCTCTTCAGTACCAAATCTTCATTTTTGGAACCAAATACCTTTGTTCAGTACAAAAATTTGTTTAATTTTGGTCTTGAAAAATACCAAATAGCAGCCACAGATCATTGAAGTAAAAAAAACTGGCCCAAGGAAATTCTAATCAGAAGTAAATAACCTGCATTTCTTGAACCATATTTGGTAGGAGAGCCTTTCAGTTATAATCCATTTTTCTTATCTAAAAATTTGAGGTTCTGTTTTTTTTTTTCTTTCTGTCTTTCTTGGACATCAACTAACTTCCTGTCTGCCTTCATTTGTGAAATGTTCACAGAAAAGTAATTATTTACTCTTATATTTTTTCTGAATCTGCTATTTTATTCATTTGAATAAAAAGATATTTAGATTAGTCCTTGTGCTATTGGTAACTACTTCAAACCTATCCTTACATTCCAACATGTGTTTGCCTCAAGAAAAAAGGTTTTCATTGTGTGACCCAATTTTTTTGTATAATCAATATGCATGCTATTTTGCCTTTGTCTATCACCACTTCTTCATGCATTTTAAAACTACATTCTTTGCCTTACAACGACAAAGCATATCCTTACAAAATTAGGTTAATCAACATTATTAGTCAAACTCCTGCTATAGTATTATCTGCAATTTATTTTAATCAAAGCTTGTGAAACTGCAAGGAAAGAGTACAATCGTAGAAATATCTTGTTTGTAATGAAATTGTTGGAAAATTTCAATTTTACTATTTTAACAATGGAAAAGAATATGCTTAGCCCAGGATGTTCTTGGTTATGTTGGAAATACTTTCATTTGATGGTTTAGATTTTTAAAAAAAAATAGTGAGCCCATTCAAAGTAGCTTATACCTAGAATAGGTTTGATGTAGTAAAGTTGAGGTATTGCTGTACAAACAAATGTAATTAAGTATAAGCTGGAAAAAATAATGCAATAAGGCTTTGAATAGTGCAAAAAAATTTTGGAACAAATTAAACACACTATTAAAAGTATTGCTGTAGTTAATAAAGTGCTCACCATATGCTGTATAAAGCTTGAAAAATAACTAATTATTACTAATATATATAATTACACACATAGTTATTGAATAATTTAATGGGAACTGCAAAAAACTGCATCATAGAAAATATACTGTGCTGCATAAACAAAACACAGGTTTAAGAAATCATGAATGCATGGTAGTAAAATTTGATTTATACTGTAGACAATATAAACTCGGTTTATATTTGAATTAACTCTTCACAAATTGGTTAAATGAACAGTATCTTGGACATCAATTTTTTTTCTCCACAATTCTTGGTGCATTTTTTTCTTTTAGCAAGTGAAGTATTTTAAATTTTTTATGCTATTTACCTTCATCTTTTTGTAATTAGTTTTTCTTTCAGACCAAATAAGTTTAAAAAAAAGGACCATAAAATTTGATGGTAAATAGTAGCATAAGAAGGAAAAATTTGTCATTGCACAGTACCTCTATGAAATTTATGGTTAAAATAGTTCAGTCAGTCATTGTTTGAACCTGCTTTTCATGTTGACTTACAGGATGCATTACCTACTTAGTTTCATATATTTCATAATTAGTGATTGTGAATTCTATTAATTCAATTTTTCAACTTAATAACTTGAAACAATATTTCAAATATCAGCTTAATTTAGATTTTAGTATTCAGTTTACATTTCCAATTCTGAATCTGTCTTGGCACTTGTTGAAGGAAATAAATTTTGTTTAGTATAAAGCAAATTAGTGTCAGCTGTGCATTTTAGTATTAAAACTCTCTGAACTGTCTAAGCTTTAAACTTGAAATTATTATTGGCAATTTTACAAATATTACCTAGCAATGCTAATAATAGTGATGATGATCTCGTCATATTCATTAGGAGTGACTCATTTGAATGCTACTTCCTATTTTTACTGTTATCACTGAACCTGGCGAGCAACAACTTGGCAATGTTAGCTTCTTCAGGCAACAAAGAGAAACAGATGCAAGTTTTTAGAAAACTGTCAACCCAAACTGTCAACATGGGTTTCTCCTTTTTTTTTTTTTTTTTTTTTTTTCCAAGTGATTTTGGCTAGCTATGTATATGTCACATGTACAAGCTGCACCAATGGAGCAAGAGAACTGAAAATTTGAACTATTACTCCTTATGTCTACAACAAACTTTTTTTTTCTTGAGATTTCCAACACACACAGTTTTCTTTTTTTTTTCTAGGGTAGGGGGGTTCAATTTATAAGTTTTTGCAAAATTGATCCCTTAGTTTGTGTTCGGCAGCAATCAAGCTTATTTTTTGAAAATTCAGACTTTAGTAAGCACCGTCCGATAAGAGGCAGAAAAAGTAACTTATTTATTGATTACTACTTTTTACCAATTTTTTAATTGATCACTCCCAACATGCCATGCTGCCAGAAGGGGTTGGTCATGTGACAGTTTCTATTGAGTGACTAGTCAGACCTGTTAATTTATTAAGTTCTTTTTTCAGAGCATTTAATCCAGTTTGGTATTAGTGAAGCATGATTAATCTTTTGTCTGACTGATATGATAGACATTTACCTGTAAATGGGTTTGGTTTTTCTGTGGAACAAGGCTGTACTATTTTTTTCTGGCTTGGCTTCATTTTCAAACATTACTCTTATAGACAGAATTGGACCTAGGGTTCCTGTTGCCTCAGGCAAGCTGAACTTTGGTACCCTCTAAAGTATATTATTATTAGCTTATTTGTGATCTTGTTCTATCCTGCTTTCCTTCCCTTCCAGGCTCTAACTATTGCGAGCACTAAACTAGCTAGGCCTGACTGATCTTGAATTTCCTCTGCCAATTGTTTTTCTCTTTGTTTCACCCTGACTGAAATTATTTAATTGTAAGATATTCCTGAAAAATCTGTCTTCACAGAATTTATTCATTCCAACCATTTTCATTGATTGATTGATTTTAATTCTCCATCTTTTTGGGATGAATTGTTCTCATCTCCTTTCTGATCTTGATTCATTTTCTTTTCAAAGAATGGTTGAAAAATTGTCAGATAATTGATGGTTGGTTACTTCTATCAACAGATTGAATTTACAAATTGCTTCTTAGAAATCTCTTTATTTGGAAATAATTTCCAAGATTATTGAATTTTTTGAGAAATTATTTACTTGTAGAAAATGTTTTTTTTTTATGAAGATATTATTCTTGGCATTGTATATACACTTGGAATTTACAATAGTAAACAAAAAAAAATCATCTAATTTCTAAATCGAATTCAGCAAGTAATGATTTGACCATAATACTGGGTTCTAGTTGATAAAGAATGTGTCTATAGCCATCAAAAAACTTAAGTATTCTGATTTGATTAATAGATTGAAAAAAAAGAGTAGTTAAGTGATATATTTACTGCAAAATAACTCCTTAATGTATTCTTACTGTTTGATGATATAAACATGAAGTATTGATTATTTAAAATTTTGATTTCAGAAAGAAAAAGGTATAGATTAGTAAATAAAAATGAATGATGCTTTCTTATGCTAATTCCTGAATGAGATCAGAGGTTCTGGGAAGAAACTCTCTGAGACAGAACAGGAAAACTTTTGGAATATTGATCTTTCTTCAAATGACAATGCATTTTTTGAGTCTGACAAACTTGGAAGGTGGGAATGACCTGAAATTAGTGAAAAAGTTGCATGTGCAAAACAAAAAGTTAGAAACTACTGTTTTAGAGTTACCTGAAAGAAGTTCTTGAATAATCAATCATTTGTCAATTGGACAATATCCTCTTAGTTTCTCTCTGTAGGTTTGTATGTAGATAACTATTTAATTTGTGCCGATTCTTGAATTAAAATAAAATTGGTCACATCATATCAGAATCTCCAAAGATGTAACTAATGCCCATAAGTAAAGGGAGAAAATTTCATGTTACTTTTTTTTAAATAAAAAAAGTATACATTCAATTTATCCTCCTTTCTTTCCCAGTGTATTTGAAAAAAAAAACCCAACAAAAAAGCTAAAAAAAAACAAACTATTTTGTGTATATGTTTAGGTTTGTTTGTATTGCTCCTTTTGTAAAAATTAGTTATATTAACATCATTTTCATTTGCTGATGCGTTCATGTATGTTTGACTTTATATCTGCAGTAAGTTTATATACATCTTAACTGATCTAAACTGTTTGGACTTTAACCAGATAATTTCAGTTATGATAAGTAATACATTGAGAAATATTGTTTTAGTATTAGGGATTTACTATGAAAACTTTATCAAAATAAAATGAACTAAGACTTCTTCAGTGTATATTATCAATTTTCACTTATGGATCTGATATAATCATTTTACAACACAGCATTATAAACAGTGTGTTGATGTTGCATAGTATATACAAAAAAAAAAAAAAAAGAGTGAACAATGCTTGTCCCAGAATATTGTATATAGAAAATTATTTGTCCAGTGAAATGTCCTGCCAACCTTGGTCCTGAAATAAAAATTTGATTTTCCCTTCTGTCTGGTTACTCTTATAATCATTGATCTAAACATACAGTTGAAGAGTTCTTAAGGTTGATATTTGGCTGATACATTTTCATTTGATTGGATCTTATATTGATCTTGGATATTTTGAGTTTTTGTCATTGTTTTGTATGAAATTAACTGGGAACTTATCTCCATGAGGCAAAATAATCTGAGAATCTATTGAATGAAAATATCGAACATTATATGATAAATTTAGGCTGAAATGAAGGACTGGATAATTATTGAAAACTATGGTAAAAATGGTGTAATATTACGAAATTTGTCCATTTTATAATTGCTTGAATTATTATGGCAGAATGTGCGTTTTTTTTTTTTTTTTTTTTTTTTTCTTTAACTAGAAATTGTAGATTGGTGAGGATATTTTTTGCAATCACTTAATTTGTAGTAAGCCTTAATTTGTGTATAATACAGAAATTTCTCGACGGTCTGTTTTTTTCATTTTGTTTGTTTAGGGCTATAGGTAAGATAACTATAAACTAATCTTGTTAATGTATAAATATTGTTGCAGAATTTTTCTGCATTTAGCATAGTTAACTTTTCCTGAAAGAGTTGGTAACAGTATTTACAATAACTTTGCTGAGGAATTTTTTCTGTTTTGAAGAGAATATAAATCTTGAAGATGGACTAACAAATTTATAAAGATTTGATTATTGCTTATGAAACTAATTAGTAGTTGTCTGTAGATAATATGGTATTCAATGTTTGTCTGGGTATAAATTTCATATTCTTCCCAACCATCTTTCTACCATTCATTTTATCGAATAATTCAGTGATTGCTATTTTGTCCAAGGACAGTTCTAAAGATTATTACAACTGCCATTCATATACAAATAAAACTTTCCTGATATGAAACACTTCACAAATGCATCATCATCACCATAGCTTTTTAACATCCATTGTTGGGTACAGATCTTTCCCAAGAATTGATAAACCTCTCAATCTTATTTTTTGCTGGCCATACTTTCATGTATGATCTCTGGAGATTCACATTGTGAGATGTTGCTGTCTGACACTCTTGCAACAAATCAGATTTCCTTGAAACTTAATGGAAAGATGTTCCTTGAGAAGATGCTTCTTACCTAAAATCATCTCCCACTCAAGGTCGCTTGATCTGAGAATGATGGCATTTAAACTTCAAAGTGGATGTCTTATAGAACTTTCTTCTATATAATGTGCTGTCTTGTGATCTCTATGTGATTGTGATGTTAGGCACTATGCTCTCCTCTACATGTTGCATGGTTCCTATTTGAGGGTCAATCTTTTGGTTAGGTTCCAAGTGTAAGCTCAATTGGTGACTATTTGGAGTCTGCATTGGTTGTGAACCCTTCTTTTAGAAATTAATGGGATCTTGTTCTTCAAGGTTGAGCTTACTTTTGCTCTGTTAAAAGCTTGTCAAAATCTCTACTAAATTGCTCAATCCCCTTTTTCTTTTCCTATTGTCTTTTGCTATAGTTTTGAACTAAGTGATGCTATAAAGCTAGGAATCCAGATATTTTGTGAAATAATTTGTCTTGAGAGTTGAGAATTTGAACTAGTAGGTTGTTGGAATACCTTCCATAAATTGGTAACAGTTAGCTGTCCATTTTTCTGACTGATTGGGTGCATTATTTGCCTAAATTTCATATTACACTGTCTGATCTGAAATTCAACTGATATACTAATACATATCTCTGGGTATAATACAAGCTGTATAACTCCACTTGGGTAAAATTTAAAAAAAAAAAAAAAATGTAGCTTTTAGATTGTGCTGTGTTTAGTAACTCAACTTGATTCTTCTAATCTAAACTGAAATGCCAAAAAATTAGACATGGACCTAGTAATTTGTAGCTCCCCCTTTTATCTAAATAATGGTAGCTATGTGACGTGGCATAGTCTAAGATGGTGGAGTCGTGGCGTGGTTATATCTATCCAGGCATGTTCCAAGGCTGTCCATAACTGAGTTATGTTCGTCAGCTGTGACTGCAGGGAATTTTGTCTGCAACATGTCCCATACATACTCAATGGGGTTTAAATCAGGTGAGTGGGGAGCCAATGGAGTATCTGGGTGTTAGCCAAATGTTCCTGGAATCAGTTTTGTCACCTGAGCATGATGGGTGGTTGTGTTATCTTGCTGGAACAAACCGTCACCACAGGGGAAACCAGGGGAGCATGAAGGGGTGCAAATGATCTGCATCAAGAAAGCAGTGTAACCTCATGATTTCCTCCTCACATGATCATGTGCCTGAAAGTACTGAAATTGTGACTAGTGTTGAATTTGAACATAATTTGATGCAATTCTCTCCTTTGTTGGGTGGTAATCTTCGTCAGTCACCGCCGGTCCCATTCTTACATCACTAGGGTTTTCAATTGCCACTGATGTCTGTCTGGAATTCACATGCATCTACTGGCTGACTTTCTGTTCTGACTGGCCTGTCATATTTTGAAATGGTTGTAAGTCGGACACCTCTACTCTTTTATCTTTTTATTTTATATGTTGCTAAATTAGATGTTTTTTTTCCGGAAGTCACAGAAATGCATCTAAATTGGCAACAGGTTTTAATCACCTACAATTTAGGTGTATTATTTATTTATTCCCCCCCCCCCCCCAAGTGAAAGAAGGGAAAAAAAATTTTTTAGTTCAATCTTCCAATAACTGTACGAAGTAAATTAAGTTGTTTGCGTGTGTGGCATAGTTCAGGTAAAAATGTTGAAAGGTAATGAATGATGTTCAATTGGGTGAAGTCACTTGCTGCTGAAACTTGTGAAATTGGAAATATTTTTCCAAGCTCTTGTAGCTCTGTGTGCCAAATGGAAGAAATGGTTTGCTAATGGCCAAGGAAAAAAAACACAACACTGGTACAATCAAGAGTGATACGTATTTATATTTATATAGTTTGTATAATTTTTTAATGTACAAGTGTAATTCATATACTTTTTTTGCACTTTATCAGCCCTTATACACATTCAACCTGGTAAATTTTATATTCACTTAATTTTCAAAAATTTAGGAATATAACTTTATTATGAATTGTTCGTATTGTGTACGAAAGATTGTAAGTCAGGGAGTAGGTTATTTTTGGTTTAATCATGTTAGAAAAAATATTTTTGATTTAATCATGTGAGGAAAATCTAAGAATCTGCCAACTTTTTTTTTTTTTTTTTTTTTTGTTAGATATAGAAGTCAATGAAAAATGAGTTATATATAGCTCTTTAGTAGATATAAGAAACTTTGAAAAAATAATGTATAGTTATTTATTGGGATTTCTTTTTAAATCTGCTTTTCTTGTTATATTCAATTTTTTTTTTTTTTCTTCTGCATAGAAGAATCTGTTTATTCCATTGGAAACTTGTTAGTGGGTTTTTCTTCTGAACATGCCTACTACGTGTTAATGTACTGAAGAAAATAATCCATTTGATACAATTAATATTGCTCTGATTTTTATAAAATGACATTAAATCCCAAATTGCTATCTCATTCATAAGGTTTATCTCTCTCTGGAAATCTGCTAACAATTACATTTCTCCATATTCTGTTGAAATTGGTGCATGGGATATTGTAATTTTTGAATGTTAACATCACAACTTTTCTCTCAAAAATTGAAAATTTGAGAGCATGGATTTGAGTTTGCAAGTCTTGAATTTTATAAGAGGTAAATATCTCTTTGTTACATGGAAAAAATCTGTACTGAACCCAATAATTCATGGTAATTCAATGGCAAGAGCTTTTGAGGTACATATTGGTGAGGTGGTTGGGGGTAGCTTCAGCTAGTACTAAAAGTATGATTTCTTGCTTTATAACCTTCAAACCTCTTGGGAGGAAATTTTACTGAAAATTTCTTCCTTGGAGATAGATAGTAGTTTACCCCCCCCCCCATTTTTCCTTTTAGATTCTATGCTAAAAATAGATTTTACCTATCTTTTGAGGTATGTATACCTGTATTTGAGTTGACTTTATTTTCCCAACTGATAAAAATGATCATCAGGTTCTGACCAAGAACTGAAAAGGTCTGAATCACTTGTACAGCCCTAACCATTTATGTGCACACTCCTTTTAATGAGTAGGGAAAACATGGCCTAGTAATTGAAATAGTTGTATTTTCTATGTGTCATATGTACAGCCCTAACTGTTCATGGTAGAAATGTTCTACACAGTCCCCTTAATTGTTGAGGAGAATCCTTTTATTTTCATTCTTGAAAAATTTTGCTTAGTGGCTGAAATAGTTGCATTTTTCTATGTATGTGCTATACGTAGTGGCTGCACCAGTAGAGTTGGTCTGACCCTGAAATAGCCAGTCTTGTCTTTTAAGTGTTTTTATGATCAATAGAAAAGACCATATGTTATAAGTGTATCAGTTTGTTTCCAAGGTTAATCTACAAAACAATATTTCCTGCTTGGCTCAGTCAGTATTGATTGCATGGAGAGATTATTCATTTAATAGTATCCTACGTTCTGCTTTTAGTGGTTGTTTCCCTACAGCTGCTACATGTTATTACTATTCTGTCCCTTTGAGTAGAAAAAATACTCTCAAATTCATTATACAAAAATTTTTAATTTATTGTTAAGGGGAATAACTTCCAATCAAAATTTCTTCTGTTGGTAGACAAAGAAAATTTTTTAAAATTTCATTTGCTAGAGTTGAATTAAAAAAATTCTATTGAAGAGTTGTTTAACTTGTCCTCTTTTGGAAATTTTGGATATTCTCTCATGTGGTTATAAGAGAAAAGTCTGTCTAGGACACCATTTGTATATTTATATTCTGTTGTGTAGTTGATTATTAGTATGATGTAAGTTATTGCTTGATTGGCCCTTTAGTGTCAGTGTTCAAACTTTAAATTCAAATTTTTCTAGTGATCATGGCCCAACCAAAGGCAAGAGAATTAATTTATTCATTGATCACTCCCAACATAACTTGCTGCCAAAAGACATTATCACGTGACAGTTTTGTATTGTGTGACCAACCAGACCTGTCTCTAGTTCACAGATACCCTACTCCAATATTATGAAACACATGGGGAAAACTTATATATTCACTTCTCATCTGAAAAACATTAAAATTTTAAAATTTTGGGGTTATTAGGAAAAGATTGTTCTGGATTCTGAACCTTGAAAGGCATTTTTTTTTTTTTTTTTTCATGATTCAAGACATGAATTTTGTTTACTTACTGAATATTTTTGTCTTTCCTTTAACTCTCTTCTTGCCAAGTAAAACATTATCTTTTAGATATATAATTGGAAGCAAAATTATTGGGTGTCAACAAGATTAAATGCTTTCTGAACTCAGTATTTTTAATTTGCAAATATTTTCTTAGATCACATTTTGAATGTCAACATGGAGAGAGATGAATAATTGTAATAAAAAACAGGATGGAGACAAGTTTGATTTATTTTGATAGATTCAAACAGAACTATGATTTTGTGCTGAATTATTTATCACAATACCTTGAATAGTGCAGTTTTAGGTATGGCTTCATCAAACAAGGTATTACTGTGTATAGTAACTTGATGAAAACCTTTTTTTTGATCAATTAAAAAATGTTTGAATTTGTAACCCTGTAGCTCCATTGTTGCAGCGTATTCAGAATCTGTGTATTCAATACTTGCAGCACCCAATACATAGGATACATGTTATGATGTGGGAAATAGTATATGTTCAGTGCTTGATTGACCTGTTGGGCAGTGATTGCTAAAAAGTCTGATTTTGCAAAAAACAAAAAGGAAAATTTTTTCTTGAGTAAATGCTTGAATTATCAGATCTCTATTGGTTTGACATGCACATAGCTAGCCTGGGAGAATGGTTTAAAAATCAATGGAACTTTTGTTGGTCAGTGGACAGTTTTGGTTGGCAGTTGACTTTTTCTGATGAGGTTAATCTAGATTTCTTCTCTCTTGGTTTCTGCAAGTGTTGATGAAAGATTGTAACTGAAACATTTAAATTCTGCCCCAGTCATATCTGCTGGAATGGCTGTGAAATGTAAAAATGAAAATGGTTAACTAAAAAAATGTTGATATTGATACAAATTCATTTCTTATTCATTTGTTTCATTATGGTCTACAGATTTGTATTTGACCTAATTAGAAGAGTAACATACTTTCTTTTTTTTTTTTTTCTTTTTTTTACAGGCAAGGAACAGCTTAAATTTGTGTAATCACTCATAAGAATTCTTCTTATAAAATATTGAATTCACAGTATGTGGTGTACATATGGACGAAAGCTGCCAATGAAATTTCAAGGAAACACTTGATTAGGCTTGCAAAAAACACCAGATTATAAAATTATCCAGTCCAAAGTGGAATACAACTGCATTTTACTTTTTATGGGTAGATAACAATTACTCCATTTTTTTTTTCTATTCCTCTTAGAGTAAATGACTTGTTACTAATGGCTCAAAGATTTTGACTATAAAATTAACCTCTTTACCTGTACAAACTGAGATTATTATTATTTTTTTTTTTTCATCTATTTATCTTTTTTGTGTGGTTATACTTAGTGCTACAACTGCATTGTATCATACGTGATTCAAACACTTATATTTGACAATTCATACATCAACAGTTTATTGGGAGATAGAAATTTATAGTTATTTTAAACACAAATATGAACAAGTTATTTTCAAGAATTTTTCATTAAAGGTTTTGAGAACAGCTTATAAATTTTCAAAATATAGACCCAAATGGTAGATGAAAATCTGAGATCTTGAGAGGCTCAGTATTGGTAGCCCAGGTTTAGAGTGTTGGAGTTCAGTTCTAACTTTTCCATGGTCACCATGACAAAGAGTAGTTGGATTTCTTTTTCATCAATCACATGAATTTGATTAATCTTGAAATTGCTTCTTGAAACTGTATATTTGCTTGGGTAGGCAATAGATATTGGCATTTTTGATTGTCTGAACCACTTTATTCAGGTGATGTGAGTGATGCCACTTTGATGCTGATTGCCATCGAGTCTTTCCTATATCAACAGACTGTGTGAGTAATTGTGATATGTACAGCCTAAGCAGGAATTGCCATTGCCAGCATAAGGGCACTAAACGTTCTTAACTCTTTGCAATCTTATGTTTATTTCAGTTTAAAAGAATTCATACTGCCTTTGTGCTGTAATTTTTGTACATGAATAGAAAAAAGTGCCTCAGTTTTTGTATTGATATCTTCGTTTAATTTGTCCACTTTCAAGCAACATTATGTTGCTAATTTGCCCACTAAGCATGTGTGAAAGAAGGGGGAAATCAATGTCTAATGTTTCGAGAATAGGAATATATGGCAGTAAAAAGATTCACTCAAATAAACTGATTCCACTAATAGTGAATTATTCATTCAAAACTAAAAATATTCATTTACTAATATATATGAATAAAGAAATGTATATATAAATGAGCAGAAATGATTATTCATATATTGAAATTGTAATTGAAATGATCTGTTATTATACGGTGAATGTATCATTTGGCGTGGACTATGTAAATAGGATAAACAAAGAAAATAGGGCTGCTTCAGGAATCTAATCTGCAACCGATAGGGTAGCCATGTCAATGTAGCATTGCTTTTACCATCGAGCTAAACAGTTGTCAATAATGCAAAGGCCAAAATAACTTTTACTCCAAATTCTCATTTTGTTTATTCACTCCCTATATCTGCTAAATTTTTTTTAATTTTATATTTTTTTAAATTTTTCTTTCAATTCGGACAATTATATTAAGAAATGATATATAATCAGATGATGGTGCTGCAGGGATTGGAACCTACAATTGATATTTAGCTGTTTCAATGTAATGTTGTTCTTATAGGTTGGAGGTTTGATTCCTGATTTTCTTTGTTTATTCTATGTTGTCTAGGCCCAATGATACATGTAGTAACGGGAGATCATTTCGTTTGAAATGACCAGAGCCAATATTGGATCATATGTCCATCTCTCAATATAATTATTGCATTGAAAGAAACACATAGAGCTGATATAGACCATGAATATACAAGATGAGAATTCGGAGTTGAAACAGTTGTTTGGGCCTATGCATTACCTGCAAATGTTCAGCTCAATGGTAAGAGCAATGCTAGGTTGGAGTGGCTACCCTTTGCAGGTTTGATTCCTGCAGCAGCCCCATTTTTTGCAATTGTTTATTTTATTTACATTATCTAGGCCAAATAATACATTCGTATTAATGTGTAATAATGGGAGATCATGGGTCACATCTGTTGTTATTCTTACTGATCTCACATATATATAATTTTTTTTTTTTTTGTAAACTGTAAGTCTTGGTTTCATAAAATCAAATTTGTAGTATAAAATAACACCCATTAACAAAACATTGATTATACCCTTTATACGATGACAAAGTACTTATTATCTCATGGCCCTAAAAATGATGAAACGAATTGATTGAAATGACATGAATTATGAAAAATTCTTTGACATCTTGAATGTTTAAAGCTGTAAAGCTTTCTAGACATACACACTCGGTGAAAAGTTCAAATTCAATCAAGCGTAAAGGTGTGGGATAAAAAAACTTAAATTTCCATCCCTTCCTATTTTATTCATTTTTTTCGACTCATTCATTCTTATAGTGGATGAGATTTCTGTGAGTGTATGCAGGCCTCTAAGGCATAATCTTTGACCATCCATCACCCAATTTAGTCAGGACACACATCTTTGATATATCTGTTCTGTCCCCCCCCTCCCTTTGAATTCATCTTTTGTGTGTGGATGTGGGATCCAGTTTACAATATATGTTTATGCTATAATGGTCTCTAAGTTACTGTCTGTCTGCCTTTGCTCTTGTTTTCCTCTAAGTTGGACTTTTTTGTGTGATCATTGCCCAACAATAGATGAGAAAAGTAACTTATTAATCATTGATCACCTCTTTTATGAGAAAAAAATTGTCTCTTTGCTGATAAAAAGCTTAGCTATGTGTATTTTACACTTACCATATTCCCCTTATTCTTCTTCCACTCATTAATTTTGTTACCACAAAAATTGCACCCAAATATTTATTAAAGTATGGTGTTTTTCCTGCTTTTATTGGAATACTTGATTATCTGTCAAACTTTGAGCAATTTACAATTTCTGCTTCTGAATAATTTTTTCTTGCTTATTTTTATAACTTACATATTTGAGTCAGGTTGCTGTACTTGGCTGAGTGTACAGATGTTGATAGGTACCTTCTCAACCGCTCTGGCTGTTGCATGTTCAGGTCTTATTGAATCAGCACTATAATTGATAGTTCATACATTGCTGGTCCCAAGGATAAGATGTTTTACTTTTTAGGGCTAACTTTTGAGATGTTATAGTTGTTATTCATTCTTATACGTTTCTTCAAGATCATAAACTGACATTGTCCTTTCTTCCTAGATTCTGTCTTGAACTATTAAACTATTTTGAATATTCGTTTCTTATTGATTATGACATGCACACACTCAAAATGCATTTTGCTTTGATAATTATTAACTGCTGATGTTTTAACATGGTTTAGTCGTTTATTCTGGAGTTTTTATTTAAATTTTAAAGTAAACTATTTTCAACTCCAGAAACTTCAAGCTCTGTTTATAGTTATGGTACTGTTTCATTATATTATTTGATCTCTTGGGGCTTTATTGTATTAAAATAAAAAACACACCCAGTAAACATTCTTCTATCGTTATCACTGTTGTAAGTAAAACTATACCATGGAAAGTATTTCCTATTTGAATATTCATAACCTTAGATATCTTATAAGTTACAAATTCTTAAATGATCCGACAACATGGGAGGAGCAATGAAAAAAATGCATAACCAACTTTCACTAATACTAACTCTAAGCTCTTTGAAAAAAACTAACCACTAGTTATTTATCTTTTTACAAAGACTTTTTCTCCGTTTAGATTGTAAACCTCAAGAGACTTTGTCCATCAGACAATTCAAAAACAGACAAATTTGAAAAAAATTATTAAATATTATCAAAATAAGCCACTTTTTTTTTTTTTTTTTTTTTTTTTCATGACACTTTCTCTTAAATTTTGGTAAATACAATCGATATTCATAGTGACCAACTCTATGCAAATTAGGTGATTATTTTTCATTTTTAAACTTACAAATTGTAATGCTGCAACTTCTATACAAAGGAAACCCTAGATACAAAACATTTTACAAATGTTAAAGTACATAATGTGAGAAATTTTGAGAGAGGAAAAAAAAACAAACTAAGAGAAATACCTCAACTTTTCATTACCAGTATTTCTAAAGATGGGGCGACTTGGAATTTGGGTGTGAAGAGCAAATTCACTCCTTGGCTTAAAACTGACCTTTGTTTAGGCTTAAATGATTAATTCCTTACTGAACAATTCTATTAATTGCTAATTTTACTGCAGATTCCATAGATTCTTTCATTTAAAACTCTAGGTTTTGGTTTATTTCTGAATTTAACAAATCCTTTGAAGAGAAAAAAAAAAAAACGAAAAAATTTGTATTCCTCATTGACATACTCTGCCCTACTCTGTCGTACTCTGCCCTACTCTGTCGTACTCTGCCCTACTCTGTCGTACTCTGCCCTACTCTGTCGTACTCTGCCCTACTCTGTCGTACTCTGCCCTACTCTGTCGTACTCTGCCCTACTCTGTCGTACTCTGTCGTACTCTGCCCTACTCTGCCCTACTCTGTCATAGCCAATTTTTTTTGTGACAATGAAAAAAAAATTGATGGAACTATAGGTTATGCTCCTAGATCAGAATACTGTACGAACGTTATCTCTCCTTAACTAAAATATTGCAACATTAGTGAAAAAGCGTAACATTAAACATTGAGCTTTTCAAAAGCAAATTTATTTCATAGTAAGAGGGACATCAAATTTCTTGTGCTGTTGAGGTGGGGCTTGGAGCAAAAAAAGATTAAAACCACTGCATTAGAGGATAAGACTAGATTGATTTTGAGTTGAATCTTCTGAAATAGATCTTGGAATTTTGCTTGCCTGTATCAGCGATCTGTAAGATTCTTTATAGAGCCTCTCTCATAATATACCAAATTTTAAAAAAAAATTTCAAAGCCATTAAATGGCACAAGAATCTTTAATATCTGCATTTTGCTTCTGAAATCTTGAAACATTTTAAGAAGACCAGAACTTTTACTTAATTTAGCCATTTCTGTATTTGAAAGCTTTATTAGAAATAATTAATCTGAACCAAATAACAGATTTAATTGATTCTTAATGCCAGTTTCTTTGATGTCTTGCTTTTATTTGATATCAAAGATTTTGCGGTCCTAATGGTTTCAGCATTTATGGACAGTGACTGATCTTAGCTCTTTGCATTCCTTAGTGCATGTCTCATGATCATTGTGGCAGCTTTTTCCCATAAAATCAAAGTGTGATATTACTGAAGGCTTGAATTTGAAAATAATCAGAATTATCCAAATGCTTTCAAAATTGTCAAAAGAAAATATTTGAGATTAAAGGAAATTTAATTTTTTTTTCTCTTTATTAGATACTCTATTAGCAGTGAAATGAATTTTTGAATTTCAAAATTATAATTGAAAATTTTAAGTGGACAATATTTTTGCATTTTGATAAATTATTTAGGGTGGAATATTCCCTTGTATATTGTACAAAATTGTAATGTGATTTTACCAATATTTACTTGTATATTGATATAATGAATTGAAAAATATACCCCTAATTTTCCTTGTCTCTTTTTCCCCTGCCTCTTTTTCCCCTGCCTTTCAAGGAACCATTTCATATGGTTTTTGTTCCTTAAGATCTGAGGTTCTCAATGAGGGTGGAATTTTAGGGTTCCAGGTGGAGAATCAGAACTACAGATTGATTTATTCAAACTGTTGATCTTTTGGCACTGCTAATATAGAATGCGCTTTCTGTGTTGGGCAATTTTAGAAAGGGACAGGAATGACCTTTTGAAATATGATGGAAAAGATGCATGGGCAGATAAAGATTTAAAACAACTGTTCATTTCCTTTTCTACATTCTTATGATACTTAGCTATACGGGAGTTTATCATCTCGGAAAACTTGGTAAGCTTAGATATTTTTGTTTTTTGATTTCCAATCTGAAGAGTTGTATATGATTTTGGGTATGATGATAAGTTATTAGTAATTGAAGAACGCCTAATGTTTTTTATTATTTAAAATACTTTTTCCTTGAATTTAAATGTTTAACTTGAACATTGTAGCAATAAAACTTGTGAAAATAATTTTTTTCCTATTTTTACCCTGTGCTATCAGAACTGCTTTGTATTTAAAAATGTAAATATTCTATGTAGGTTTGTTGTGAATGGATTTTTATTAGACATTGAATTTAAAACTGGCATCTTCATCCAAACTGAAACGTGATGGAATGCATAAGAATCTATGTAAATTATCCATAATCCGGATAACTCATTTTAAAGATCACGTAGAAACTTTTTTTACTTTAAAGAAAAGTGATATTTTAAGAGAATCTGGTACTGATAAGAAATTTTAGAACAGAATATAAGATTTTAAAGGGAATTGATATTGATGTTTTAGTTTTACTTGTATTGTTTTTTTTTTTGTTTTTTTAAAAAATTAAATTATGTGTAATCAAAGCTAATTCCTAACTTATTAAACTTTCAACAGAAGTTGAATTCTGTCCTGAAGTATCATAGTCAGAAACATTGGGTATCAATGATGGATGCCCAAATTCTCTGTAAATGTTTCAACAGTATCTATTGAAAATAGTGATTCCATCTGCCTCCTTCATCTTGATAGAATCCCCTATTTTGAAGAACTTAATAATCTGAATTTCAGATGGAAAGATCTTTGAATTGATATGTTATAGTTATCTTGGTTCTGATGATTTTTAGTAGTTTGAGTGAAGTATACAGTGTATGGTATTTTATTAAGCAGTTTATTGTATGTAGGCAGCAAGTTGCCATTTCTATTAAGTTTTTTCACTAAAAAACTGATGATTTAATTGAATTTTCCAACAAATTTTTGATTTGAGAAGTTCTTATCTATAAGCAAAAGTTTTAGATATAATTTACTCACTGTTGAATGGAGCCCAGCCGGAGTTGTGATAAAAAGCAGCAACTATTAAGATCATGATAAAAGGTTGAAGAAATCAATGATGTACAATTCTTCATCTAGTAAATGAAAAAAATTTGGATAATAAGTGATGTTGGAATATGAAAACTGGAACGGCTTCACACTGCCTTATGAAATTACTTTCGGTCCTGTTTGTTCAACCTCTCTTCTACAGATAAATATTTTTTAAAATATGAATTTAAGAGTTAGCAGCATTGCCTTAAGGTGTGGAATTTATATTGCTGCTTCAACTCTATTATAAGCCATCTTGAAATCCTGAGTATCTACCCAGTTACCAGAATAGTTCTCCATATTTACTTGCCTTGTATTTAAAACCCATTATATTCAAACTTTTTATTAAATATAAAAATGAAATGTTACTGAAAAATGTTAGTTTTCAAAAGATGGTAAAAATCTCACTCAAAAGAAAATCCACAATTTTATATGGAGCAATTTGATAATGATACCGAACTGTTTTATTCGAGAAAAATAAATCTTAGACTCTTATGTGTCAGCTAAGTAGAATGCTATCACTTTATTGATTAGTTTTGCTGATTGAAATGTATGCTAATTTAAAGATACGGGCAGTCTGTATAAACTAGTATGGGTAATGTTACTTGATTGAAATAGATGAATATTTTGAATGGTGGTTTGATGATTATTATAGCTGATGTAAGTCTTGAAGAAAAGGAGTTGTTTGTTAAGATTCATGATGTAATTTCGTGCTAAATTAGTCTCTTAGTCTGTGTCCAGCAGTGTGCATGCTTGTTTTTTTATTGAACTCATACTTTTCAGTGGTCACCATCCAACGGTTTAATGTAGTCATGCTAAAATGGACGCATCATCTTTGCAACCATTTGTTTTGCTTGTTTTCAAGCGGTATTTTTCCAAGATGATGAAAAAAAAAATTCCCAAGTTGCAAATAGGAACAAATAAAACTAGCAATACAAGGGAAATTATGAATTTCTACCACTCATATATGCTGTTTTTCATCACGTAAATTGAGCAGTGCAGATGTTGAAATTATTCAAGTTACCTTGATAGAAATACTACCAATATGGTTTGAATCATAAATTTGATTATGGGTTGGAGGGACAAAAAATAGGTCTGATTAGTCACTCAATAGGGTGATCAATTAAAAATTGGAAAAAGAGGTGATCATTGAATAAGTAATTTTTATCGCCCAAAGTACAAGAATGAATGCTGCTGGACATCAACTAAGGGACCAATTTGGCCTAAACTTTCATTGTACATTGACCCCCCCCCCCCGGTTTAAAAATCTTTTTATGGAAAAATTTTCAAGGAACAAAACCATTTCCTGTACTCAATAAGGGCCATGTGCGTGCAAAATTTCAAGTTCTTACTATGAACGCTTAGGACTGAGTGAGGTCTGGATTGATATTTACATATAAATGTCAGAACATCTGAATAACCCAAACCCAGCAACACTAATTAAACCTGTCTGTTGTGGGTTGCAGTGATTAATTAAATACTCTCTGATTTCCGTGTATCTATCTTATTACTTTCTGTTAATTTTTTAGACAATTTTCCCCCCACCTTTTAAGGGTAGGGATACAGTCTAGTGAAGTTAATACATTGCATATAGTCATTCAGTACTTGCAAAGAATTGTAAATAGTTGAAACAAGCAACTAATATACTCGTGAGAATTCAAAAAGGTGAGGCTATCCTAGAAAATTCACTGAATATAAGCTATTCCCACTTGCTAACTTCTGACTTGTTGCACAATCTATTAACAGAACTAGGATAGTTTACTTTATTTAATTATTTCTATCACAATCCATTATTCCTAAACTAGCCAAATTCTGAATAAATATCTAGAATAATAAATGCATGGAGAAAAAAATACATGGTTTTGTGTACATAATCATCATCATCTTGAGTCCACTGCTGGACAAAGGCCTTTCACATCTCTTCCCATGGAGACTGTTAATACTAAATCTCTGGCATGTCTTATTGGCAAATTTTTCTGTCATCCTTCCATCATGTGTCTGATCTTTTCTTACTGTTTTTACTGTCACATGGGCACCAATTAGTTAACCTTTTGCTCCATCTGTTATTCTTTAAGTGTCCTGCCCATCTCCATTCTTGTCTCTTAATTATTTGTATGATGTTCTTCACCCTGGTTCTCTCTTTGATCCATGTTGATTTTATTCCCAGCATTGCTCTTTTCCATTTGTGTAATTTGGAGTTTTTCAAGTTTTTGTTAGTTTCCAGGTTCTGCATCTATACATAATTAAATTTTATTTCATAAAAAACATTTTTGTATCAGAGATTAAGGTTAATATAGCAAGCCTGAAAGTAAGACTGTAAATGTGTTGCGCATAATGATTTGAAATTGTATCTTTTTTAAAATTTTTCCGAATTATATCAACTGACAGAAACAGTCAACATTCTACCACGTTGACTTGCTTGTAATGCAAGAAATTTGATACATGAAATGATGATTAAAATTGGAGTAGCATTATACTTGTGTGAAAAAAAAAATAATACTGTATATAGATTACTGGTCTTAAGCTACAGAAATTGGGTTGAGTAAAGATCTAGAAGGGATGTTGGTCTCATTTAAGTCTCGGTCAATAACAGCAATAGGTACTAGAGATGCTAGTGCATCTAAAAAATCCAATTTATGAATGTTTAACATGGATTCTTTAATTGTTCCTTTTACTGGTTTTGTAAATTGTTTTTCAAGAACAGGTGGTAAATTGACATTTTTTATGTAAATACGGTTTTATCTTTTGCAATATGAGTAGACATATTGGCGGCTTTTTGTTGTTGACATTTGATATAACATGGCAAACATCTTATTTTGTAAGGAATTCATTATCTTTACAGAAAAGGCAACTTCGTTTTGATTGCAAGTTCCTGCCCCAGTTTGAAACGCACTTCTCTCATTTTATTGATTGTGACCTCTGGTTGCTCCTAAAGTTGAATGTAAATTTCAGTAGAATAACTATTGATTAAAGTTACCCTCCTTTGACATTTAGGTGGACATTTCATTTTTCAGTTTTGCATTCTATTCCCAAAAGTTCCACTGTCAATAGGAATAGTTTCAAGTGGTTTATGAATCTGAGATTTGGATGGAAACTTTTGGAAAAACTTGGACACCTATATTTCTTTATCATATTTCAATCTTGTTGGTATGCAAATGTGAGCAAAGTTTATTGTATTGTAAAAGTTGACCTATTTTTGTTTTTGTTGATACGAAAGTTGTGATCTTTGGCATTACATGACCCACATGAGTGCTGATGGGCCAAAAGATCTTGCATATAATTTGTGTTGGGTACTTGGTTTCGTCAATTTTGTCCCTTTCAGGTGACTGATTGTGAAACCAGTATATATTTCCTCCCTTAAAATTGAAATTATATTTGTCAACCCTATTGACACAACAAATGAGTTTGGAAATATTTGAATTGTAACAATAAAATTCATTTTTGTTGTTGAAAGCCTTTTCTCTTATGTTTTTTTTTTTTTTAAATTAAAATAGTGATGTTTCTGCAAACTCCAATTCTGGAATGCACTTTTTGACCCTTGTCAATCTTGAAATGGGGGGACATTTTGAAATATATTGGAAAGGGTGCATGGACAAAAAAAAAGTTGAGTACCCCTGTGATAGATCTAAACTACTTATTTCAGATGTCTGTTGTTTATACTTGATGTAAATGTAGCAAAATAGGAAAAAAATTCTCTGGGTCTATCTTGACTAAATGGTTTCAAAAATAATGTTTAATTTTGTATTTTGATCTATGAAAAATGTCCACAGGTCTATGAATACCAAAATTGCTTTCTCTTTGACCAAACTGAAAAAAGTACAAAAAAAGAAGGGAAGATGAAGAAATGAAAAATTTGGCTCCCTTTAGGCTTGGTAGTTTAATAAGAGTAGGATAGGAAGCAAAGTGTGTTTCATTGGCAACTATAACACCATTACTGCAAAATTTCCAAATTGTTGGCTAGTTTCATGAAAGTAAAGCAGCAAAAAATAGAATTGAAGTGGAATAAAATAAGTCTTGCTTCATTTCATGGAAGAAGACTGTATAGTCTTTATGTCTAATGGATATCTCTCTCTCTCATATATATATATATATATATATATATATATATATATATATATATATATGAATGAAACTTTTTGATTTCCTGGTGAATTGTTTTTTCCAACGATATTTTCAATTTTTTTTTTCTTGATGCAATGTTCTTTTTCTTGTATTCATTTATCCTTAGTATCTTCCTAGAAAAATCTTGCCTTTTCATCACTTCAATTCTAAAAGGAATTTTGCTTAAGTGTCAAATTATAAAGGAAATGTAATTATAAAATTGGAAAAATCTCATTTCAATATAAATCACCTATATTACACTGCTGCATGAACCTTTATAAACAACTTGAATTGTTCATTAGCAAGTATTTACTAAGACTATTTCAGCATTGAAAAAATATTTTTGAATAATTGAAAAATCTTTAGTTTTTTTTTTTTTCTTTTAAGAAAAATGTTTGAACCTCAAGTTGTACTTGTTTAAATACTGGTCTCATTTTTGCTGTATGCTAACAGTGCTCCTCCATAAATTGTATACGAGCTCAAAGTGAATTTTATGCAATTCTTATAGACTTCCTTTGCTGTACAAAACTGCAATTTATTTCTAGTTATGTGAAGCTAGTTTTAGATTTCGTACTAGAACTTATCTTATTTTCTTGTAACTGAATTTGAGATGTTTTGTTTTGGATTGATTTTCTCGACTGAATTTTTTAATATCAAGATTCGTTACTGCTTATGAATCAGATCAGCCTTAAGACGTATAATGATTTTGTTGCCATAGCAGAAGACTGGTTGCCAAGATATGCCCCACAAAATTCAACTCTTAAATTCAAATGGTAATATCAAGGAGAATGACTGCTGATTACCCCATCCCCCTACCCACCATAAGCTTAGGGTATATTTTAACTCTTTTTTAAAAAAAAAATTCTGATATAAATTCTATTAAATTAGTTTCCTCCACCACTGAAGAGCTCTGCTATCGATTAGGTGTGATATCAAATGTGAGATTTCATTGAGTATAGAATAATGCAGTTGGTATAATCATTTTATGTTGTACTAGATACCTGATTTTCCTCTTGTTAAAACTGGGTTTCAAAATCAAGTTTTGTTGAATAATTTTTATTGATTAATATTTGTCACTATGAAACTAGGAACATTTACCCTTTCAAGGCTGAATATGCATATATTGTTTTTTTTAAAATTTATACCATATTTTTGGGATAAAGATATGTAGAGAATTCAAATGTGATTATTTGATCAAAAATTTCAATTTGGGGATAAAACCTCCATATGACCCTTTCAGCCATTCAAGTTGTGCAGTGTCAGATGAATTGCTTTTTTTGAAAATTTTTTATATATATATATATATATATATATATATATATATATATAATCATTGTTAAATGCAATGATTTTTGTCTTATCTCACATGAACTGATTTTCGAGTTTTTAGTGATAATAGTATTAGCAGATCTATGTGTTTTCTTGTTCTGCATTGTAGCATCCGTTGTTCTCTTGTTGAAATGGAGAATTCATTTGAATCTTAATAGTTTTGATTCATTATTTAGCAACTTTGGTATTTAATTTTAAGGCTACACAATTCATGTTGAGCAAAATCTAAATTTTAAATGCTCAAGAGTATTTACTCCCAATTCGGTTTATATATATATATATGTGTGTGTATAAGTATTTATTTATATTTAGCATTTGTAGGAAGTGGTAAAAGTAGATAATTAGTATTAAAATCTGTCTTGTTTGTATCATTAGACAAGCTTTTAGCTGGAAACTTTACCTATAACTCAGATTTTTAATATACTCTATATCCATCTTTTTTTTTTTTTCTTTTTCTTTACAGGGATTTTTTAGATTGTTACAACTTCGTAAATTGAGTTTGAGTGACAATGAAATCGGACGGTTACCTCCTGACATTTCAAATTTCGTTAATCTTATGGAGCTGGATATTAGCAGAAATGGTAAGTATACCATACCATTTTATTTTATTTTTTCCTCTGATTGTGATATCAGTAAGTGAAATTTATGAAATGAAGTTTCCTTTTGGAATCTACTAAGTGATTGTTTGATGAACACAATGTGGGTGAGTTTGTTTTATTTCATGTATTTGGAACGTTGTCTTACTTTGCCAGCTGAGATCATGTGAATTACCTAGCGTCCGGATCTTGTGATCTGATCTATTAGAAAAGTTTACTTTATTGAATTAATGGTTCCTTTTGAGCAGAATATAGAATTAGTGGATCAACACAAACTGGAAAAGTATAGAGATCTGCCAGATCACTGTATGAGAAATGGTGGGATAACAGATGAAGATGCCGAAGTTTTGTTGCCTATTCTGCATCAACACACCTGACTAGACTTGGACTATCATCAATGGAGAAAAGGAAATATTAGAGATCAAGATAGAGCAGTGACAGAAAATAAAGTCTGGTGGTATTGGGTGGGAAGTACTACTGGGACGTCTAGTGTTTGTTGTTTGACCACATGTTCATCTGAAGAAGACTTTGTTGGTGGCACTGCTGTTTTCACAGCAGGATTAGTATAATTCTATTTATTTAGTATACTGTGCATACTGTACCTGATTTTTAGAATATCCCAAAATAAATTGGCTACTGTTTTGTGAAAAGATTTGAAATTTGTCAATTTCTTTGATAGAACATTTTTGTCTCGTATTCTTGTATTTTAATGAGCCTTTGCAAAAAAAATGTAAATCTTTTATCCCCACTTGAAAATCATAATCTCCCCAATGAAATCAAATTCATTTGCTAAAAAATGTCTCAATCCAAATTTTTGTTTGTCATTGTAATTTCCATCAAGATTGTTCTCTTTAATACAGTGTTGGCACTAATTAGATTTGATTTTGAGGTGTTTTTTTTAGTTATTCAGGATTTCTATCAGTTGTAGCTTGGCAATTTCCCAAACTTTAGTTCCTAGTGATGAATATCTTATGTATTCAAGACTGGCACCTAAATTTTTGTTTTGTTTGTTTGTTTCTTTTTTTTTTTTTTTTTTTTTTTTTTGTTGATGGTCTTGAAAATTTTTTGAATGGTTCATGAAAATTATTTTGATTCTATTGCTCAGAGGTTGTGGTATGAATATTGAATGATAAAATTATCCCTTGAAATCAATGGATGATGCAAAACATTCAAGTTTCAGAGATAAGGGGGCTGGATTGAACTTATGAAGCAACTGATGTCAAATAGAATTGAGGAAGGTTCATTGCTTTGTTCACTTCTAAAATGGTTTATCATACAGATTTAATTACCATAAATGCTGATGGAAGTTTATCCCAGAACCAAGGTTTAAAGTTTAGTCTAATATTTGTATCAGTCAACTCTCCACTGCAACATGAGGCAGCACTGCATCCATCAAACATTCCAGTTCATAGGGTCTAAACAGACTAATATGATCCATTAGGGGAAATGCTTGATGCTTAAAAACTTGATGCATGCCATTATATTTTCCTGAAAAATAAGGAATAAATTTAAAAATCTAAATTTAAAAAAAAAAAAAAAATCTAAATAAATTTAATTTAGTTTGGAGCTTTTCTTTCATTGCAAATTTGAGTTTACTTATGAAAATTACAAATATTTTCATTTAAGAGTCTGTTTAATTAAGTATTCTATTCAATGAACTGTATATTTATCTGATTCATTTTATTTACTATGTTGAATTTTTGTGATTGCTGCCATTTTCTCATTTTAGGTTCTGTAAGTGATAATTTTCTCTAATGATGTGAAGTTCTTCAGTTTACAACAGTTGAGTCAATAAAATTTTCAAAATATTCGCTATAAGAATACTTAACCACAATTATAGTTGGTCATTTTAAACTTCAAATGAGGCGTTTGCTTGTTTATACATTGATTTCAACACATGAGTTAGGTGTGGTACAATTTCAGTTATCATTCTATACCATTTTGTAATTTCAAGCAACTGTATCATTCACATATTGTCTCTTTTCAATTTAGTTTGAATCAAGAGTTCGACTTGAATGAATATAAGTTTATATTCATTGCTTGGAAAAGTATATTGATGTGTTTTCTAAATTAAAATAGATACTTGAAAAATGTGGAGGCTCTAAATATGTTTGGGTTTTTTCTCCACTTCTTTGAGATGGTTGCACAACGTAGGCCATTGATTTCTGGTTGCCAATTTAATGTATTATGGAATGAACAGTCAATGCATGCTACTATAGGGCGACAAGTGAGCAAATGCATAAGCTCTTTTGGTCAGTTGTTATGAAGAAAGCACCCCCCCCCCCATTAGATTTATTTAGTAGTCTTTTTTTAATCACAGTTTAATTCTGATCAGCTCAGCAATATTTTCGCTTTTAGTTTAGTGATGATTTTGATTTTTTTTTTTTCTCTTAAAAGATGAAGTATTGTAAATCATTTTTATAATTAAAATGAAAACACTGCTGTGAGATTAGGAAAACTATTAAGTTAAGGTAAAGAGAAATAGTAGTTATAGTGAAATTTTGAAAAATGATTTCATCTAATGAAAATGAGTAACGAAATAATCACTGTACTATTACTTGTAGTATATAAACCAAAACACTACTGACCGAAGGTTTATGTTCATTTTGTCTTTATCTCACTGGTTCACCCACCATAAGCTACTATTGATAACTAATACTCTGGCATTTCAAATGACCATTATTTATTTTACCCTCAATATTCTGAAATTGTTAGGCAAGTTATATTTTAACATTTATCAGTAGTATTTGAAATTTTCTCTTAGTTCACACTCTATAAAATGAATATTAACTTTCTTTGAAGGCCTTATGAATATTTGTAAACCAAAGCAGATGCATAACTGGATTGAAAATGAATTCAGTTGTAATTTTCTTTGAAGCCCTCATGGATATTTACTTGTGAAAATAATAATCTATAACAGAATATTTATAATAAAATTAAGATGTATGTTATTTCATGAGTAATACCAGTTTTTGATGCTTTGAAAATAACTTGATTTTGAACACTTTTGCTTGTACAAGATGTGTAGATTCCTATTCAAAACTGCTTTGATCATTATACATCTTTTAAGATAATTTTTTTTAATGACATTTAAGATGTTGGTTAATAATTAGCCAAAATCTTACATGCATAAAAAAAACTATCATTTCCTTCCCCTTTTTATACTGTAAGTAAAACGTCGGCCTTTCAAGAGACAATTCCCATTGGAGTCTACATCTATGACAAAGTGCTAGTTTCTGTTGCATGTGTCTGCTTTGTGATTCTTGCAAGTTCCAAGTCTGGTTGAGACCAAGACTTACAAGTTTTTATGACCACCTCATTCAGCATGATGCAAGTTCATGGCAGGGATACTTCCACCCTCATCATATAGCTTAGTTTGTACTCAATTAGCACAGGGAAATTCATCCTAATGAAGAATGGACATAATTTTGTAGTATAGGTAAGATAAAATCTTGGCTCTCTGTTAATTTTAAACCTGCTGAGCACCTACATTTTTATATTTTGAAATCCGAAGAGTGTGAGTAGTTCTTTATAAATTATCATTCATAGACTTTTAAGAGAAAAGCTTGAACCTTCCAACACCAGAACAGTTCTTTCCCATTTTTTCTAAGAATAAAATGGAACATACTAAAAATGAATATAAGATATTGAAGGTATGTCGATAATCTTTCTGGTTTATTTTCATTCCTTTTTTAAAATTTATGCACTCTTCCACAAGAGAGGTAATTTGATCCACTCACAGTTTTTATGGTCATGTACAGACCACATTTAGGTATGACTTACAAGATCTGAATAAAGCATATTGTCTTGCATCCAAAATATTCCCTTTTCTTTATTGAAAATGTTTTGATACAAGAACTGGGTAATAAACTATGGTATATCATGTATCCATCATAAATCATTTTGTATAGCCTGTAGTTGTTGGCCATCAGTTCAAGGTCAGTTATGCTTATTAACTAGACTGGGGCTTTTGGTTTAAAAAGAATTATTTTTAGTTAGTATAATGATGTACATTGTATTTTTCTTGAATGTTGCTGCCGAAAAAATGGCCCCTGTAAACTTGAAGAACTACTGCGCAATTTTGAAAATATTTTTTGTTTGCACAATGAAATGGCAGTTGTTGACCGAGACAAAAATTCAGAATATTCCATAGTGTTTAATTGAATTTTTTTTTTAAATGACAGGAAGATTGGTGCCATACAACTTTCCTCCACCCAACCTCCTCTATCCATGTGCCAGACTAAGCTAAGCATAGTAAATTGAAGAATGATTTCACTGGCCATTCAATAGCACCATATTGTCCTAGCCAGGGATCTTCCAAATTATCAAGCCTGGTTTGCGTAATGTGATCATAATCTATGTAACTTTTGGGACATCCTTTATCTCTAGAGATGTTTATTCAGGAAGATTTAATTAGGGTTTCTAATCTTTTAGACACATACTAATGTTAGCAACATTTGTAAAAATTGTTACCTATTAACCTAGAAATTTTGTGCTTTTTTGTTGAAATCTTGCATTTTAGTTGATTTTAAAAAAACAAAAAAAACAGATACAATTACTAGCTTCATAGAGAAAAAACATTTGTCTAATCATAATTTTCAAGAAAAGATTGAATATAAAACATTTACTAAAATTGGGAAATGATGACGTCTAATTCATTCCTTCAAGTTTTGAAGTGCCCAAATCTCAATTGTCATACTATTAAGTTTTGACTCTATTTTTCCTTGTAACAACAATGATGGGTGACAATGACCAGATGAAAAAAACAGTGACGTCATGCATGTGTATCAGTGAGGTAAGGAAAAACTGATGACACTCATGTCCAGCTCTTGGGAGGAACTCGTAGTTTTGGAATAATATTGTACAGAGGAATAAATTCAGTTTTGTTTACCCCTTGGATTTTAATGGAGCAAGGGAATTTGTGCAGTCAAGCTTGGTTTTACTTTTTATTTACTTTTTTATTTTCTCTTAGTATACAAACCTCTATAAATTAAGATTTATATTGTTTTAACTCTTTGAACTAATGTATCTGTGTTTTAAATGGCACATACCATCGGAAAATCCTCTTACAAAAATTGTATTGCTATCTGGATAGGATATAGACATTGTTTGAAATTGCTTGTCCATCAAATTTTGTATTTGCATTCCATATTTAGAATATATTCAAAACTGTCAGCATAGTTTTCTTCAATAGCTAAGGGACATTTATCTAATGTGTGTACAGTCTGCAGCAATGGTGCTTTAGGGTTGAAAACTTTACTGAATGAGTAATCAAACTTTGCTTGTATATGAAATTTCGGCAAAATATTCATGTCGGGTTTTATACAGAAAAGTACTCTTGTTTTCTCATGTCTTAACTTCATTTAGATCTATCAATGGGTATATTTTTAATTTTTATCTAAAGATAACCTTCTCTTGACTGTTGCTTTACTTTCTCCCTAGAATTGCTTGAAAAAACAAATTCATTTAAAATTTTATTTTAGCAAAAAGAGATTCTGCTGTTTTCATTTAAGGATGCAGTGTTCTTGTCGCTATGAGCCATTTTCACTATTGTTGACTCATTTGCAAGTGCATGATGCCAGCTGTTACCATACTAAAGGATAAGTGAATCACTTGATTTTGCTTCCTCCTCTTCTCTCTCCTTTTGTGAAGTTTTCAGTTTTGGGGATAAACCTTTAGCTATCGTTTGAGCCATGATAAAGTGTCTTTGGCTCTGCCCTACTCTATTTTTTGGGGAGAGAGAGAGAAAAAAAAGACTTGAAGGTCAAGATGGAATCACACCAGAAATGGTTGGCTGTGAAGACTTTGTTTATCTTCTACTTGACTATATTTTCTGCTGAATATCTGTTCAGCAGACGCTAACCTGGTACACACACACACACACACACACACATATATATATATATATATATATATATATATATATATATATGAAACTTTCTTAACACTTCCTCATTGAATTATTGAATACAGAAATCCCTTCTAATTATGTTTATCTTGGTCTGTGTTCTCTTGATGTCAATAGAAACATCTTCTGTTTTGTCAGTAGATCAGTGTGGCTTCTGTTATCTTAAAATTAGGCTCCTCTAATATTTTAATGAACTGAAATAAACAAGTATGAATGTATTTCAAATCTGTTTCCTAGATTGATATAAGATTCAAAGGTCAGTAGAACTGAATTTTTTCTGTTGGCCTCCTGTCTCTGAGGACAATGGAGTGTGCACCAAGAATCAACCTGTGACTAAGGTGCAGTGCCTGCTGTGCAGCCTGATTATCGAGCAACAAAATATTTTTTGCAGGTGTAGAGTGCTCCCAGCTCAGTAGGTGCAGTTGCCATTCTTCTTACTGGTCATCTCTCCACTTGTCTAGATGGCAAGTCTCTATCTACTGTAGACTGTGATCACAGCCTACCAGGTTGATGTGGCACGCTTTCAGGTCTCATTTACCAATGTCTGTGTAGGAAGGTCTGGAGCCAGGGATCAGCTTTTGATGAATACAATCAGTGCATCAATAGATGAAATTCTAAAGAGTATAAAATTGTATATAGAGAAAGTTTTCATCTAAACAGTTTACTTCCATTATTATGACATCCTTGGGGGGATACCATTGACAAATTTGTTGTTATAACGGGTGGATTGAAAAATACAGCAAACTAGTTATTTACTTTTTAATTTTCTCGGTGTAATCTCCAATAATAATCTTGTCAGAATGTATAAACAAACTTGCCATTAGAACATATGTGACATTAAATAGTGCTGTTAGAATGAGTTTATTGTATATGATTAACATCTAAAATCATGCTAATTATCCTTACCTTCTGTGACAGTGTATAAAAAAGAAAAAAAAAAATCTTTAGTTATTGATAGTTATTATCTCTCGGCTAATCTCTGAAATGTTCTTACTTCCTCTAAAAGAATTTGGTCAATGCGATTCTTGCCATTGATCCTTTGACTGCTGAGATTGTTTGTCAATATGTGTAGTTTTCTTTTAAGTCAGATAATTGTTCATGATATATGTGAACAACCTGAGAATAAATTCTATGTAGTTCAAAAACTTCAAAAAAATTTGATATAAAATCTTTTTTAGAAAAATTTGAAATGTAACCTTTTTAATTTGTAAAATTGAGTGAAAACACATTTAGAAAAACAGAAATATGATAGAAAAAAAACCGAAACTTATTGATGTTATAAAAAGCGTGGTTCAATTAGTTATGGTACAATATTCATCTGTCTCAAGATATTACCTTATAACTTGTTATACCCATTTACATTTAATGTTAACTAGTTATGATTAAAAACGAAACTGTGTAGAAATATTATTGCTAGCTTTATCAGGTCGGCCATTTGGTCTAGCACAGCCATGCCTTGCTCATATGTAACCATTTGTGCTACTAGTAATAGCAGCACGTCATGCCTTAATCATATGTAAACATGTACTGCTGCTACTAGTAGTAGCTGCGTGTATGTTCACAGGTGAGCAGGGCATGGCTCTGGTAGATATTGCTAATTAGTTGAGAGAGCGAGTCTATAGGAGAGCCTGGAAAATTCTGTGTTCCTCTCATTCTCTAGTCATCGGCATAAAAGGTGGTAATGAAATCATTAAAAGTAGATATGGTTTCCATTTGCATGAGGGAAATGCAGTTATCAATGTGCATGGAAAAATAACATCAAAAACAATGATTTGAATAATGAATGTGTAGAGATAAGCTTGATATAGAATGAATATGATTGTAGCTCTCATTATTGGAATCTGCGAAAATCTCTAAAAGAAAAAAAAAGATGTTAACAGGTAATTCAAAAAAGAAACCTATATTCAAATAAATTCTTTCTGCTTCTATGAACATTTCTCTCACCCACCTGAGAGAAAACAGGAAAGCCTTTAGACTGACTGTTGAAAATGTAAGAATATATTGAAATGAACTGATAATAAACGAATTCCAAAATGACACCCCACTTCTAAAAAATACTTTGAAAAATTATTACCTTTTGTTCAAAATAACTAAATGAAAAATATTATTTATTACTCATGGATAGAAATTTTAAATGTCCATTTGCCAGATTCACTTAAATTTGAGCTGGTAGTGAATTGGTTCAAGAGAAGCCCTCAGAGCCCAAAATTCTGGAATGGAAAAGTCAGTCTAATTTAAATTTATAGTTTCATTGAAAATTGAATTATGATGTAAAATTTTCCAAAACTTGTACCTCGCGTGTCCTCCACTATGAAAAGATATAATGCTGTGCAAAATTTCAGGTTCCTACATGAAATATTGTGCCCTACAAAATTGGACGTGTGATATATGATGTATGGAGATTTATTTATATTTATATGTATATATAAAACAGCAAAAATTTTCCTTCACTTTGACGCTCTGCGGGGGAGAAGAAATATCCATTCACCCTTGACCACTTAAGGTTAAGTATTATAGCTACATATTA
The DNA here is from genome assembly GCA_963457665.1 of Thysanoteuthis rhombus. NCBI lineage: Eukaryota > Metazoa > Mollusca > Cephalopoda > Oegopsida > Thysanoteuthidae > Thysanoteuthis > Thysanoteuthis major. The sequence goes on from OY735204.1 coordinate 17,872,801, forward strand.
GATTGAAGCCCTTGGCTAAACCCCTCAAATTAGTTTTCCTCTTGACTTTTAACAATGCATCAAAGCAGCTAACAGCTTACAAAAGCAAAATTTTAAAATGGGCATTTTCAATGATATGGGTACTCAAATCTAAGTATTTCAAACTAAAAATTTTAAGTGTTACTTCATCTTGTCTTTGTTAATCAATTTTATGGGTGTAGTCAAAGTGATGATTAGCTTATCTGATGAGCTATATAGTTCAATAGAAATCACAGAATTAGATGTCACATTTGATGTTTAAGCTCATCTTTATCTATCTCCCGGGACTATTTAATCATCTTTAATTAATTGTTTCTAATTTTTATATATTTATATTTAGCTTCATTATCACATAGTACATACATCAATTGTTACTTGATAGATGTTACATTTTTTATATGCATTTAGACTCTAGTATTATATAGATAATGAATGAATCCTTGGATGTTGTAAAATGTCATTTCAAAGTGTCTTAAATTTGAAACTGAATTGTACAAGTCTAAATTAGAACAGTGTGAAAGATAAGGTTGTGATGAGGGAGAAGCAGGCTGGAATTATTCTAAAGCAGTAATTTTAAGTTCTATTGGATTGGGGTTTTTTGATGAAAAAAATACTTTTGTAAATCATATGAACAAATACAAATATCTTTGGAAGGGCCAACATCATTGTATCAGGTTGTAGTTACTGTTTCTATATGATATTGATAGATTTGCCAGTGATGCCCTGAAATTGAATATATCTGCCTTTGCTCAAAATCCATAAATCCTGGCTGTAAATATAATTTAGCAAATATGTAGATTTATACCTTAATTCCTATTAGATTTCAATGAAGTATTTCAGCTTCCAGATTCTGATTGTGCTATAGAATTTCAGCTTGGCTATACAACCATGAGTTTTTTGTCAAAAATTTAGAGTAAAAATTCATGTCTCTTACCAACTGGACCAATTTGACAAGTCTAAATTTTTCAAAATTTAAGAATATGCAGGGGCTTATTTAATTCTAATAAAATGAATACGTATAAAAAAATTGACATTTTCCAACCATGATTTGAAATCCCAACCAAGTGAGTGGTAGCTAGCTCTCTTTCCGATTGAGCCAAACTGACAAGTTTTACATGTCGACAAAAATTTATGTTACAGATATGCAAAGGCTTATTCCATTCCAATAATTAATTACATTTATACTGGAAAAAAAATTTTTTCAATAATTTCATATTTATCATATATACAATACAAAAGTTGCAGTAATCATCTTCAGTTGAAATAGAAGTTGGAGTGGAGTTTGACCCTGCAGCAGTCAGGTTTAAGGTAGAAATATTGACTTATATGTAAAGAGGAGTGGGCTATTCAGTGTGGTGTAGAGATCAAACTTCTCCCTAGAAGATTAACAGGATAGCCTTGGGAGGGTCTCTACATTATCCCCTGCTGACAACACCTGATCAGAACCCAGTTGGTTATCCATCTCAATACTGATCAAGCTCAATATTGCATACACTGGTTCTCATACTATTACCAGTGTTATTTGGCCATAATTGATATGAGGTATTTTAATTGTGCTGTATTAAATTCATTACTTCAAGTACAGAATATACTCGCATGAATCTTATATTCTGCAAAATAAAGGATTTCCTGAAAATTATACAAATATATATATATATATATATATATATATATATATATATATATATATATATATATATTTTTTTTTCCTCGATTAAATGATAAATCAAGGTTCTTTTTGTATAGATTTTCAGCTTAGGCTGGTTATATGCTGAAATGGCATGTACTTTGTCTTAAATCAATGCTGTTCCTGTTGATAAAAAAACATACGGCTAAATTGCCAACAGCTTTATAAACTGAGTTATGAAATCAACAATTAGGAAGAAGACAAAATGAATGAGCTGGGGTCGGCAAACTACAGCCTGTGGCTTCCTTTCATTTGGCCTGCTGATTTCACTGAATATATAATGTAGCATACAAAAATTGTTTTTCTCAATCTTTGTTTGCGAACAATAAAATTCAAAATCACTAAGTAGAAAGTCTCATTTTTCAGATGGCCTTAAACGAATCCGTCTTATTGCTAAAATCTTTTTAACACTGTACGTTCTGTTTTATTAACATACAGAAAATTTGAACCCTAATTTGACATATTTTGTCCCTATAGAATTTCGTAGTTCTCATTGATTGATAGTACACTGTAGACCTGTTAATATGTGGAAGTCAGGGTCCATAATTTGCTATGGCGTTATAAGTGAGTTGGTTCGAACCAATTTTCCAACTTTTACAAACCTTGATCCAAGCCCCACACCCCCAATCTTGAAGACCAACAATAGTAATTTGGGCATAAATGAAGAAAAAAGTGTGGATGGAGGTTAGTCTGGCAGGGAGACGAAATAAACATGAAATTTTTGAAAACCCATTGGATTTTAATGTCGGTCATCTTTTCAGCAACATATGAAAGGGGTGATGAGTTTCTTTTATTGGTCAAGATGTTTTTGTCTAATTCATTTCCTTTTTACCGTTGGTGTTACCTGATTCAGTAGGGGTCTTTCTATTTATGTATTTAGCTATTATTTTGAGAGCCAAATTCAGTATTGTGAAAAATTGATGTCTACGCTCAAATCGTGTTATAAGTGATTCTATGTTATATTGAACCACATGATAACGGGTCTGCTGTGTACATGAATGCATATGGAAGTACATACTCTTATGATGGAAAACATGAAAGTAACAGAAAAACAAGTTGTTACCATTACCTTTTATGATCATCATTTTCCTTTTATTTACCCTGGTCAGCAAGTCATGAAACATTTCCAATCCAGCCTGCTTACAAAAGACTTTGCTGACTTTAGTGAGCAAAAATGATTTCTTTTGCATCAGTAGATAGTTTGGCATATTTCCTTATTGATTCACTTATCTCTATCCCTTTACAGCTACTTCTGTTGATGCTTGTAGCAAAATCATATCAAATGATTCAGAATATATTGCCATTTGACACTTAGCAATGACTAAATTCTGTTGCACTTGAAATAAAGCAAGGTTGGAGAGATTGACAGTGTTATCACAATGTCCTTTTCATGTTCACCATTGTGATTTTTTTTGCCACTAAACAAATTAGATGAATTTCTAAAATCATCATTTCTTCTCGTACTTCATTCGCAGCAAAAGACAAATATATGTTGATAAAAGCGCAAATGAGTACACTTAATTTTTATCAATTAAATTTTATTCTATAACACTTGGATTATAGTACCTCTTCTCTTCATTATGTGGCTTCTGGTCAGATTTTGCTTGGTAGCTAGATGCTGAGTAGATGAGTTTGAAACAATGGCAGTAATCAGGGCCCCGGAAACAATGGAGCAGCTCATTGCTGCTGCCTGTCTCCTAGAAAGATTGAATTAACACTGGTGTTTAGTCGGAGGCTATCGCTCTGACCATTGAAGAGGTCAGGACATAAAAGACCATGCTGCTCCCTATTGGTACCTGAGCCACTTTCCTCTTTTGTGCAGGTGTGATATCTCCAGATCGCAATAGTCATCTGAACTTAATCATTGTATTCAACAAACTGAAACCTCAGATTGTTGCAGCTGGGCTCTGGATATTTATCTATTCTTCCATAGGCATCTGCTGACCATGGATTCTGGAGAAGATTAAATGAGTGGAAATGAAACATTGTTTGAATATTGCACTTTTTTCTTTCTTTTTTTTTTCTTTTTCTTTTTCTTTCCTTTTTCCTTTTTCTTTTTTCTTTCCTTTTTCTTTTTTCTTTCCTTTTTCTTTTTTCTTTCCTTTTTCTTTTTTCTTTCCTTTTTCTTTTTTCTTTCCTTTTTCTTTTTTCTTTCCTTTTTCTTTTTTCTTTCCTTTTTCTTTTTTCTTTCCTTTTTCTTTTTTCTTTCCTTTTTCTTTTTTCTTTCCTTTTTCTTTTTTCTTTCCTTTTTCTTTTTTCTTTCCTTTTTCTTTTTTCTTTCCTTTTTCTTTTTTCTTTCCTTTTTCTTTTTTCTTTCCTTTTTCTTTTTTCTTTCCTTTTTCTTTTTTCTTTCCTTTTTCTTTTTTCTTTCCTTTTTCTTTTTTCTTTCCTTTTTCTTTTTTCTTTCCTTTTTCTTTTTTCTTTCCTTTTTCTTTTTTCTTTCCTTTTTCTTTTTTCTTTCCTTTTTCTTTTTTCTTTCCTTTTTCTTTTTTCTTTCCTTTTTCTTTTTTCTTTCCTTTTTCTTTTTTCTTTCCTTTTTTTCTTTTTTTTTCTTTTTTTCTTTTTCCTTTTTCTTTTTTTCCTTTTTCTTTTTTTCTCTTTTTTCTTTCCTTTTTCTTTTTTTTTCTTTTTTATTTCCTTTTTCTTTTTTTTCTTTTCTTTCCTTTTTCTTTTTTTTCTTTTTCTTTTTTTTCTTTTTTCTTTCCTTTTTCTTTTTTTTCTTTCCTTTTTCTTTTTTTTCTTTTTTCTTTCCTTTTTCTTTTTTTTCTTTTTTCTTTCCTTTTTCTTTTTTTTCTTTTTTCTTTCCTTTTTCTTTTTTTTCTTTTTTCTTTCCTTTTTCTTTTTTTTTCTTTTTTCTTTCCTTTTTCTTTTTTTTTCTTTTTTATTTCCTTTTTCTTTTTTTTTCTTTTTTATTTCCTTTTTCTTTTTTTTTCCTTTTTGCCTTCATGTAGGCCTTGCTACTCGCTCAACTAGACCATTGACTGATAAAAAGAAAGAATTCACACAATGTGGGAAGGGATAGGCATCACCCTGTCAGTCCCTTTATAGACTACAGCTGTAGTTGTGGGTTTCATGATTGCATGAATCAATATTTATTATAGTGTCTTGCTGAAAGATATGTTGATTGAAGCAATAGAAAATTATTCTACCTTTCTACTTTTTACCATTTTATCCAAAATTTGTATTGAAGATTATTTGCAGGTGTTATAAGTTTACTTCATATGAAATATTTTGGTAAGAGACAAATAAAAACAAAACTTCAGATACCTTGTTACATTATTTTATTCAGGAAGTTATGAAGAATGATCTAACATTTCAGTTAACATAGTAACAAGTGTCTGCACCAAATGTTTTTAATTCATCACCTTCAAATAACTGAAGCATAATAAGCCAAGTTAATACATTTGGGATCATCATGTTCAACATGAACACAGCTGTGTATAAAAAAATATATTTGAGTTTTTAAACTTGTTAGAAAATGTTGACCAAAACTTTCAAAGTAGGCTTCGTTGTTGTTTTTTTTTTTTTTTTTAAATAGTTCTGGCTGGCTATGTATGTATGTGTGACATGTATACAGGCCTCATGTCTAAAAGCATTAGTTATATTCCTAGAAATATTTTTTTTTTTTACCTATATATTACTTGTTCTTTCAATTTCTTGTGTATCTTTGAGTGACAGAAAGCCTTAGTTTGTTCACTTTGTCTCTTGTTCTCACTGTAATTACTTTTGACAATGTTAAGTCTATTTGCTTCTCTCATTTATCCCATACAAACCTTCAACTATTGCTGATGCATATCTTGAGCCTATAACGCAGATTTTTCTTTTCTCTCCATTCCTTTCTTTTAACTTGTCACTAACCACATTTCTGACATCTTAATTATATTCCTTGCCTACTTAACCTCTTCCCTTAAATCTTGGCCTCAAAATTTATGAATACCACTTCCTTTCTTCATGCCTATTCTTGGTGTCCCTAGCTACAGGTAAAAAACCAGGGAGATTGGGCTCTAGCTTTGGGAAATCAACTAGTCTAGGATAAGGATAACTAATTCAAAACCAGGAAGGGGAGTGCCCTAGAGGTAGTTGGATGCCAACTTGGAAGTTCTCCCGGCAGCTCTTGCAGCCAAGCCGATGCCAAATGTATCTCACTCCACATTCCTTTGGACACCTACACCTTAAAAAATGGGATCGTCTTGTAGGCCAGGTACACAAACAGATTAAAACTATGTAATTCACACTGAAATTGTGGTCTCATTTTATCCGCTAAGATGTACATTAATATATTGAATACTTAGTGAACATCTTAGCACTTGAGAAAGGGTGAAAATTTCTATTGATCTTCTTTTAGATTTGAAATTGGAATGTCAAGATGCTATTGGCCTTTTTTTTCCTTCTCTATTTCTCTAGTTTTCCTCTTTTTCCCTCTTTTTCTGTTTTTTGTTTTCTCCCGTTCTCTCCCCCCCGTTCTCTCTCCCTTCCCCCGTTCTCTCTCCCTTCCCCCCCGTTCTCTCTCCCTTCCCCCCGTTCTCTCTCCCTTCCCCCCGTTCTCTCTCCCTTCCCCCCGTTCTCTCTCCCTTCCCCCGTTCTCTCTCCCTTCCCCCCGTTCTCTCTCCCTTCCCTCCCGTTCTCTCTCCCTTCCCTCCCGTTCTCTCTCCCTTCCCTCCCGTTCTCTCTCCCTTCCCCCCGTTCTCTCTCTCTCCCTTCCCCCCGTTCTCTCTCTCTCCCTTCCCCCCGTTCTCTCTCTCTCCCTTCCCCCCGTTCTCTCTCTCTCCCTTCCCCCCGTTCTCTCTCTCTCCCTTCCCCCCGTTCTCTCTCTCTCCCTTCCCCCCCGTTCTGTCTCTCTCCCTTCCCCCCCGTTCTCTCTCTCTCCCTTCCCCCCCGTTCTCTCTCTCTCCCTTCCCCCCCGTTCTCTCTCTCTCCCTTCCCCCCCGTTCTCTCTCTCTCTCTTCCCCCCCGTTCTCTCTCTCTCTCTCTTCCCCCCGTTCTCTCTCTCTTTTCCCCCCCGTTCTCTCTCTGTCTCTCTTCCCCCCGTTCTCTCTCTGTCTCTCTTCCCCCCCGTTCTCTCTCTGTCTCTCTTCCCCCCCGTTCTCTCTCTGTCTCTCTTCCCCCCGTTCTCTCTCTGTCTCTCTTCCCCCGTTCTCTCTCTCTCTCTTCCCCCGTTCTCTCTCTCTCTTTCCCCCCGTTCTCTCTCTCTCTCTCCCCCCCCGTTCTCTCTCTCTCTCTCCCCCCCCGTTCTCTCTCTCTCTCTCCCCCCCGTTCTCTCTCTCTCTCTTCCCCCCCGTTCTCTCTCTCTCTCTTCCCCCCCGTTCTCTCTCTCTCTCTTCCCCCCCGTTCTCTCTCTCTCTCTTCCCCCCCGTTCTCTCTCTCTCTCTTCCCCCCCGTTCTCTCTCTCTCTCTTCCCCCCGTTCTCTCTCTCTCTCTTCCCCCCCCGTTCTCTCTCTCTCTCTTCCCCCCCCGTTCTCTCTCTCTCTCTTCCCCCCCGTTCTCTCTCTCTCTCTTCCCCCCCCGTTCTCTCTCTCTCTCTTCCCCCCCGTTCTCTCTCTCTCTCTTCCCCCCCTTGTTCTCTCTCTCTCTTCCCCCCGTTGTTCTCTCTCTCTCTTCCCCCCGTTGTTCTCTCTCTCTCTCTCTTCCCCCCGTTGTTCTCTCTCTCTCTCTTCCCCCGTTGTTCTCTCTCTCTCTCTCTTCCCCCCCTTGTTCTCTCTCTCTCTCTCTCTTCCCCCCCTTGTTCTCTCTCTCTCTCTCTTCCCCCCTTGTTCTCTCTCTCTCTCTCTTCCCCCCCTTGTTCTCTCTCTCTCTTCCCCCCTTGTTCTCTCTCTCTCTTCCCCCCTTGTTCTCTCTCTCTCTCTCTTCCCCCCTTGTTCTCTCTCTCTCTCTCTTCCCCCCTTGTTCTCTCTCTCTCTTCCCCCCTTGTTCTCTCTCTCTCTCTCTTCCCCCCTTGTTCTCTCTCTCTCTCTTCCCCCCTTGTTCTCTCTCTCTCTTTCTCTTCCCCCCTTGTTCTCTCTCTCTCTCTCTCTCTTCCCCCTTGTTCTCTCTCTCTCTCTTCCCCCTTGTTCTTTCTCTCTTCCCCCCTTGTTCTCTCTCTCTCTCTCTCTTCCCCCTTGTTCTCTCTCTTCCCCCTTGTTCTCTCTCTCTTCCCCCCTTGTTCTCTCTCTCTCTCTCTTCCCCCCCGTTCTCTCTCTCTCTCTTCCCCCCCGTTCTCTCTCTCTCTCTTCCCCCCGTTCTCTCTCTCTCTCTTCCCCCCGTTCTCTCTCTCTTTTCTCTTCCCCCCTTGTTCTCTCTCTCTCTTTCTCTTCCCCCCTTGTTCTCTCTCTATCTTTCTCTTCCCCCCTTGTTCTCTCTCTATCTTTCTCTTCCCCCCTTGTTCTCTCTCTCTCTTTCTCTTCCCCCCTTGTTCTCTCTCTCTCTTTCTCTTCCCCCCTTGTTCTCTCTCTCTCTTTCTCTTCCCCCCTTGTTCTCTCTCTCTCTTTCTCTTCCCCCCTTGTTCTCTCTCTCTCTTTCTCTTCCCCCCTTGTTCTCTCTCTCTCTTTCTCTTCCCCCCTTGTTCTCTCTCTCTTTCTCTTCCCCCCTTGTTCTCTCTCTCTCTTTCTCTTCCCCCCTTGTTCTCTCTCTCTCTTTCTCTTCCCCCCTTGTTCTCTCTCTCTTTCTCTTCCCCCTTGTTCTCTCTCTCTCTTTCTCTTCCCCCCTTGTTCTCTCTCTCTCTTTCTCTTTCCCCCCTTGTTCTCTCTCTCTCTTTCTCTTCCCCCCTTGTTCTCTCTCTCTCTTTCTCTTCCCCCCTTGTTCTCTCTCTCTCTTTCTCTTCCCCCCTTGTTCTCTCTCTCTCTTTCTCTTCCCCCCTTGTTCTCTCTCTCTCTTTCTCTTCCCCCCTTGTTCTCTCTCTCTCTTTCTCTTCCCCCCTTGTTCTCTCTCTCTCTTTCTCTTCCCCCCTTGTTCTCTCTCTCTCTTTCTCTTCCCCCCTTGTTCTCTCTCTCTCTTTCTCTTCCCCCCTTGTTCTCTCTCTCTCTTTCTCTTCCCCCCCTTGTTCTCTCTCTCTCTTTCTCTTCCCCCCCTTGTTCTCTCTCTCTCTTTCTCTTCCCCCCTTGTTCTCTCTCTCTCTTTCTCTTCCCCCCTTGTTCTCTCTCTCTCTTTCTCTTCCCCCCTTGTTCTCTCTCTCTCTTTCTCTTCCCCCCTTGTTCTCTCTCTCTCTTTCTCTTCCCCCCTTGTTCTCTCTCTCTCTTTCTCTTCCCCCTTGTTCTCTCTCTCTCTTTCTCTTCCCCCTTGTTCTCTCTCTCTCTTTCTCTTCCCCCCTTGTTCTCTCTCTCTTTCTCTTCCCCCCTTGTTCTCTCTCTCTCTTTCTCTTCCCCCCTTGTTCTCTCTCTCTCTTTCTCTTCCCCCCTTGTTCTCTCTCTCTCTTTCTCTTCCCCCCTTGTTCTCTCTCTCTCTTTCTCTTCCCCCCTTGTTCTCTCTCTCTCTTTCTCTTCCCCCTTGTTCTCTCTCTCTCTTTCTCTTCCCCCTTGTTCTCTCTCTCTCTTTCTCTTCCCCCTTGTTCTCTCTCTCTCTTTCTCTTCCCCCCTTGTTCTCTCTCTCTCTTTCTCCACCCCCCTTGTTCTCTCTCTCTCTTTCACTGATATTTCACTCTACACACCCTTCAACTTGGCTGTCTAGTAATAATTTCCTATTGTTAAGGACATTACATATCCTTGTAAAGGTGACACTGAAATATTGCAGTTGAATAAATGTTATGCTATCAGTCTCTTGTCTATTAGCGAGAGCATTAAATAAACAGTAAATAAATAAAAGTTTCTATTTATGACTAATAAGCAATCTGTCACGAGTTTGTTAGGCTGTGGTTCAATCCACTGTAGAATCATACCAAAGTCTTCAGAAATGGTACTTAGTGCCTCTCTCCAATAATTAACAAAATGGTTACAGCTATAACATGTTGGGTACATCGATTTTTGTAAGAGCACTGAAGTTAAATGATACTGAGTGGAGAACACTGTGATCATAATACTAGTACTTATTATTTTCAGAAATTATCTCTGTAGAAGCTATTGGTTTGCATAAAAAACATTGAGCATATCATATTTGCTGATTATAAGCACTTTGGTAGGGTATGCGTTATTGTGTGTGTGTAGATATATATATATATATATACATACATACACTTTCATGCACCTAAATGAAATTTGTCTCTAAAGTGTTGATCTTTTATATAGTTTTCTCAGGTGGATCATAAAATATTCAACTAGAAACAAGACTTGGTCTTACAGTGTGAGGCTTCATTCCTGAGCCAACTGCTTAGCTACCTCAGCAATATTGTTATAACCCTCTGCTAATGCCATTTATATTCAGTTATTTCTGCCTCTTTTTACCTCTATTAACTTCTATAATAAAAATACTTTGTTGCTCTATTCTTATTCCTAATTTTCATTTCCTTTCAATCACCTTAATTTTGATACCTGGTCTCCTTTGTGGCATGCTCTACTTCACTGTTGCTATTTCATATGAATCTCTCATAATTCTTTCAATCTTTTTTTTGATTCTCTGGCTCTGGAACCTTTAAAGTCATTTTGTATCCAATCCCACCCTACTTTGATATTTTTTCCAAAATAATGACTGTCAGTTGTCTTCAATTTACTCAATCTGCTTTTCTTCCTTTTCTGAATGAAGAATTTAAATCTTTTCTAAGCCCTCCCCTTCTTGGAGGGATGGGGGGAAGAAGCAAATTCATGTTCTGTGAACTAATTAATCGTCGACTGAACAATCATGAAAACCTGAGAATCTTGCATTACAAAGACTGACTTTCTAATCTTTAATAGAAAAACATGAAAGCATCCAGGAATAGAAATCAATTGTCTATATGCACTGAATGTAGAGAAGTTAAATTTTTTTTTCTCCATTTTAACATTCTATTACTTGTAAACAGTGCCTGTTTTGCTCAGTTTTTTTAAGCTTTTGTATTGGTTTTTATATAATCTTGGCTTAAGTTGAGCATTATTGATGGTTTGAAATCTGCTGTGGCTAATTGACCTGCTATGAAATAATTTTGCACAATTTCAAACTGCATCAACTTTTGCCATGAATGTTTGAAGGTTAGTGCACTTTTCTTTTCCTAATAAATGTTACACAGATGTTTAAGCAGAGTTTATTCATTTCAGTTTGTTCGAAAAGCAATCAATAATTGAAAACCTGATATTTCATTGAATTGTAATTTTTAATTAGAAATAGACTAAATAAAAAAATTGTTTATCTAAAAGCTTCATACATCAATTAAATGATAGTTCAATGGATAAGATGACACTCTGGTGAGCTAAAACCGTGAGATTCAGGCTGAAATAGGGGTCTCATCTTATCTGCTCGTTACGGTACATTTATCTGTTCATGTTATAAGAATTAAGATAAATTTCAGTTGTATGAGCTCATTGTATGAATAACAGATTTTCATTGTAATGGGAAATTTTACTTGAAAAGTAATTCTTTTATTGCTATTAATCAACTTTTTGTCTCTTTTTAGAATATTTTTGTAATGTATTTGTTTTTCTTCTTCTTCGTCAATCTTTAAATAGTGGATATTTCAGATTTTGATACTAGATTGGTAGTTTTTACATAACTTCATTAATATGACTTGATTAGAACCTGAAATGTGTCAAATTAGTGAAAATACCAAATCACAGAATCACCTCTAAATAATAGCTAATCACCTCATTATACTTTAAATAACATGTAAATCAGTATAAGTGTAGTGTCTTCAAAAGTTCCAATCAGTCCTTGAATTGATAGGATGGGTTTTTAAAATTTTGTTATCTAGCTATTAAATGAGTCCTTTTCAGTTTTTGAAAGTTTAGAAGTCACTGAAAGAAATTTTCTAGTATGATTTGTTTGACTTGGAGGAGTGTGGTGGCAAATGATCGACTCAGCTATAGGCCTCTATATAGGCTCATTAATAAACTAAAGTTTTATCTTCCCTTATTTAAAATTGAAGATTTATATATTGGCTATTAGATATGTCAATTCTATTGAAGGTTTTTTAGATTATACATTTTTCACATTTGACAACTTTTTTCTGTCTTAGTCTTTCTATTAACTATTTTGAAATATATTTTCTAGACTCTTAATCAATCTAGGACCTTCTAAACTAATTAAACCAGTATTCACAAGTTGTTTTTTTTCTCTTCATGCCCAGGCCTATGGCCAGTATTTATCTACTTCAGGTACATCACAATGGTTCCGGGGGCTTTATAATTTGTACAACTATACCAGGAAAATATGAGCCTTCATATATAACTATCACAAAACTCATTTCTTCTTTTGAATCTGTGGTTTTCACTGTTCATCACTAGGGCTCATGCTTATATCAGCACTCTTATTTTCACTATCTGAACACATTTCTTCAAATTGTTTTTGTTTTTTGTTTTTTCTTTTGCTATGGTAATAGGTTTGGGTTTAGTAGGATTATTAGGCCTATTGACTTTTGTCTTGTTTTCTGCTTCAATTTTTAGTTGTTGCAACACATTTTCTTCAGTGAGGACTTCACTGTTGCTCTCTTAGTTTCAAGTTTCTTCTGATACTTTTGAAGAGATGACATAGATTGCATTTATATGTTATTTCTTTGAAGTATCTGTACGTGAGGTTACTGGTGTTTCTTCAATAGGCCTAGACGACACAACCATATGAGTTACAGCATTCTTATTTGGAGGGCATAAACCAGGATCTTTGAAACCATCTATAGCAGAAATTGGATGAAGTTGTTGACAAAGTTTTGATCATAAGGATGGAAATAAAGCTTTGTCTACAGTTGGCATGCAAGATTCTACTAACTCATTCAAGATCTTCCACAACACATTGACAGGTCTGAACCCAGTATCATCCAGTTGTTGAAGGGCATGGGAGGTGTTTGATGGGAATATTATGGTCTTTGGTAACACTGTTTATAGATTGACCATTTTATTTTATTACTTCAACAACAATATCCTGGAGAATTGATGGATCATAATAGCGAGACAATTTTTAAAAAGATTTTTTTCAGAACTAATATCTTGTATTCAATATACATGAAAAGATTAAAAAAGTTGAAATTATATGGAATAAAAAAAAGATGATTTGATATTTCATTGATAACTCAGTTTTTGGTTTATCAGAAGATTTTTTACCCCAAATATAACTATACCTCTCCTATATCCTCTGATGTATTGATATTTTTTTTTTTTTTTCTTTTTTGGAAACCCTGTTTTTGAGCTGCAAGTTTTTAGACATGAGAATTTGTATATCAAAATTTCAACATTTTTCTCTTTCCAAAACTTTTATTACACTTATCCTAAATATCACCACTTCGTCAATACATATTACAAATCTACAACTGATTACCTTTCAAATGATGTTTTACTATCTAATTTGGTGCGAAAATAATAAGTCCCTTTATTCTGGGATCCGGGAACCAATGAAGGTGTTTTGAGCTGCTGTTTGGTTGTTCAACACTTTCCTTTGCAGGAAGTGTTCGAAATGCTTGAAAAAGTGGTATTCAGTAGGGAAGAGGTCTCGTGAGGAAGCTGAGTGAGTTGACGCATTGTAGACTGTCAGGTTTTGTCATGGAGATAAATTAATCCTTTTTTGATTGACTAATATTGGTCATAAACATTGCAATTCTTGGAGCATTTTGTTGATTTTCTAGCGATACTTTTTTGCTGTGATGGTTTTGCCTGGATTAGAGAAGTTTTTATGGATGACTTCACTTGCTGGTCACTCACCAATGACCATAATTTTCTTTTAATGCAGGTTCGGTTTGGGGAAGTATTTTGGTACATCATCCTCATCCAGCCACTCTTCTGAATACTGTCAATTGCGGAAGAGAATCCATTTTTCATCATATCACAATACGATAAAAAAATTGAGTTTTTGTTGCATGAAAGAAGCACATAACTCTGTAATGACAAATCTTTTGATATTTTGTTCAGCTCATGTGGCAACCATTTGTTTTGCTCTCCTAATTTGGTGTAAATGTTGAACTGTTGAATGGTCAATGTTCAGTTCCTCTACAACCTCTAGGGTTGTTTTAAGTTGGTCCCCTTCAGTAATCGCCCTGAATCGGATGTTGTAAATCACAAATGAATATCCATGAATGAACCCCCTCATCATCAAGACTGTTTCTTGTTTCAAAAATTAAGAATCAATGTAGAGCTTCACATTAGTTGGTCTTCTGGCCAAATACTTGGTTGATCTTGCAAGCTGTTTCTGCTGCTTTACATCCCATTTTGAACTCTTATAACAAAATTGCAAAAAGAAAATGTTCATCTCAACAAAATTCATTCTTTGTTTCTATGAACTTAATTAATACTTCATCCCAAAATGAGCATCAAAGTTCTAAAGAACAAAAAATGTAATTATTCTTGCACAAACCTTATTAGTAAGAACAGACTTATTGCACTTGTAAAACTTGAAAATGTTGCCTTTTTCCAAATAGTAATTGTAATTTTTTTGTTCTTTTTACTTATTACTTTAAAATATTTTTCTGCTTGGGATTGCAAATCTTTCTCATAATAACGGAAAATTGCCGTAAGTGGTTGAAGCTATTTTTCTCTCAGAAAATTGCGTTTTACCCAAAGGAAATGGTTCAATTTAAAAAAAAATCCTAAAATCTGGAATCATTTTTTACTCTGACCAAAAAATAACATCTATCTTTTTAATTATGGTAGTATAAGATCTTTTACTAATTTTTTTATAAATCAAGTAATTTAATTGTTTTAGTAAAATGATTTCTTATTTCCAGATCAAATATTGGTAGGTCTCATTTAGGCCATATACCGGAACTAATTGGAAACCTGCCTGATGGGGTTGGTTTTTCAGCTGGTATGTGCTTATATAATTTTGAGATAATGTTTTTGATAATTTGAATGAAATACTGAATTAGCTACAACAAAATTATATCAAAGTTGGAAGATATTTGAGTTTTCAAGATTTTCTCACCAGAAAAAGAATGCTTTTTTAGTTACTCTTCTTGGTGATTGATTTATTTAGCATTTGCTTTTATGAATGTGTGATAGAAATGAAGTTATGAAGTAGTTATAGGAAGAAAGTCAACAATATTGAAATTATACTAACACCGAATTGTGATTAATATTGAATCTTTAGTGCGTGTTGGGTTTTTAATTTTTATTTTTTTTCTTAGTTGTGAAGGTTGCTAGAATCCTAGACTTTTTTTTATAACCCTCCTTCCCTACCATTCAGCATAATCAGCTTTGCTACATGAATTTAATAAGTGGCTTCTCTGTATGAACCAGGCAATTTGTAACTCTGACTGTTGCCTGCTTTTATTATGAGTCAGTTTGCAATTGAATGCTTTTATTTTGTTGTTGTTGGCTTGCCCCCTTCTCTCCCCCCTATCCAGTCCCCCAACCTTTCTTTGTCATTAGATCAAGCCAAAGTGCACATGCATTGCTTGTTTGTCACTGTATTTGTCATAGCTGATGACTTAAGAGTGACATGTTATATCGAACTGTCTGGGAGGCAGTAGCAGCCAGTAAAGTATGCACACAATATCGGCTTATTGATTTTTAGTATAGGTATCGGCATTATCTGGATTCCTCAAATGTTTGTTATTAACTGTTGCAAAAGCAGAATGTGGACATGCAATGTTTCAGTTGATTTTTTTAAAAATACCTCTACAGTAGTTACTGAAGACCAACTTTCTTTTTTCTTTTCTTACTACCTGATAATTTTCATGCTTCGGAAACTAATTTTGCAAAGCTGAAACTACTAAATATTTCTATTTCATTTACCATTCTTATACAGGCGTCCCCTAGTATAACATGTCTGTTCGAATTCATGAAAGTCAACTGAGTTATAACTGGGCCATGATAATTGTTGGTCGCGTATTAGTGATATCCAAGGACTAGCAAAAGATAAAAGGTGGCAAACATTTTTATTGTTTGTTTGCTATATTTCTTAGTGTGGGGTGGGAGTTGTCTCTGTCATCAGATGAGCTTTGAAAGAAGGCACTCAGCCCGAAATATTGTGCTTACAGATTCAAAAAGAAATTCTATTTGTAGTTTTCTGGATGAGTGGATAATATAGGTAAAAATATTGATCCAGGGCATATATATATATATATAATATGGTGAATCGCGTTATATTGGAGGACATTTGTATCTGATAATTTTCATGCTTCAGAACTAATTTTTTTCAAGGATGAAATTGCAAAACATTTCATTTGACATTGTTATATCTAGTTTTTGTGCAAGAACAATATTTTAATCCTCTTACTTTCTTTGTTTTGAGTCTAATATTTGACAGTTTTCATTTTTTTTATGTACTAGATGATGTCGAAAGATTCTTCATGCATTGATTTTTATGCACTTGTAAATTGCCAAGGTTTGGAAATGGAAAGTCATTTATATAAGAAGTTTGCTTCAAAATTTCTCTCAAACATAAAAAGTTCAATTATATTTTTCTTTTTGAAAGATGTCTGTTATGCATGAATAGCATTTCAGATGTGTATACTGGATAAAGTTACTTTTAGATTTTTTTCATTGATTCATTGGTTTTAAAAATGGATACAATAGTGCATATGTTCTAAGAAATTTGTTACACACAAATTTTGTCTCACTCTAATCTCAGAAATTTCATTCGGCTTTTTTTTTATTTATTTATTTAAAAATTTTTTTTTTAATAAGATTTCCCCATGTTCATTACACAATGCAATCTGAAAATCTTGAAGTTTTTGAGGGCTGTTGAAAAAGTCAGTCTAATTGACCTAGATTGATCCCTTTTGATATAAATGACTCACTAAATGCCATTAAATTTGGCTTGCGAAGTTTTTGCTTGTTTTCACAATGTTCATTCATGTATGGCAGAATATTTTTCTGCAATGCAAAGAATTGAGTTTACATGTTATTTAAGGCAGCAAATTAATTACTGCTTTTTTTCTCTACATTTTTTATGGAATTCTTTGTATTTTCAACCTAATCTTATTCAATAAATCCTCCTTTTTATATGTTTAGTTCAAAAGGATATTTAGAATAGAATAAAAGTTTTCTGTTGTGGACATTTATGGTGTAGAACAATGTTATTGTTGATTTATCTTGCATTTAAAATTTTAGGGTTTGTTCTTCACTTGTTGTATACTTTAAATTGAGTTAAAATTTGCTAAAATGATAAGGTTTTAATTCTGCTTCTTTTATCTTGAGGATAATCAGTATATACTTTCTATGATTAACATTTTCAGCTTTGCTTTATGTATATTTTCAACTATACTTTGGGCATATTTTCAACTTTTTTCTTAATATTTTCTTCATACATTGTGTTTTATGTGTATTCAGGCAGCAATCTTTCATTGATACATGTTTGATTTAAAAACAACTGACAAGCGATGCTTTCTAATTTTCTAGTTATTTCTTCTTGTTTACATGCAAGTAGCATATGTCTGGATCTGGTACATGTAGATAATGTCCTATCACTGTTCTGACATCTGTTATTTTTAGGAAAAAGCATTTTTATTTACTTATTTTTTCAGGCTAGGAGAATTTCTCTTTCTGTTATGGCTTGATTATAGGTACCTATTTACTAAGTTCAGCTGGTTCAAAACCTCCAGTGTGGGGTACATACTGATGATTGAACACACTTCAGTAGTAATGGTCTATGAGACTAGTTTGCTAACTGAAAAAAAAATGACCTGGAGCCCATGGTTGTGGATTGACTGTGTTGAACTCCATATTAGTTGCTTAATTGAAAAAAGAAAGAAAAAAAATTGATTCAAATTACAACAAACTTGTTTTTTCCTTTATTGCATTCTGGCTGTAAACAAAATGGACATCTTAGTGTCAAACATTTTAAATCAAACCTTATTGAAATCAATTTTATTCTCCTAATTATCAGATGAAAGCAAAATAATATACATGATGCATTAATCTCTTCAATCAGTTCAATGATTCTTTTTCCCTTGAATTAAAATAAAGTGATCCATTAACTGACTTATTTTTTCAATTGGTTCCCTGGCCTTTCAGCTTGGATTTTTCATGGGGACAGGGCACAAATGAAGCATCACCTGGTCCCTGGAGATTCAAAATCTGTTGTCATCACCTTGCTGTTGCACTATAGTCGTGGGTTATCCTGGGCACTGAGCAGTTTTTGCCTTTATCTGAACAAATATCTGTTTGGGCCCCCTACTAAAAGACTTGGTGTCACATTTGCCTAGTAGGAAGGTGAATAAGTACAGGAATATTACAAACTGTCAACACAGGTTTCTTCAGGTTTTAAGTGGTTCTTTTTGGTTATGTATATATCCACCAGTGGTGCTAGAGGGCTGAAAATTTGAATTTTCACTCATGTCTAGGAAATATTCATTTTTTTTTTTTTTTTTTTTCATTTTTATTTTTCCTCCCAAATCCCTGAATGACTTGTTATAGCTAAATTGGTTCCTTAGTTTTTGTTTGGCAGTGTTCATGCTTGTTTTTTGAAAATTCAGGATTTTTAATAATCACTGCTCAACCAAATTCAAAATTACTTCCTTATAAATCACCTCCTTTTCCAATATTGTTATTGATCATCTCCATTGGTCAATTGATGGTTTTTATTGAGAGACTAACCTGAATTTATCAGTAACTGTTTGATTCAACACTGAATGTTATGCAAAATCAAAAGTTTTTTAAAACTTCTCCAAATGAGAAGGTAAAGAGGATTTTTTTTTAATGGTTATTCTCTACTTGATGAATCTATCTCCCATTTTTTATATTCATGTGTGTGTGTATATATATATATATATATTATCATTGAAGAAAATTTCACAACATGAATATTCTTTGAAAATAGTTATTTGCAAATACTTTCCTTAGTTTAGTATTGCATGTACTTTCTTGATATAAATAAATGGCCAGTTGCACCTTCCCATACAACTACCATGTTGGTAGGTGGTCTTCTTTAATGGCTCTAAACATCATGTTATGCCCTCAACTGAATCACATTGTGTTACTTGTCATCTGCCCTTGAGTGTTAAACATCATGTAACACCTTTTGTAGAGCTACAATGTTTCACACTTTGGATCTTTTTTTTCTCCTTTTCTTATTGATTTCCATTGTCAATCACTTTTCATGTCAGCAGTTGTTCTTTCTCAATTCACTTTGACTAATGGATAAGTACTTCTGCAATAACACTGACTTCAATTTCTCATGTCTTCCTTGTCTGATCAGCCATGGGTGGGCTTACAAAAAATTAGTAATCAATACTGTTCAAACCTATCGTCATTAAGTCTTGTTATTGATGACTGGTACCTGATACTGTATACTTACATTCAAAAAGGTAAAAGGGATACTAGATTCAGTTGATTCTGATTGATAGAACTGTATTGGTACCAATAATTCGGGACTCAATAACCAGCTGGCCCAATTAACCAAACAACTTAATTTTTTTTTCATTCACAAAAATATCAAAGATTTTTTTAAATTCAAGAACAACTTGCATAAAAGCAACACCTTGTGTCCCTTTTCTTTTCTACATATTTTTCTCTTGTAAATTTTGTTTTTAAATCTAGTGATAAGCTGAAAATATTTGAAATAGTTGTTTTGAAAACCAAAAAAAATATATTCATTCCAATTTTATTTAAAAAAAAAAAAAATGTAAATTCGATAGAACTGATGCTTGGTTCAACTAAATGGATCATTGATCAAAATAAACAAAGCAAACTAATGATGATTACTTACATTTGATTCTTCAGTCTTTACAAGAATTGTCCTATTTTGTGGCTGATCTTAATTGCCATCGTTTACATTCAGTGAAATCCATTGTACTTCCATACTTACATTAAATTCAATGGAGAATGAAGGTTAAAGTCTATCAGGACAAAATCTCGAAGTGCTGAATGTAATCATATCAATAACCTATGCAGTCATAATGCTTCATATTTTCTATTATAAAAATGAAGAGAAATATCTGTACCTTATATAGGTATATCACCACAGCCTGCGTAAACCAGAACTATTCATCTAAAAAATTATCTTAAGAAAAGGAAATAGAACTTTTATCTATAATCATCTGAAAAAAAATATCTGCGCAAGATTTGGGCATTGTTGGTCCAAAATGACCAAAGAGAACTCAAAAAGCACTTTTTTGGAAAAACAAAGAAACCTTTTTAAATGGTGCATAGTAGTATACTCGTTCAAAAATGCCAAAGTTATAGCCCCCAAAATGTGACCAGGTGCATACAGATGTATAAGCACACACACTTGAAGAAGAATCCGTAGCCCACTTGGATGTTTGGTCTGGCCATTTGTTGATTTGAAATTGAGGAGCTACTAGCTTGCATATTTGGGGATTAAATAAAAATTTGAAATCTATAAAGGACTGACTTTTTTCCATATCATCTCTCTTTTTAGGAATAAGCTTTTTGCATATCGATTCTGAACTAAGGCTAAAGATATGAAATTAAAAGAATAGTTGAACTAGGGTTTTTACTTATTTTCGGTTTTGGAACCTTTCAATTTGATATTGAATACTATTTACTACTGTACCCAGCAAAATCTTAAACTGAAATTTTTGTATTAGATTTTTACATTTAATATCATTACCAGAAATTATATCCTTTTCATAAGTCAGTATGATCACTCATGTCTTAAAAATGGGCTGAACTGAGATGCTTATTACTGATAACTTCCAAATTATTTCAAGCCTTTTCTGTTATTATTCCATTTAAATTCCATTCAAAAGAAATTGTTTTGTTAGGGTGCATATAAATCTATGAAAACATAGGTTACAATCTTAGTCATATTATTTGCTAATTAGGCCTTTCAAGAGACAGACCCGTAAATGTAGATCAAGAACCATGCAACGTGCACTTGAAAGAATAATGCTGGGCCTCACATGGAGAGACCACAAGACAGAGCAGTACATCCAAGAAAAGACGAGTCAGGGACATCATAGAATCCATTAAAAATCTCAAATGGCGGTGGGCTGGCCATGTTGCAAGAATGGCAGACAACCGATGGACATCACGATTCACGACATGGATCCCCCGAGATCACATGCGCAACTGAGGCCGGCAGAATATTAGATGGAGAGACGACATAGACAAGTTCAGGAAGTACTGGCTCCGCGACGCCCATGATAGAGAAGTGTAGCAAATCCTGGGGAAGGTCTATGTCCAACAACGACGTTAAAAGATTGATGATGATGACAGTTGTGAAAAGGCAATTAAGAAAAAATAGTCTTAGAAAGACTTACAAATGCTCTTTTCCTCTCTTAACCGGTTTCACCTCCTCTCATGCCTTATAAAATTAGAATATAATTAGCTTTACTGTTAGCACCTCAGCTTCGAAAAATCCTAATTATCAATAGCTTCTAAGGAAGGACAAGTGAACTATCTTCAGCTTGTACGTTAGAGTGATGAAAGCGTCTGTTAAATCTTGACTGATTCCTCTTGATCCCTATTAGCACCAGGTGAGAGTGGCTTACTGAGAGATAGTGCTAGCATTTCAGGTGTGCTCCTTTTGTAATCAATTACCAGATACTTCACACTCTTTCATGTCTTTTGAAGAGGAACATTTTGATCATTCACAAAAAAAATTTCTGATTGAATCTATTAAGGGATATTTTCAAATTATTGATAATTGATTTCGATGTGTTGAAATGGTGTGAACAATAAGAATAGCTCTGATAGTTTTGTGTAACAATTCAATGGTCAAAGAATCAAGATTATTCTATAAAGAATGAACAAGGAAAGGATTCACTTTTAGATTGGTTGGTTTTATAGTGTATAATAGTATTGTGGAGGATATACAGTACATGTCTGAGATAAGGTTCTCAAATAGTGTTGTAGTGAACACTCTTGTATGACTTGTAACAGCAGTATCCTTGATGACCAATTTTCAAAGAAAAATCTTTGTGCTTTGAAAATTAATAATTGACTTGAATAGCAGATTTACAATAGTGAGTATAATGCCTAATTTTCAGTATAGAATCATTTCAAATAGTCTGAGATATTTTTGTTAATTCTCTGAGATATTATTTGCTCCTCCTCTTATTTTTCAAGAGACAGATCAAATCATAGGCTATTGGTATCTACCTACAATTGAAGAAACCTATGTGCGCACTGTAGGTACTCGAAGTTGAAATTCTCCAGGTATATTTGTCAGCACTCAAAGCAGTAAGATTCTCAGGAATTAATAATTAAATCTGCTTCATAAACTTACACCATTTCTCACAAATCAAACTAAATGATGTTCTTTGTTTGAACTTGGAGCATTACTATGTATTTCAAATTTACATTTAGAATCTAGAGGAAGAAGGGGAAAAGTAAAAGATAAGATTTAAAAAACTCTAGTTTTTAACAGATTTTTCTTCTACAAAATGGATGAAAAAATTGATGTGAATGTGCAGGTGATTCAAAACGTATGAAAATATTATGTTGTCAATTTTCCTGGTTACCATAGTAACATGCTCTGTCAGGAATTAATGTTTATAAAAGATGTTTCAAAATAACTCTAGTGTTAGCGAATTTTCAATTTTTCTCCAAATGGGGAAATATATTTAGTGCTTTATAAAAGTTTACTCTGTTAAATGTGTTTTCATGAGATTTCTCAACTACAAAATTATGAACTTTTTTGTTTTGTTAGTCCTTGGTTTAGGATTTAGAATTGGTTGAAAATTTGAAATCTTTTTAGTCAAGTAAATACTAACAGCCGTGTATATTTTTAGATGTGCTTGCATCAGCGACTGACATACCAAAATATGTGTTTGCATCCCTCGCTAAGTGCTGTCAATTTAGATGTTTTCCATCTAAATTGTTTTTGGTTGTCTAGATGATTTCTGATAAGTATTTTCATTTAATCTATAGTAATAAAGTAAGCTGATATTTTCAATGAATGTTGAAGATTAAAGCCACATTTCCTAGAATTTGGATGTATATCTGTTGAATCTTGGATGTTTCGACGGGTCCGTCTTGGACGTTTCGACGGGTCCGTCTTGGACGTTTCGACGGGTCCGTCTTGGACGTTTCGACGGGTCCGTCTTGGACGTTTCGACGGGTCCGTCTTGGACGTTTCGACGGGTCCGTCTTGGACGTTTCGACGGGTCCGTCTTGGACGTTTCGACGGGTCCGTCTTGGACGTTTCGACGGGTCCGTCCGGGACGTTTCGACGGGTCCGTCCGGGACGTTTCGACGGGTCCGTCCGGGACGTTTCGACGGGTCCGTCTTGGTTGTAAACTTGAAAATAAAATAGGCATATCTATGGTCTGACTTCCAGGCTTGTTCGTGTTGATTTAATTATTTCAATACTGCCTGAAAGAATGCCAGCACTTGTTCTGTCTAGTTCATCGATGTTGAAGATAAAAAAAGATCATTCTGTATAGTTTATACTTGAGAATATGGAAAGCATTTATTTTGTATGCTATTATTTATCATTTATTCTTTTCAATTCAATTTTAGTCTATACTTTTTTGAAAGGAACATCTTTTGATATGTAAATGTTTCAGAATCATATTTTGCCCAAAGAATTTTGGAACATAGGTTAGAAGAAAATATGAAAGTGCAATTATAGGAGAACAGGAATGAATCCTTGTGAGCCCAGGTCATAGTGACTTACAGTGTGTTTGTTCACTTTAGAAATGAGAATTTTATGCTTGAGTTTTTAGTTTATGGTTGACATCTTGCAGCTGTTCTGTGTATACTTGTTTGTTTTGTAGTTAATCTCAAGCATTCAAAGCTTTTAATCCTATTTAGTGTTAGTTTTGCGCCAGTTATTCTGAGGACTATGTAATGCTCTTTTCTGGCTTTTTTATTTCTAGGCTAAGGTATAATTCAAAGAGAATGATAGACTGTTTTATTGTTCTAAATGAAAAATATCCAGAGCATATACTAATCGGACTAAAGTTGAATGACAAATGTTCAAGTATTTTGAAACACTGGTTTGGAACTCTTCAAAGTGCACTAACTAAAATAGGGTTCAAACTTCTCCATCATTATCCAGTTTAATTTTAAGCAATAATCTCACAACCCACTAATATATATCCGTACATAATCTATTTTATTCTAGATTCAGGTTACAAACTTGATACAACTAAAAAAAGGACCACTTTATACTCTGTAAGTGCAAATGTAACTAAACTTGTATTTATTTCAAAGACTAATTTTGACTAATTGATGACAGTTAATGATAAAATTTTATATTCCAAATTTAACTCATTTTAAGATTGCCAGCATTTTTCTCACTTTCTCTTTATTCATTCATTAATTGCCTTAGAAGCTCTGATCCAGTCAGCGGGAACTTACAACCCAGTAATGGGTTGGGACCACTACTTTGAACTAGGTTGCCCTTAGTACTATGTTTCATGATTTTTGTTTCATCTTTAGACTTCAAATTATTGCACATATTGAACTAATTTACCTCTGAAAATCTTGATTTGTTCAGAGATAATGATGAAAAAATAAACATCTGCATAAAAATATGTAGACCACAAGAATTTGTTATATATATCCCTTCCAAGTAGATAAAGACACAAAATTTGTTTTTGATTTTAGGATATTGGAGGAGTTTGGATGGAATGATACATTTCAAGTATTCGATTATGACTGGAATTAGCTTCTAGTTATATTGCTCTACTTGAACCTTCCTGATAATCTTTTTCTTGGATGTAACCACAGCAACAGCTGATATGTAAAGTGCTTGTGTGTGGAGAGGATGAAAAGTTAATGTGGTGGTAGCTATTGCATAGCTGCAACTTGTGCATTTGCTGACCTTGAATGCTTGGACTCATAAAGCAGTGATGACTTGGATTTTATCATCTCTGTATCGTTACATAGATCAATTATTTATAATTAATACTCTATTCATCAGCCCCTGTTCATCTCAGCTCACTTATGAGGCCTCTAAGCAGTTTCCCTAACAAAATCATCACGTAGACGTTATTAGTATGTTTTTGTATGTGTATTGCTTTTCTATGTATTTATTATGCTGCTCATTTTTGGCACTACTTCCCTGTTCAGATTTTGAGATATTGAAACCGTTCCAATGCAAATTGGTTCATGTTAATGCCTTGCATTCTCCTTACATTTATTTCTCAAAATGATTTAAGGTTTTAGAGGGGGTTCTATTTACAATGTAATTGTAATGTTTAAGTGAACCCATACTTCCCAGCATTCATACAGTATCAAAGTATTTAGTTATGAAGGTTGCAATTTTTTTTTTCCCTTTTTCGTTTTGTTACTAATGATGTTTTGTGCTTTCATTGAGGTTCAGGGGATGGAGCATGCTGCAGCACAATCAAATTTTCAGTTCTTCCAGGAAATGCAGGGCTTAGTTTATTTTGCAGTTATACTTGGTTGCAAAGAGACAAATATCATATTTCACATTAGAGATAGAAGTAAAACATTGAATGGCTCTGAAGAATTGTTGAGTTGGATTGTCAGTCTTTCTGGTTTTTAAATTGCAATTTATTGTATAATTGTTTTGGGGCCATTCTAGTTATAGTATATTGTAAATGACAGACAAGGAATTTTTTTTGAATAAACATAGATATTACTTGTCATTTTCAAAAATCCCTTGTCTGTCATCTCCAAACAAAGAATCTCCATTGCTCACTAACTACTACATGACGTCGTTAAAATACTGATGACAACTGGCAACAACAAATGCTGAATAGTAATTAGGTAGTGAATATATTGAATACCGTACATTTCTACCCAATTGATAATGACAAGTTATACAACTGAAAGTGTACTCTTATGATTTTTGACAATTTCTGCACTCTTTGGACCCCAAAGTATGTTCACTTTTTGGTAAACAAGAAAAACTAAGAATTTAAAAGAACTAAAACCTTCCTTGTCATTTATGTATAAAAAGAAATAGCTGTCTACTTACATATTTAATTTTCTTATACATTAACAAGAAAGATATGTTTTTGTTAAATTGATCACTTATTTTTTGTCTGGCTGAGTTCATACATGTTTTGACACTATAATGACCTATATATGAAATTTTGATGGCTAATAATGATAGAAATGATGGGGAAACATTTTTATGAACTACAAATTTTTTTGAAATCTACAATCTACAGATGATTCTGATTCTAAATACTTATACTTTATAAGTTTGGTAATGCATTCCCCATCCATAATGGTTGTAGTAGTAGGAGGAGGATGGTTCACCTGAAGTTTTTGTTGAAGTTTTTTAGCAATCCAACATGATACGATTGAAAAAATTGATTTCAAAGATTGACCTACCGAAAAGTCTTTTAGAGATGCATGGACACACAGGCTCTGAAAAAAAAACATTTGACTCCTGCAAAATTCAAAATTTAAGATGCCACAATATCCAAAAGTCAAGTTTTCAGTGAGACACAAATGAGATAAGGAATAAACCTGCTTCTTTTTACTGACATTTTATTTCTCTGTTCTTGATTTTAAAATTGTGCTATGTTTAATGCTTGGTATCAAGTGGAATAGGAAATACATGAGCAAATTAGTGTATAGCTGCAAATATTGAATGTTTTTGTGTGATGTATAGGGTTGGTATATGGGATCTCAATATCAGTGAATAGAAGCAACAGCTCTTTCATTAAATATTTCATTCGTTTCAGTTATATTTGAGGTTCAGGTGATCTTTCATTCAGAATCGTGGAAAGAGGAACTATTTATTGTGTAGGCCTAAAATCTTCTGTTTTGGGTTATTCATTGCTAAAACTTTGCATTGGAAAAAAAATCTGCCCGAAAGTCATGAATGAGGTCATTTTGAGGTATAGCATTGACCTCACATTTTTCAAATTGCCGAAACCTTTTCCTGTTGGTTGTAGCTATATTAAAGTATATATATTTGAAATCAGAATCATCTGTGGATTCCGAATATACTAGATTTCAGAAAAATTCATAGTTCATAGAAATGTTTCCCTATCATTTCTATCATTATCAGCCATCAAAATTTTGTATATAGGTCATAGTGTCAAAACGTGTGAACTCAGCCAGACAAAAAAGAAGTGATCAGTTTAGCAAAAATAAAACCTATTTATAAATTGACACATCCTTCTCTTACTAAAAACTTATTTTAGAGGGGAATTTTGAAAATCCAACTTGCAAAAAAACTCAGCTGGGGCCCTCTTAAGCATCTCTTTAGCAAGTTACTTATTGAGGAAGAAAAAAAAAATTCAGTGTGTGTGTGTGTTGGGTCAATTTACAATGTAACTTTATTCAAAATTGGCCACTATGAGTTCATCTGAATTCACATGTTTTGAGATAT
Source organism: Thysanoteuthis rhombus (assembly GCA_963457665.1). Classification (NCBI taxonomy): domain Eukaryota; kingdom Metazoa; phylum Mollusca; class Cephalopoda; order Oegopsida; family Thysanoteuthidae; genus Thysanoteuthis; species Thysanoteuthis major. The sequence goes on from OY735204.1 coordinate 17,899,691, forward strand.
ATATATATATATATATATATATATATATATATATTGTCAGGACATTGTCCTATGCTCAGTTAGAAATGGCAAATATTGATTTTATTTAAACTTCAGTTCCTTGATTAGATGAGAAGGCAAATCAGGTAACAGCAAATATCGCTTGTGGTCTTCTGACTTGTTATTATTTTGATTGGAAAATACTCGAAGAATGCATACTTTTCCCAACGCCATTGTTAAGGAAAGTAATTGTGCATGGATCTGCTGCTAATTTTATTCACTATTAGCTACTTTTCTGCAAAATTTCATTGAAATTCTTTGAGAACTAATGGAGGTACCATGCATACAGTCATGAGTGTATGTATGAATGCATGAAGAAACAAAAAAAAAAACAAAACTGAAATTTATCTTTCAATCAAAAATAAATTCCTGGATTCACCCCATTTTAACAAAGTCCTCAATTGGTACAGTTCAAAAATTGATTCTTACAGCTATACATTGACTGTACTACCTTAAAACCAGCACTAATCAAAACATTTCTTTACTTTTGGGGTTTGAGTATGTGGGGGGGGTTTGTGTGTGTGTTTATCAAATTTTTTTCTTTTTTTTTTATAAGAAAGGATTGAGATATTGGATCCGTTTGGTTGATGGTTGTTTAAAAAAATGACAAATTGAGTTTTTTTTTTTTTTTTTTTTTTTTTTTTTTTTTTTTTTGAATTATAGACATTTACATTTAAATTTTGATGTATTTGTCTGAGTTATTCCCGAGTCAGCCCAACCCTCAAAGCAATGTCAAAACTGATACTTGATTAGTGACTTTTCAAAAAGACTTAATCCACTTGAAGGTGGTGTATTAAATAACCTCAGTAAGCCAGGAATCTTAAGAGAGGTATTTGTGAGACACTCTCCTATTGCTGCTGCTTACCTGGGAAAGAAAGCATTGATGATAGGTTTGGTCAGAGGGTATAGCTATTTTACTTAATATATTTTTTCTTTTTAACTGCAACACACCTCCTGTTGTGGTTTCATTGACTTGAAGACATTCCTCTTGTGCGATATCAATGTGGAGAATATTTATGATTAAAAGAAGACTTCAGTTTCGTTTTTTTTCATAGTTACATTTTTTTTCCTTTATTGCTTATCTCCCATCAGAAAAATTTGAGCTTTGTATTAACATTCCAGGCATACCTGTTCATGAATTGTGTAGTTACTCAAGTTATTGGTATTAGTCTTATTCTTTATATCCTCCATCCCTGACCCCCCCCCCCAATTTTTTGGCTGAAGTATTTTCATTTGCCCTCCTCCCCCGTCTTATTTTTGTCGCTCTTCAACACAACACTGAGCTGATATACTCTTGAAGCAACAGTTACTTATTACCAAGAGCAGTTGAAAAGTATATTGATATAATGATAGTATGTCATTTAAAAGAACAAACTCTCCCCTAAAGGTTAAGGGGTTATGGCCAAATCATGTTGTATACACCATTTCTCATAAGATTTAAGTTGAGCAGTGTTGTGCTTGGTCATTATCTTGGTAGGTGATCATAGGGAAATATTGAGTGCCATAAGCAAAACGAAGCTTTGACAGGTATGGTCAGCCAGAAGTGGGTCTTACCAACAATTGCCCTTGTATTCGTAAACTCTGCAACACCTGTGATGATGATATAAGCTGAGAGTAATGATACATTTTGTAATAAACAGCAAGAATAAGCTAGATAAAAACTACTACCCTCTCTATGCCATCACATATAAAAGAGTTGGGGAAAAGAGATGACTGCTGGAAAGAATATACATCGAAGAAAAAGTAACCAAAGTGTGGAAGAATAAGCTCACATTTAAACTGTAGTTATTTTTATTTGTGTACATTATTCCATTCATTTTGTTGTATTGTGAATAAATTATCAAAATGTCATATTGACTGTTATTTTTTTGGTGGTGGTTCCTAATTGAACTGGAATTTCCATGTTCAGCAAATAAAATAATGATGATCCAAATATACATTGAACTTGCTAATAGTCATAGTTCTGAGATCATCAAAAGAAGAAATCAAACAAAGAATAACACTAGCATGGCAAGCCTTTGGCAGAGCGAGCTCAACCTTCAAAAATAAGATCCCATTAATCCTAAAAAGAAGGGTATATAACCAATGCATCCTCCCAATAGTCACTTATGGAGCTGAAACATGCAACCTAACCAAGAGACAAATCCTAAAATTGAGAACCATGCAACATGCACATGAAAGAATTATGCTGGGCCTCACATGGAGAGACCACAAGACCGCACAGTACATCCGGGAAAAGATAAGAGTCAGGGATATCATAGAATCCATTGAAAATCTCAAATGGCAGTGGGCTAGCCATGTTACAAGAATGGCGGAAAACCGATGAACATCACGACTCACAACATGGATCCCCCGAGATCATATGCGCAACCAAGGCTGGCAGAATATTAGATGGAGAGATAAGCTAGACAAGTTCAGGAAGTACTGGCTCCACGGCACCCATGATAGAGAAGTGTGGCGAAACTTGGGAAAGGTCTATGTCCAACGATGGACGTTAAAAGATTGATGATGATGATTGTTCTCCTGTCATTAATCATTGGAAGCTTGGTAAATTTACTTGATGCATATCCCAGTTCCAATTTGACATTGCTGAGGACAATCAAAGAATTTATATGAAACCCTGAGTTGAATTAATCTCAGTAAATTTCTCACAATGATTGAAATAGATTTTACTTGATTATGATATAAATAATAAATGAATTATTGTAACAACTTGATTAGGCTGTGCTTTTGTTCTACTTTGTTACATTGAATTTTTTTTATCTATATTGAATGCCTTTTAGTATTTAGAAAGTTGATTAATCTCTGTCTCTAGGGTTTCTCATTAAAATATGAAGTTTGTTCCAATTCAATTCCTAAGAGTTTCTTGAATGAAGTAGCAAACAAACCTTTGAAAGAGAACAACATAACTCTGAATTTCATTCTAGGGAATTCAAAAAGTAATTCAAGGGAACTAACTTCTGATTGAAATTACTTCCCTTGCACGTTTTAGTTAAATTTAAACAGTTTTATTTCAATGTTATTCACAAGAGTTCCATTAAAAAAATTCTTTTCATTTAGGAGTTCCACAGTGGTTACATGCGATCTAAGTTGTATAAGTAAAATGAGTAAAGATCTTATGGAAGAGAATTATGTGCACCTGACTTGATCTAGCCTTCCCTCTCCCATTTTTTCCTATTTTGTGTTTGTTACTTTGCAAGATAGTTTGTGTAACTGATACTTTCCATTCATAATATTCTCACTCTAAACGATAAACCATGATTGAGAGTATGAAAAGTGCATTAATCAAATGCATTTTTTGTGCTATGATTGAAAACAAGGATTTAGAAGTTGATTAGAATATTGAAATTCAGGAATTTTTTTTCAGTGAAAAAATATATTAACAAATGCTTTAATTAGATGTTCACTTTTTGAGTAGTATCTTTCATGTACTCTTCATCCGCTATAAAGGTTGAAAATACCTGAAACACTTTCAAGTCATTGTCTTCTTCTTCCTAGTAAGTAAATCAGTACTTTTGACTCTCAAACTGTTTAAAAGTATTTTGGTGCTGACTCATAAGTTTATTTTTGAGGGATATACTGTCCTTCACCAACTGGAACTGAACTAAAAACATACTCTCTGCTTGTATTGTTTTTTTGTTTTTTTTTCTCAAGGGTTTTTACATGTTGATTTTTTAAAAAAAAAAGTGTTTTCTGTATCAGATGATTTCAACTTGAAATATTTCTTTTTTGCATTCTTTTGTTTCTGAGATCCAGAAGTTTCCACCCAAGGGGTGAAGGGTTGTGGTGGTGGTGAGGGGGCACTGATTGGCTAATTCAAACAGTTGGAATATTGATCTTTTGATTCTGTTGGTATAGTTGAATTATTTTTCCTTTTTTAAAATAATCCAACTAGATGTATATTTGCTAATGTAGAGAAAAAAAGATTTTCAATAATATTCATAGTGTGTCTAAAAGTATATTCCTATCTTGAAAGGGGAATGAGATTTTGAAACTTTGTGAAAAAGGGGTGCGTAGACAAAAAAGGTTGAAAGCTTAAATGAGAAAACTGGTTAATTAGTTTCATTTGCAGGGTTGTCAGATTTGGCCAGGAGAAGTCATAAAAAAAAAGCTTCATCTAAGAGACATACTTAAAACAGGTATTAGCATTGGGTTTGGAAATCCAGTCAGGTTGGAAGCAGAGGTTCAATCTCAACACAGCTTGTTTGGAAGGTGGAGCAAAATAATGATACTGGTCATTGTTAATCTTGTGTCCTTTCCTGTCTTTTGGTAGTTGACTCCCATCTAGGCTAACAAGTAATGAGAAAACATTCTTACAGAATCTTACTTTATTTCTAAATAAAGTAAAGACAAGAACAACAAATTAATGGTTATTTTTTAAATAGTAACTAGTTCTGAATTGATGTTAACTAGAAGACAATCTGGTATGTGATATATTAAGATATTCACATGTAGATTGTTTAAAATGAAATTGTGACATGCAGTCGAACGTTAGGATATCATCAAAGTATATCCTCTAGTGATACCAATTAGAGTTGATTATCAACTCAGTATATTTGATAATCCATCCTTTAGCAATAGGATACATACTCTATATCATATAAATAATCAACATATTCTAAAGTTCCAAAAGTGATTGTGTAGTTTTTCTCCAAGTTCACTGAATCTTAGAAACTGTAGACTTGATACCGAATCTTTTTTCCACTTCCCAATTTTTATTGAATTTAATTTCAATCGATAATAATTATAATTTTTATTCGTTTCAGATTTAGTCAATATTCCAATAAAGACCCCCCCCCTGGAAATCAATTACATTCTCAGATAGCTAACCCTATATCTGTATAACTCGAAATGTTTGCAGCTTAAAGCTTGCCAATTAGAACTTCCTCTCAAACCATTAATAAAGGTGTTAACTTTCTATTGGAAATACCCTTACTGTGGTTTTTTGCCTAGTTCTCTACCATATCTACTGTTACCTTTTCCTCCTTTATTCTCTCTTTTTGCCTGAATGTTTTCCCCAATTTCATGGCAGTTTACACACCTAGTTATTACCAACTTAGCATGCTATCTTTTCCCAATATTTCTTGTTGGTAATTCCTACTGCTAATGCCTATCATTGCCAACAGTCAGTCAGCATCTAGCATGTTCACTAGGGTTTTTTTCTTTCTTTTTTTTCTCTTTGCTTCACTTCTACTTGTTGGCTATTGCAATTTTCTTAAAGTACTAACCGGGTTATTGTTAGAATTCATTGAAATATGATGATCTTGTGTCTCTCTTAGGAAGACAGTTGCATGTAGATACTACCATCATCAGTAGCATCATTTACCCTTGTAGTAGTATCCCCCAAGAACTTGTAGACTTACTTGCTTCTCCCCTGGCTGCTATTTATGGGCTGGTGTAAGTTACACCTGCTACTGGTGTGTCCTCTGTAGCAGAAGATAGGTAATATTCAACAGTGAAACAGTTTTTTTTAATCTACTCAGTAAGGTTATAATTATTATCTTCGTGTTTAATTGAAAGGGAACTAAAACTTTTTATGCTAAACAAGAAAAACTTGATTTTAGTCAACAACTTGGACATCAATAAAATTATTGATGATAATTATAGTTATCATATTATACATTTTTAAATATCTGCTACTCTTTTTTGTGTAGTATAATTAATTTTTAAGGTATTTTTTGTTGAAATATCAGAACTAAAAAATAGCTGCATTAGCTGGTGAGGATCAAATCAATGGCAAACAAAAAAAATCCTTAGCTAAAAAGAAGTCCAAACTTGAACTTTTTTCTGAAAAAATGCTTTTGCACAATTCTGAAGTATGTTAAAAGACGATATCTTTATCTGTAAATATCGAATGCTAACTATTTGGAATGTTATATCAATGTTGAATTGTTCATATTGTTTATTCCCATTGGATTTCAAATTAACTAAGCTTAAAAATCTCTTTAATATTTGCATGTATTTATCCATGATGCATTATCTAAATAGATGAATTGTCCTTTGTAAAGCATACATTGAGTTTATTTTCTTGTAAATACTTGGTACCTGAATGATTCTTGAGGTGCATGAGTAGATTCAATTTTTAAGTCTGTCAAGCATAGAATCTTTCCATTATACAATTTTACAATTCATGTAAGTGTACATTTCTTTTGTTGTAAAGTGTATATTTTTTAAAAGTATTTTGGATATGCCTCCTCCACTTATTACAGTATGAATTCCAAAGTTGAATCTGACTGCTGCATCACATTCTTTGTTTTTCAGTTGACACAAAATCTCAAATTCTGCAAAAAGCCAACTGATTTTCTATTTTTTAATTTTTTTTCAAGTATTTATTCCTTACGCGGAATTCAGAAGTGCACTCTGACCGGGAAAAAATTTAGATATTTTTGTACATCATCATCAGTCCTTTGTCTGTCATTGGACATAGAACTGGAGAAAGTAGATCACTACATCTACCTCGGACAACGAATCTCCATGAGACCTTCAAAAGAAGAAATCAAGCGAAGAATCACACTGAGATGGTGAGCCTTTAGGAGAGCAAGCTCCACCTTCAAAAATGAGATCCCATTAATCCTAAAAAGAAGGGTATATAACCAATGCATCCTCCCAATAGCCACTTATGGAACTGCAACATGCACATGAAAGAATTATGCTGGGCCTCACATGGAGAGACCACAAGACCGCACAGTACATCCGGGAAAAGACAAGAGTCTTGACATAATAGAAACCATTAAAAATCTCAAATGGCAGTGTGTTGGCCATATTGCAAGAATGGCGGACAACCGATGGACATCATGACTCATGACTTGGATCACCTGCACAACCGAGGCTGGCAGAATATTAGATGGAGAGACGAGCTAGACAAATTCAGAAAATACTGGCTCCACAACGCCCATGATAGAGAAGTGTGGCGAATCCTGAGGAAGGCCTATGTCCAATGACAGACGTTAAAAGATTGATGATGATGATGATGATTGGACATAGACCCTCCTCAAGATTAGCCACACCTTTTTGTGGATGTTGTAGGGCCAATATTTTCTGAACCTAACCAGTTCGTCTTGCCATCTCATTTTGCTGGTCTCCAGTTCCGTATTAGATCTCTGGGTATCCATGTTGTGAGACGTGATATCCATTGTTTGTCTGCCATTCGTATGATATATCCAGCCCATTGCCATTTGAGTTTCCTAATGGTTTCTATGATATCTTGGACTCCTGTTTTTTCACTAATATGCTGCGCTGTCTTGTGGTCTTTCCATGTGATGTAAGGCATAATTCTCTCATTTGCGCATTGCATGGTTCCATGTTTGAAAGTCAGTCTTTTGGTTAGGTTCTATGTTTTAGTCTCATAGGTGACTAATGGAGGATGCATTGGTTGCATACCCTTCTTCTCAGGACAAATGAGATTTTCTTGTTCTTGAAGGTTGAGCTTGCTCTACCAGAGGCTTGTCATCCTAGAGTGATTCTTTGCTTGATTTCTTCTTTTGAGGATTCCATGGAAATTTGTTTTCATATGTAGATGTAAGGCTGATAAAATTCTCTTTGCTAATGATATACCATGCTGTCTGTGCAAACATAGGGTTTTTGTAGTATATATTGGAAAGAATTTTATTTGCATATGCTAGAATAACTTTACTTTTTGGCCTAACTTTTGCACAACTGATACAAAATGATAAGATGTATTCGCAGAAAGCTGATATAATTCCCATCCCAATGATATCATGCCATCTGTGAAAATATTGAATTTTCTGCCCCCACCCCAAAAGACGACATCAAATTGGTGGCGATCTTGAAAAATGACATGATAAAATTTCCTTGAGGAGGAATGTTGAAAATCCAATGATATCCATGATACCAAATTTAGCCAGTCACAGCATTCAATTTCAGGTCTAATGCTAATTTGACTGGACTCATGGCGCAACATCTTTGATACAGTGGCCAACATGAAATATTTTTCATCTTTTTATTCAGGCCACCAATTCACTTCAGAAATGTAGATCTTTATTATAGAAAGCATACTTGATTTCTATCTTAGACAAATGTATTATTATTATTGATTTATGAAGCCAGGAAATAGAAATCTTACAACATAAATTGAAAAATTGTAAGATTTTAAATAAATTCCTAGAATGGTTGTTGGTCACAAATGTTGCTTTGGGTCTATGCTTGCCTATATCTGTTCTAAATAAAACTTTACAACTTATCGTAACGTTTTCTGAAATGAATTAAAAAAATCTTTTATGATAGTTTACTATTGGAAACCTGGAGAAATTTCTATATTCTAGATCAGTGGTTCCAAACTGGTTGGGAATCCCCCTTTCCCCAGGAGGGAATTTAGGTAGTCCAAGGGGGTAATGAGGCTATTAGATGAAAATGAAATTTGCGGTGAATGTATTTGACTTAAGGGTAGTAGTTATTAACCTCTATGAAAAAAATCTTGCAACTGAAATTCAGTAAGAAAAACTAATCTTATTGACAATAGTGGGGAATGACCTTGAAAAGGTCAAGAACCACTGTTCTAGATTATAAACTATTTTATTATCTGTTGATAGAAGTATTTGAGTCTTATAAAAAGGTAGGAAAGAGTGCACTTGCCTCACTTCAGCCTTGCAGAGCTTATCTTATGTAAAGCGTCTTCAGAACTGATGCTGTTTTGGGAGGGAAACCTAAAAATAAATCAAATTTATCAGCTGACATTTAGAAAATAGATCATGCTGTATTTAGTTGTATCCATTTTTCTTTTAGAGGAGAAGTACTTTCTTATTTTCATTTTGTCTTCAACTAAATTCGGTAACCAAGCCCATAATGCATGCATTTTATATTCATCTTTCATAATTAATAATACAATTATCTGTATTTGTTTTGAGTAAACAGTGAAAGTCATATTGAAGGTAATGCAACAGTGTATACATTTGGTGTTCGGGTTTTTAAAATATAGGTGAAGGGCTGAGAAATTTTCAAATAAGATTAAGTCTTGATGATAATCAGTGATGTAGTGATGAAAAAAATATTTGAGGGAATAGAAGGCTGACTGTTATAATGAAGACAGATCTGGTGAATGAAGCAAGCCCTTAGACTTTGATTGGATGGGGATTTGTTAAGGCAGCTAGACTGTACTTTCAGTTAATTTGTGGTAGAACTATACCACTGATGCTAATACAACATATTTATTTTCTATAAATAGGCACATGAGAAACTAATGGTCTTTCACAATTTTTTTTCACAAATATTTTCTGACATTAACACCATTTCTTTACTTAAAGGAATAAGTTATTCCATAAGTCTACAGTGTATGCAGGAGGACTATCATTTAATACAACACTAGATAGATTTTGATCTATCATTTAATTGGGACTTACTTGAGAAGAAACTAGATTTAGCATTGGGGTAGATAAAGCAAAAATGGGCGCTACTGATAGTCAAGTTATCCTATCGTAAACTTTATTATACACTATTACCACTCAGTTGATATCCATCAAAAGTTATATGAATTGATTTCTGCAAGTTGCTCATTATTATTACTAGTTAATACCCATGAAAAAATTTGAGACATGTTTGAATCCCTATGAAACTAATCTATAAGAAAAAATAATAGCTAATTTGTTTCAGGAGAGTCTTTAGTTTCATATGGTTGAAAGCAGGTACTTTTATCAGCAAAAATTCTACTTCTGAGTAAGTCCAGTGCAAACCAAGAAACTCACACTGTTCATTATAGAAATATGAGAATTTTTTTTTTGATTGAGCAATATTTCACTTTTTTGTTACCGATTACATCTCTATATAACTGTCCACATGATATCACAAATTTTTCAATAAATTTCTTTTGAATTATATGCTGGGGTAGACAATAGGCTATGAGAGAACTGATTGAATTTCGGAGTGAATCCTTGCACAGTCACCTCCCCTGGGTTATGTTTAAACCACATAATATTGCCAAAATTTCATGACTGTTTATACAGTCTCCAAACGTCTGCATATCTGTTAGGCATATATTTGGACATTGCTCTATGAAAGTTATCTTTTCATATTCTCCACAAAAGAATTGGGGAAAGGGTATTTGTATATACAGACAAGGTTTCTTTCTGTCTCTATAGAAAATGGAATGACACTGAAGTGACCTCAGCATGGGAAAAGCGTAACCCCCCTCTTGGCTTTGCTTATGTTGTTCAAAGGAAAGTCCAGCACAATATGTTTGGCTGCTGGAAGGATATCAAAGTTGGCATTCTACCACCCAAGGGAACTCTACTCTCTGCTTTGAAATCAAAGTTGTCTCTCTCCTACACTGGTTGCCCTCTAAAGAATGGAGGCCTTTGTCTGCCCTGCTATTTTACCTGTAGCTAGGAATGGAGAGATGGTTTTTGTATAGTATGATAATAATGTCTTTTTCAGAGGGATATGGGACCTGGAAAATTATAATTATGACTTGGTATTATATACATTTTGTTTTGTCCATGGGAAAGGAAATACTTGGTGTTGTTGGCCTAGAGACTGATAGCAGTGCAGCATCTACTGTCTAGAGTTTTGAGAGAAAAACTCCATTGCAGCTTTTGTTGGTGTACTCTGCATTTTGTTCAGAATGTACTGTCACTTCTCTGTTTGTGTCTTCTCTCTTCTTCCCACCAGCCCTTCTCTTCTTGCTTGTTTGGATACCTGTCTTGATTGCAAGTCTCCATCTACTGGGTTGATGTTGCCTACCTGCCTGCCTATAGGCCTTGTTTGAAAATATCTGTGTAACAAATAACAGGCCTTTCAGCAGGTCTAGGGCCAGTGACAAGCTCTCATACAACACACCCTTGGGTATTTGTCTGTCCTGAATACAGTTGACATGACCAAGTTATTGCAAGCACCTTTTGGTGAACAAGACATACAAGTTTGGAAAACCCCTTTATGCCTGAATGTTTTTGAGATGTGGTCTTTTTAGATGATGCGCTGAATACTCTTAAGACAGATGGAAAGCATTGGGTTTGCATTCATTGTGCCATAAAGCAGCATGCCAAGCATGCAGGCCGGGCACACCCTCAACTTTGTTTGTCATCCACAAAGATTGTCTCAGACCTTTAATAGGTGGGCAATTACTGTTGCATCCTAACCACTTTGTATGGTCAGCTCTGTGTCCAGAGAAATGCTTGATGTTGTGGGGCTAACATGCATACAATCATGCTTGAGATCCATGTACACTGAAGTTTATGCTAGAACCTAATGAACATCCTTGTTACCATTTGAAACAAATTCAACTTTGAAATAGCTGATGACTTTTTGAAATTTTTTTAATCAATTTTATGATGTTAAGAATATTACATCTCTATTTACCAGTTTCATAAGAGAAAGATGTAAAATGTAGTTCATACACTCAGCAAATTATCTCAAAATCATGAACCACATACATCAGGTTTTTGGCTTAGGCCTTTAATGACATAATTCCTGTAAGCCTGAGTATTTGAATCCATTTACATTGGTGACTCTTGCAGAAGAATGCATTGGCAAGAATCCATTTCCTCTATTGTCTACATGCTCTTTTACTGAAATGGCAATAGCTTCTGAGAGAAATATCTGGAAACTGAGCCACAAAAAAATGAATAGCTGCTTCAAATTATGTTTGAACTATTTTTTTCTTCAAGGAAAATTACTGTTTGTCATTTTAAGTATAAACAGTTGATTATATTCTTGGGTTATAAAAAGTATAAAATAAAAATAGGAAATGAAAATTTTAATTTGTCTCATCACTTGAAATATATAGCAAAACACAATTTATATATATGTATAGAAATAAAATTTAATCTTTTATTATTACTACTGCCAGCAAAGTTGAAGTATATGTATTACCAGAGTCTTTCTTGTCTTTCTATTTGTCAACATGATATCTCCAAAAAGGAGGGCAATGGGCTAGAGAAGTTATTGAATTTTGAGGTGGATCCATTCACTATTACCTTCTTTACGTCTTTGCTATATTTTAATGTGATAGTGACGTTGGCAGAGGTATGCACTCTGAGTGCATTCTAGTTGATTTGTGTGTTATGTATGGTTACACATAGGAAATCTTTTTAGAAATCTTTTTTATGGATATATAAATCCATAAAAAGATTCTAAAGAAAATTTCCTTTACTAATGGAAAACTCAAATTTTTCCTTTTTATGAAATTCTTTTCGTGTCTTCTAAATCTTTATTTAATTTGGTTTCTAATTTTTTAGATTTAGACATACTTTATTTTTTATGTCTAGATTGATAAAAACAGATGAATACAGTCATCCCATGATACATCAGTTTGTAATATAAGGTGAATGGATGGTGGATCCCAACATTTTCACTTATATTTATTATCTCTCACTCTTCCAGAAAACCTCAAATGAAAACATAATTTCTTTAAAAGACTTGATGACCAAAATATCAAATTTTACTGATTCTCATTTAACATATAATTACATGTCGCTTAACATAATTTTTTAATTCTATCAAAACTATGCCTTCACTGGTGAACTTCTTTTGGCACTCAAAACTTTTCATTGATCGGGGTTCAGTTATATGTTTGATACGTTTCTTAGGCTTGGGACTAAAGCAGGTCTAGTTGAGTCTGTGAAGTAATTTCTGGCTTCATTCAAGAACAGTAATCTAGAAGGAAGATCATTTCAGTTGGTTGATAAAAAGTAATCTAAAAAAATTTCTCTATTTTACACCAAAGTGTTTAGGTTTCTGAACAAAATGTTATTGATACATTTTTCGATGCAGCAATACTTTTAATAGTGCAGTTGATTTATAAAATTTGTGTGTACTGTTCAAAACTGCTCTGTGTAAGGTTTTGTTTTTTTCTCACCTACTTAATTTCATTTGGTTATACAGCACTACTTTAACTGTACTACATCAAGGTATTGCTGTATATTACTTTTGTATATTTCTATATATTTCTAACATTAAATGAAATTTGATTTATCAAATATTTTTGCTTATGGATGGATGGATATATATATATATATATATATATATATATATATATATATATATATATATATATATATATATATGAATGACTGGTAGGACATGTGCCCAACACATCATTTTTAGGAAGTTTATATTTTCACCATTTTCAAAGCTACAATGCACAATTTTTATTTTAATTTTTATTTTCTACATTGATTCATAGTAACCAAGCTTAGAAAGTTGAGCATAGTAACTCTAAAAATAATGAAAATATCAGTTTTTAAAAAAAGATGGTACTGTGGGCACTTATCATGTACAGCCACTCATATGGTATTGGCCATTGCTGCTTGTTTATTTCTGCTTCTGTTGTTCCCTATTTGTTTGTGCATTCCTGAATGGATGCTTTTGATGACATAAACATATATACAAGAGATATTAGCTTAATCTTTGGCAGCTGGATCTTATTTTCTTTTATCAAATTTGATTTCTATAGACCAAATAAATATTTGTAATATTTTTCTTTACAAATAGGCTAATAACCTGGCCACATGCCAGATATACAATAAAAAGAGCTCAGATATATGGCCTGCCCAAGTACATATGACCTTCTCATGTAAATGATTTTAAGATTTTGGCATCCTCTACTCTAATACATTGTAGTACGTATTGAGGTTTAAGTGGTTAGAAAAAAATCATGGCATTTCTACACCTGAGAAAAGACCGGTTATTATGTTTTCCAAATGAATATTTATGGAGAGTAAGACAAGAACAACTATATATAGTGAATGAAAGTAAACAATGTCTTTGGGCACCTTTGGGCTTTGTTCAATTTCATAGAGTTGATATTGCTTTGAATTTATAAGAATCTCTAATTACAATTGAAGAAATCAGTCAGTGTGTATGCACTGTGATTACTGGACAATTGGTTGTTGTATGAAGTTGGCATTCACCAGATAGATTAATCAGCACTCAAGGCAGTGTTGAATGTGAAGTTTTGGGGATAATTCTTGAGAAACCTAATGAAAATAAACAAATAATTATAGATGATAGGATTTTCTTCATAGTTTCTATTAATTATTTTTCTGGACTCCGCTCTTAAGAATTATCTAAATTTAAATGTAAAATAATTGGCAACCCTGAAAAGTAATTGAAATGCTTCAAAGCCATAGTTTTGTGCAACAAACAGAAAATTATTTTACATGACAATGACAATGGCTGCACCACTCCATAAAGTTTGGCCTCTTCCAAACATGCACCTTTTGGAACTGGCACCACCCTAGTTTTGAAGTGAGAACTTTGTGTGTATAATTGACAAAAATTGTGTTGCTAATGAAAAATTGTATATATTCATTTAAATCATATAATATAGATCTGTATTGATGAAAGAATTTAAACATATTGTAAAAATGACTTGAAAATGTTCTAAGATTATCTAAGCACACAAACTTTTTGCAAAATTAACTCATTGATAACATGATCGTATTTGATTTTACCCAACTGAAGTAGAACTTGTTTCTTACATCTAAGGTTTTAAACATCAGCCTTTGAACAATTATCTATACATATCAAGACCAGTGCCATCAAGTGCTGGTTTATTTGTCTCTTCAGCTCAGTGTCACAGTGGAAACAAGATTTATGCTTCTCCTCTTTGAAGCTGATTAGAGAGTAAGATGTATGTGGATGATTGCTGAGGGTTTGTATAAATGGAAACCTCAGTTTTACTCTCTTCCTCTCTGATTGAAGAGTGAATCTTATTTGACTGACTGCAGAAGCTTTCTGTGAGGACTTCTAGCCTGATCATACACCCTGTGGGCAAAATTTAGAAATCTAGCAATTTCTAATTTTTTGACAGGTCTAAAGAATACTGAATTCCTGAAATCAAATATTCAATTAAAACATTCAGAAACATTAATCTATTCATAGATAACTGGGAAAATCCTGCAATTTTTTCTTTTCTTTTCAGGAAAAGTTATCTAAACATCATTTTCAACTGGAATACTATGGAAGCATTGCATTAAAAAATCTCCCATATTTTATGTTCTGTTAAAGTACATATCAGACTTCTAGTAAAACCCTTTCAAAAGCGGCAATTGCTTCAGCAGTTTGATTAACTTGAAAATATCTTGTATGAGTGAATGGAAAGCAAAATATTCTCAGTATTTGCAATGGCAAATTTTTTCCATTGATTTCCTCCCACACCTCGTTATGCCTCATCACATCCTACTCTGTAATATTTTTGCATTGACCTTTTAATTAGCCTTATTTCCTCTTGTTGACTCTGATTGGAGAATGAATGAGGGGGTGGAGATGCAGTAAAAACGTTTAATTTAGGGAATGAAAATATCCCAGCTCATAGATTTTTTTACAATTAATAAAAGGAACAGCAAAATAAAAATGAAGACACTCCAGAAAACCTGAGGAAAAACTTCTCACTAACTGTAAATAATTGGAACACCCAAGTGGATTATTACCCAAATATACTGGAAGCAAATACAGTTAACTTGGAGAACAAATATAAAAAGTTCATAAAACAGATGTAAGACCCAACCCAAAAAACATAAGTGCAGAGGCAAGCTATAAGCATGAATATGTGCATCATCTACTTACTTAAAAAAAACAAAAAAACTTCAGCTGTAAATTTCATGTTAGTGACAAATACATTGAAGCTTGACAGGCCAAGATTAAATAGTACAAACTGATTTGAAAATCTCTCATTTGTGCCTTGCCTCCTCTGTCTGGTGGACAGGTAACATTCCTGCAGAAGGAGCTGGACACTTTTTTGAAGTAATTTTTTTTTTTTTTTTTTTTTTCCACAAATGAATTCTTTTGCACCACATTACTCAGGTTTTTCTTAGTCTGGCCAAATATGTCATCTCAGCAGTGACTCAGGAAAAGTATTGATTGAAATATATACATATGTTCTGCATAATTTCACTACTTATCTAGAGGTTATTGGAGACAATTTTGCTACATACCTAGAGATCAGGGTTACACTAAAGTGGAAAGCTCTGATCTAATAATATAGCAGAATGCCAAATTGGGGCTAGCCACTATATCTGTACAACAAACCATACACACTGACCAGTTTATTGATAGCATCTACTCCTATGCATCCTTTCAGCTCTCTTGAGGTTTCTTTCAGCTTTGGAGTAACATCAAATAGATATTTGCTTGTACTCTCTGATCATGTTTTCTTCAGAAAATCTATCTGAACTGACTTTGTTTAATACATTCATCCATGTATCTTTGATCTTTCAAGCTGAATTTTGAGTGAACTCATCTTGACGGTATTTTTCAGTGGATTCAGTAGAGTTATCTTGACTAGGAGTTGACTCAAATCATCAACGGAAGAAAAGGAAATGAGAGGTTTCAAGATAAGGCAGAAGCAGCATCTGCACAGATTTGGCACTCTTGCACTGACATAACCAACAAAGCCTGTTGGTATAGTGAGGTACTGCTGAGGTGCCTGGGTTAGTGGTAATGATGCTTTTGTCCTGAAACCATGCCTAACCCCAGGGTAATCATCTGATGAAGACTTTGTTGGTGGCATTGTTGATGTTTTTGTAGCAGTAGTTTTGTTTATCTATTTATGATAGTTGTAGATTTTATGGAAAGTAAGAATAAAAGCTTAAAGTTAGGCTTTTTCTGTGATGGATTAGGAACTGTCTATCAAAACTATCAACATAGGTTTCATCAGTTTTAAAGTTGGTCCTGCTGGCTATGTATTATAGAGTTGAATAAGTTTTCATCAAGATTATGCTAATGTAGATGTTTTGGATTTAATTTTGATGCGGTATCTGAGTATAAAAATTTTCATGTAAAGTTTAGTCATTGATGATGACAATGATGATGGTATTATTATTAATAATATCATTATTATTATTGATATCATTATTATTGATAGCATTATTGATATTATTAATATTATTGTTGATGTTATTGATATCATTATTGTTGATGTTATTGATATCATTATTGTTGTTAACTAAATCCTGAACTTCTGGATAAAGTTCTATGCCAAAGATGAACAGGCATGGCTCGGTGGTAATTTCCAAAGTATCCCTGCTGCATTTCATTTTTTTTTTTTACACTGGTGTTTACTATTCCCTCCCCCCTACTCCTTCACCTACAGTTGTAACTAGGATTTAAAATTTTCTACTTAATTTTGATATATTTTTTTTTAACTGGGTCCTTCTGGTATATTGAGAGAAATTAAAAAAAAAAAATCCTAAATCCCAGCTCTTCCAGAAAATACAATAATTAGGGTTCTATAATTAATGGAAAATTTGTGTCTGATCATTGTCTGACAACATTCAGTTCTCTGTAAATTGAGTTTTATAGCGATCATTCTTGAAACAAAATGCAAGAAAAGTAATTTATTCCTCGATCACTACCTTTGTCCAATTTTTTTAATTGATCACCCCAACACATGTTGCCAAAAGATATTGGTCATGTGACAATCAAGTGAGTGACTAATGCCCCCCCCCAATCTTTTTTTCTTATTTTCCTCCCATTTTTTCTGCCGCTGAGCCAAACCTGTAAATACTAGCAGCATTTCTGTAGATTAGCCAGTCTGTAGCATAGTTATTTACTTACTAGATTCTTTTGTCTTCCTTCTAAAAATTTATTCAAATTTTTTTTGAGTACAACTTGGATACTTGTTTTCCTTTCAATATGTAAAATTTGCATTGTGTTAATGGCGTACTTCAAAGAGCCGTATTCAATTTTTGAAAGCACTATCAGACGTTTTAAAGAGAAAATCTTAAAAACCTTCAAGTGCTTAGAATTAATGTCCCACTCAGTTTATTTTTAATGTTTTTGATTTGTTGTTTTGTTTTTTGTACTGAAGAATTTGCTATCTAACATAGAAGCCACAAAAATATAAAAGCTCTAATCAAAGGTTTTACCTTTAACATTCAGTGTCAAGAGAAAGATCTCTAATCAGCAATCAGCATTTCACATTGCAATTAGTTTCAATTTTAAAACTTTTGATTAGCAAGTATTGAGTGAATCATCATGGTATATCTTTGCATGCAAAATCTTTTTGCTACCAGATTTTTTCGCTTTCCTCTAAAAATATTTTCAGTTTGAAGATTTTTTTTTTTTTTTTTTGCTTGATTTTGATTCTCCACCATTATGTTTAAAAAAATTTTTATTCTCTAGCTAGGTGGGATATATGGCATAATCCGGGGAAAATAAAACTTCTAATCTTAACACAGGAAAGCAAAAGGTATTCTATAGAAGTCTCGAAATTGAATTGGGAAGTCCCTTCCCCTCACGATTGCTCCCCTGGTAGATCCACACAGGCTAGTGTTTATCCTTGTGCAGCAGAATTTTTCTCATAACAGAATTCAAGTACTCACTTTTGGCATTAGCACTTTGCATTTTAATAATAAACATTGGATTTTAATTGTGCCCAAGTTCTATTGATTATATTCTTTTGCTCTAAGAAAGACATGTTCTTTGTCAGGTTATGGTCAGATTCTTTATAAACAAATTGTGCCAAATTGGCATAAGCACATAAGGAAAGCCTACGCCATACAAATTGACTATCTATTTTTTTTTTTTTCCAAACTTCTCAAAAATGTGTACTGTAGGTAAATTGAGACCGGCTGATTTTGAATGTGCTTTATTCTCTTTGCAATGTGTAGTTCATGACTTGAAGGGGTACGAACATTTCTATATAAAAACCCTACTACCTACCCAATTATATAGATATGAACTTCAGAAAGTTGCTCTTTTTCTTTTAACTGGTCAGCTCACAATTATAATTCTGGAAGACCCGTTTTCTTATTCATTTTTTTAAATTTCTTAACTTACTGGGGCATTGGATGATGAGGGGTTGTTAGTTAGCTCTTAGGAAACAAGGTGTAAAGGGGGTGCAAGTATTGAATGTTAATTCAATTTTCAATATATAAATTTTGACTGATAAATATGTTCTTCTGAAGAATGTTTTTAGTCTTGGACAGCACTTGTACTTAGTCTTGTCCATTTAAATCTTGGATTCAATATTTTTAGTCTCTGTTTTTATAATTTGGATCTCTTGGTTGATCTAGCTGACCATCCCATATGGAAATCCATCTGTCTCGAATGGACCATTATGACCAGTAACTAAGTGGAAATTCTAATTATCGTTTATTTTTTTTATGCTCCCCATCACTTAAAAAATCTTTTCATTCTTTTGTTTCTGCATTTTCTGTTTGTAACAATCAACTGAGTTTTCTGCTCTTCTATTAAATCTCTCTTAGTTCTGAGTTGATATCTTTTTTCAATACAAATGCTTTCTGTGATTAACTTATTCAAGTTAACTTTGCAATTGTTAAATGGCAACAACCAAATATAATATGCAAGAAAAAGAGCATTTATGTTAGTTATCGTTCATCGATTAATTCAGATTAGTGTCCTCATTTTGGTTGTTATCACCTCAGTGTTTTGGCCATTGTACTCTCTGGTTTCCTTCAGGTATTTTTTGTACTTGGTAACTCTCTCAGAAATTTGATCCAAACTTTTTAATCAATCCACTGTTTCGTAAGCTGAAATTCTGTTTTGACTTGATTCAGGAGATCCAGAAAGAATTGTAGGAAGTGCTCAAGACATCCGGGGATATATGGAATTGTGGAAAAATTGCTGGGACTGCTGTATACATACTCGAGGGGAATACTTTGAAGGCAACTGGAAACTAGGAGCAAGCTTGAATTATTTCTCAGTAATGTTCAAATTACTGGAACTTTTGCACCTTGTGTGTGTACTCACACACATGTGAACAGTTTCACATGCATTAAAGTATTCACTCTGTCAAACTTTTTCCTTTTTAGGCAGTTAAGAACATTTGCTATATATATGATTGCATGTGAAGCCTAATTTAGCTGAATCAATGCATCAAATAAATCAAGATCTTCAAGAAAGAACTTGGGCAATACAACAACTTGAGAGTTGATCACAAAGTTTCTGCTCAGCGCAGAGAAATAGACATTTGAAAAGCATTTAACCTTTAGAACTGTAAGGGGATCAATTGCACTGAATTGTGTAAGCCAATTCACAGTTGACCAGCTAAGAAGTGGTGTATCAATTCTGACTACACATCCCTATCATCCCAAATCATTTAGCTGTAATGTGCAAAGTCTTGAAACTTGGGTGCTGTTCTCACTGATAGGTGACACAATACCATCACAAGCGATGAAAAGTGATACCTGTTTATCAAACACAGCACACAAATGAAGTTGGACAGACAAGTACCATGTCAGAATTGCATTATAAAACAGGTTGATTCATTCTTAGCAGTGATACCTGTAGGCGCTGTTAAATAGAAATTGCACCATCATAACAAAACTATCATTGCAGAAGTGTAGTGCAGACATTTGCTAAGTGTAACTTATTATAATCCACTAAATATATGTCTGTGATGGGCCCTGGAGCAGACTTTTAGCTAGTAAGCTTTTGAAATTCTTCTTCCCAAATGATTTCTAGTGAGGGGTTGGTTCAATTTCTGTGTTCACGCTCTCCTCTATAACAATCTAATTTCCAGATAATACTAACAGTCTGAATCTGCTAACCGTATACGGCCACTAAGTAGCAAAAATGGGGAATCATAGCCATATGTATAGAATTAAGCTACCTCCAAAAAAAAAAAAAAAAAAAAAAATCACTTTTGATTTCTTATTAGTGCTAATAATCCTTCTGCATAAACTGGTTTTCAGGTTTTTACACAAATCCACTTGTGTGATTATATAATGTTTTATAGATAACCCATGAAAAACAGGTGCAGTTGAGATGAGAAATTTTGTATTTCCATCCAGATACTATTGTGATTTGGGTCTCTACTTTTACAATATTTTAAACATTTTTTTCATCATTATCATATCAGTCTATGATAGATTACCTTTCTATAAATTGATAGGGAAAGAAATTAATTCACCGTTGTATCGAAGGAAAAAATAGGTTAAAAACGAACAGTAAATCAGTTTTTAGTAAGTGTATGGCCTTTTGCAGATGTATTTTCTCTGAGTGGTTACTTGTTAATAGATGTATTCTGTGATGTTTTGCTCCCAATCTATTGATCCATTTGCTCATCCTTATCTGTTTTTTCCGATCTCAATTTACTTTCAATCCTTATTTTTGTAAAAGAATCACAGTGATGGGGTGTGCGTGTGTATGTATGTATGTGTGTGTGTGTGTATATGTATATATATATATATATATATATATATATATATACACACACTCACATGTGTACAAGAAACAAACTGTTGTCAGGGTTCTATAAGTATTTATTGTATCTGCTAAAATAGTTTCTATTGCAATTTCCAAGTAATTTATTATTTATTGTGGTCTTCAACCCAGCAGTTGAATGGTTGCATAACACCGTTTTGGTTTTTATGTTTAATTAATAACCTTTTTATTACCATTTCTGAAAAGTTTTCTTTTCTTTGATGAATGTCATTCTATTTCTTGTTTGTTTGTGCGTGAAAGATTTTCATACTTCTTCTTGTAATTATTTGTTTGTTTTTAATTTTCCTTTTGAGCATTCCTTTTTATCTCTAGTGATATTTATTAATCTTTTTAAAACATTGATCTAAAGTCTATTGTATGAAAATCTGTTATATCTTGATCATCATGGAATGTTCATGAATAGGTTATGAAAGACAATCTTTTTTTTTCAATTTTTCATTATTAGCAATGTATCACTTTATATTTCGTAGTGTGTTGTAATTCTTCTTGCACTGCCCAATATGATATGCTATATTTTACCTTCAACACTGAAGATTCTGATCTTTTAAGGTTCTTGAAGAACTTCGGTGTTGAAGGTAAAACATTGCATATCATATTTCAAATCATCTCATATGAATATTTATATCTACTTGAAATTCGATGTTGTTGCATGTATTTCTAGTTAGGTGCCAGAAGTAATTTTTGAAACAGTTGATATTTTCTTGCTACTCTAATAGCTGCTAATCATATTTAACTAAAAGGTTTTTACATTTTGAGTTGGTTCCCAAATTATTGCCTTCATCCTCTTTACATTAAGGTACTTAAGTTTCCTAACTGATAAGAACTTGTGTGTGTGTGTGTGTATACCAACAGAAAAAGATGTTTAGGCGCTGCCATTTTTTTCCCAATGATCAGGATTACCTGCTGTGATTCATTTATAAATCTGTACATACTGAAGTACAGTCATATATAAGCACTGGCAAGTGTAGGTGGGCATTTTTATGTACTTATATTCTATAGCAGAAGTTCACAACCAGATTTTTAAGTTACGAGTGGGGATTGGATCAGTTTGGTAGCCAAACTGTTGGAATATTGATCTCTCTACAAACTACAATTTTGGAATGCACCTTTTGAGTCAGTCAGTCAGTGGAAGTGGGTGGCGGAAATGACCCTCTGAAATGTGGCAAAAAGGTTGAGAACCACTGTTCTATAGAGTCTCAACAACTAGCATTGCTCTTCATGAAACGATTTGGATTTCATCTTCACTCTTTTTGAAAATTCTGTTGAAAATCCTAATTTCTCAGTGGTATAATTATGAGTCAGAAATAGTCTAATCTCTTTCCAATAGATTGTGATGGGAAAACTTCTTTTGTACTTGATTATTTTCTATTTTAGTTTTGTATAGAACTAGTGGAACATTGTCCATAGTTTCTGCATTAGATGACTCACCTCCCTCCACCCCCACTTAAGCAAGGGTATTCAAAAACCTGCATGTATATTGAACAGAAAGTAATGCTTCAGTTTAGTATAATAGTTATTTCGTGGATAGAATCCTCTCTTGAAAAATAGGAAAGCTTTTCCCCTAGGTCCACCAAGTATACATGCACCAAAACTCTGCCAATGAACTTGAAGTAAGAGGTTCAGTTTCAGTAAATAGAACTCTACCTTCTCTAAAAACTTTGAAAATAGTTTTTTGTAAAAGCAGATAATTAGTCCTTCCTCTAGGTCCATTAAATTTAGTTGAACTGCATCAATGTTCAAGTGGGGAGACAGAGCCAGTTGTTTTATATTAATGATTGTGTAATGTAGTTAACACTGGGTTTGAACCAATTCTTGGATCTAATTTTTGGTAAATTTTTTTTACCACTCTTCCATCATCAACTACCATTCAAATCCAAGTAAATTTTTTAGTTTAACTCTGCTGAAATTGTGATCCCTTGTATATATATATATATATATATATATATATATATATATATATAAACAATTTCTATTTTTCTCCATAATGCTCATGTTAGTCCACAAGATATCTCCAGAAGTGATTAAATTTTGGGTGAATCCATGCACAATTATTTCCTCAGGCAATTGGGTCGTCAAAAGTAATTGCTCTCTGAATGCTTTCTAATTATTGTTGTTTGTAGAGCAACATTACATTATAGTGATAAGTTAGATGGATACCAAGTATACCGAGATTTAATTTGAAATTCATTCCTACTTAGAATTATTCACAGGGTTAGATATGATTGTATGAATTGTACATCTATGAAAGTATAGTTTAATCATTATTACAGGTTGAATGTCCCTTATACTGAATGCCTGGGACCAGAAATGTTTTGGATTTTGGAATATTTGCACATGCTTAATGAGCTCACACTCAACATTTATATCCAGTTTCTCCATTAGCTTGACTTTCTATGTCATAGATTGACGAACACCTTCTCTTTTCCCTATGACTGTTACTCATAGTAACAGCAACCTTTTTGACATTTTCCTAAGTATGGCTGTATGAATTAGGGAATAAGCATAAGAACAAAACTGATGAATGCATGTGTTGTAAATAGTTTTGCTTTTGGAACATCTCTGAGTTTGGGATAAGGGGTACACAACCTGCATTGAACAATAGTGTTCATAACGATTTTTCTGTTGACACAGGTTTTTCTTCTTAACTGGAGTTCTGTTAATGTTTGTATGTCTTAACCCTATCAATGTCATGGCTGCTATTTACATTGATGCTGCTATAACATAATCATTAACACTCAATTAACTGACAAATTGTCAACTCAATTAATGCCTGTAAATGTTTTATTTGTATTTCCTATGAATAAAATATGATTGATTTTATTTTTCTTTGTAGGTAAGTGGTCCGACAGCGCTGAACAAATCAAAGGCTGTGAGTCGACTTGAATTCAGTATTGGTGATGTTGATTTTCTTCTGGCATCTGGAATTTATTTCAGTTCATAAATCTCTAGTTTCAACTTGATACATTTACCAATTTTTTCTACATAACAAAGTATTGAATTTTTTACCCCCCCTCGTTTTCCTCCTCTGTCTTTTCTCCCCCTCTTCCTCTCTCTCTCTCTCTCTCTCTCTCTCTCTCATGCGTAATCTCCTGTCATTCATTCATAGAAGAATTTTGGTTAGATTGACTTTTTCATCACAAGTTTGAAAAATTTGTGCCTTAAAAAGTGTAGCTCAAGATTTGTCAGCTTTAGTTTCCTCCCTTATTTCTTGATTTTATCTACATTATACAAAAGATCGCATCACATGTGCATGCAACAATCTTTACCCACCCTGGGAGGCGGGAGGTATAGTTTTGCTCTGTTGAGAATGACTGGTTTTGCTCAGCATGAACTCTTTTGGTTGTTTGAGATTTTTCCTTTTTGTACAAACCTGGAAAAGAAACGATTTAAAGCAAATTTCCTCTGATTCAAGCTGATAATTTTTGTTGTAAATGAGGGTCAAATGAGTAAGGAATGAATTTTATACAAAACCTCCTACTTAACATCCACTTACTTAATCATCCTTAGATTTCATCATGTTTCACTACATATCTCAATTATAGAAATGAAACATTACTCAGTAAAATTTCTTTGTACAGACATGCATAAATTATTTCCTATCAATATCTTGCTGGTGGTTATTTTGTGGGGATGGTTGAATACATTTTTGGTCCATGACACAATTATTTGTGTTAAGCAAGCCATGGAATGCCAACATAAGTTGGAATCTGAAAAATGAGGTCAACAAAATTGCAATTCTTGCTTTGTCTGTTATATGCATAAAGAGTTCATATTAGGAAACAGTTAACAACCAATCCAGACTGTTCACCATTCAGCACGAGTTTCTCCTGTTTTTAAGTGGTCCAGCCTATCTATCTGCATGTCATGTTTACAGGCTGCCCTAATTGAGTGCTGAAATTTTAAACATTTACTCCTTGTTTCTAGGTAATGCGGGTGTTTTATATTTTAAAAATTACTCCCCAAATAAGTTTTTAGTGGGGAGAGTCAATCTACTGTGTAAGTATGTGCTAAATAAGTCCCTTAGTTTGAATCTGACTTTTACATATACTTTTTTTTTTTTTTTGAATTCATACTTTATAGTGATCGCTGACCAAGGTGAGACAAGTAACTTATTCTTTGATCATTCCTTTTCTAGTTTTTTCCGTTGATCAACCCCAACAGGAATAAAGGGTGCTCAACCTATATATGCTTTCGGATGCTGTTTCACCTTGTATTATATTCACTTAAAAGTTAGAAATGACATTCATAAATGATTGAAGCTTTTGTTGCTGTTTTTTCAGAGATTATTTTGAGCTGATAACAGAATAAATCACAAGAATTCCATTTTTTAACAAATTTTATTCCTTGAAGAGTCATGCAATGTTTAGGAGTGGTAGAAAATGGTTCATGGATTTAAAGAGTTAAACTTGTGGAAATTCAATAGGCTTCCACTATGAAGTGGACATGAAAATTGAATTATGAATTTAGTGTACCAAATGAAAGAATTGAAAAAACTTCTGTAAGCATTGATAACTTTAAATCATGTCACAAATGATCACTTTTTGTTACAAAAACTTTCTCCAAAGTAATTTATATAAAGGGAGTTAATAAATCAAATCTCCATAGCCAGGGAAGTCATAAAAGAGGAGAAATATGAAAAAATCAATAGGAAAAAAAAAGGCCAGCTGTTGCACTGAGCAAAATGAAAATTTGCATTTAAAAACAATCTATGACAAGAACTCTAGATCAATGTTCAGGAATAGGAAAAAAATGTGCTTTATTTACTCTTTAGTTTTGTCTTAATAAATTTCTTTGTTGGTAAAGTTTTCAATTTTTTGTATTTGATCAATTGTGCACTTGCAGACTACACAGTTGAATAGTAATGTACTAAACTCAAAGAATTTCAATCAAATTTTGTTGAGGAATGGGCAATGGGCTATAGAGGAAGTGGCTGTATTTTAAAGGGGATCCATGTGCAGTTACCCCTTCACATCACAGATCTCAGTTTACTCAATATCTCAAAGAATTCTCAATGAATTTCTCTGAAATTCTATTGAGTATAAAATGGGCTGCAGAAGTGGTGTTTAAATCCATGCACAGTTGCTTGAAAACCTGTGTGAATTCGTATATATTTTATGTGGAAGTTGTTTTTTATTGAAATTTGTTTTTTGTGAGCTTGAATATGTAAGTAGGATGAAGTGTAGTTATTTCACCTACAGCATATTATAACTTCGAAATACAAAAATACCCCCCCCCCCACTTTTGAAACTTAGTTCGATTTCCTGTGGACAGACAGTATAGAGATTTCAGATTGGGGCATTTTATTTAATCTATTCACACTTGGCATGAAATTTCTTTTTTAATGGTATACAATATGCTCATATTTGAAAAAAAAAATTCTAACAAAGGTATCACAGTGACAATCTGCTATTATGTGAAATAATGCTAAAATCCTTTTGTATCTGATCTGGAATTGCTTTCTTATGTTATTTTTACTTACTGAAGGTCCCTCTAGTATGATGGATAGTTTTCATTAGTCAACTCAAAAATTCTACAGAAATCTATTACTGCATCAGGACTTAATCCAATAAAAGCTTTGGAAGAAAAAAACTTTTTTTCATTTTGTGTATTTTTACTAAAAAATGAAAAAAAAATACATGTACATGAAAACTGGAGATTTTTTAATTAATAAGATATGACTTGGAAGTTTTGAACCAGTAAATTTAAAGATGAAGTGCCAAATCTTTGGGGCTGTAATCACTTTATTATTGTCGTCAGAACTAAGTTGTGTATCTTTTATTAGATGCCTGAGGATCTGTAGTATTGATGACCATCACTGACTGTGAGGCTGACATACTTGTTTCCTTCCCCTCTTTTTATATATGTTTGAAAGTGCAAGGGAGAGAACTCGTGTTAAATGCTTTTTGCAGATCAAACTTGTGCATCTGTGGACTGACCTTCAGACTTGTTTTTATATTTGCAAATAAAAGCATGATTTTGTGAGGCAATTACCTTCTTTCTCTAGTCTGATTAGTTGCATGCATACATTGTTGCATCTTCCCTCTTTGTTTTCATGTTTTTTGGTGTTGTCAACTCTTCAGCAGTATGTATATGGCTCAAGCATCTTAATCGTCATACATCTACAAGCTGTTCTATATTTAGATTTGAATTTATAGGAAATGAAATGAGTTTCTTTTCTAAAATTCTTTTCTCTTTTTCTCACTAATTTGAGTTCAATTTGTGTTCAGGTAATGAGTTACATAGATTTCTTCATGGTAATTTCCTTATCAGATAACACCATTTAAGCTATATGCTACTTGTAGCATCTTCAGTAATTTGAGGGAGGGATAAAGGCTTTTCATGAGTCTCTTTACGTCCCAATTTCTAATTCTACCACCATTACTGAGAACGAGATATCAGTTAATGGCAGTGATTTGGCTATGAATTTTGCAGAATAAATGTTCTTAGGTAAACAGCTCTACTTATCTTCAAAATCAGATTTCTTGTGTTAGGATCAGAATCCTGTTTAGCTAGGAATTGAATATCTTCACAATAATGATAGATATGGCAGGAATATTGCTTCCCCCCCCCCCACGCAAACCACAGTTTGCATAAATATATTTTACAAATTGAATGCACATGTATCATATTGGTACAGGTGCCTCCTGATATAATGCAGTTCGTTATTGTTCAGTTTGTGTCCCCCAATATAGTGCAGTTATAAAAAAAATTCTTGTATAATTAATTTGATACAAAGGATATGACATCAAGCCTAATAGCCAGTGAAGACTGCCTTGAAGTGAGTGGGTATTTTCTAAATCTTTAAATCTATTCTTCTCACTAAGGCACCATTAAGTTTAACGTTTACTGGCTACCTGTTTGCATACGTTCTTGATAAATACTTATAATCTGTATGATTTTTATAAGTATGGTTTTAATTCTCATGTGCAGTGATACATTCAATGTAAACTTTGATGATCTGGTAGAGGGGTCTCAAAACTTTTTAGATCATCAAGCGCTTTGTAGGATCTTAGATTTCTCACTGACTCTCAGGCGTGTACAAAAGAGAAAATCATTTGGATGTGCAGTTCACATATACACGAGTGAGAAAAACTTTCCAGTATGCTTTTGGACTCTGATGCAGCAATTTCAGGTGGTCTCTTTGCAGGGCTGTTGTGACAAGTATATTTCAGTGAGCAGAATATTAAATAAATAGACAATTAAAAACTATTAATATCTA
This sequence comes from Thysanoteuthis rhombus, assembly GCA_963457665.1. Lineage (NCBI taxonomy): Eukaryota > Metazoa > Mollusca > Cephalopoda > Oegopsida > Thysanoteuthidae > Thysanoteuthis > Thysanoteuthis major. The sequence continues at coordinate 17,928,087 of OY735204.1, forward strand.
AATCAGAAATGAGTATCAAGAAGTTGGGTTTTTTTCCCCTTGGTATTAATACTTTTATTTGTTATGTGAATGTCAGCTTTTGACTCCAAAAGTACTATCGACTCCCCAGCTGATTACTAACCCCTCTGCATTTACTGACTCTTTGGACAGATCCCTAATCTAATATTATTACAACCTAGCAAAGGAAACTATCACTATTGTTTATTCAGCAATTCCTTTCATAATGGATTCTGAATTGAGAGAGAATTTCTCATCCTTATAAACAGATAGAAAAATATTATGAAGAGATCATTGCTGAATAGTGTCTTACCTTTTGTTTTTAAACCAAAGTTTTAATTGATCTGTATTTTCCAATTGAAAATAAATCTTAAAATCAATCTGAATTGGAAGCATTTTATTTGTGACAAAAGTTGACAGGTCTTGGAACAGGAATTTCATGTTAAAACCAATTTCCAAACGGGTTAACAGCGTTTGTAAGGAATTAAGTGACTTGAAGAGAGGTGGGCAATGTTCTTTTCTCTTCTTTTTTTTGTTAGCTTTTGGTATTGGTTAAGATAGAAAGATAAGATAAAGAAAGGCCAAGAAGGTGGAATATTTCTTTTGAAAGGTCAATTCTAGAAATAAAAAAAGAGAAAATGATCAGATTATGCAGTGTTCATAATTGACACATTCTCTCTCTCTCTGTCATATATATATATATATATATGTGTGTGTGTATATATATATATATATATATATATATATATAAAATTTTCATGTGCCAGTAAATTGCATTTCAGACGATATATTTTCTGTTTTTATTTTGGATGCAATCATTTTTATTTCTTCAGATAAGCTCTTACATTTGGAAGATAAATAACTTATACTTGTTATGGAATGAGAAAAAAAATATCTAAGTTTTTGGAAATTACTTCATAGATTAATTTCTAAAAGATTTCAAAACTTTTCCTTTGACCACAATGGTTATAAAAAGATTTTTTCAATTTTTTTACTTATTCACATCATATTTCCACTAATACCAGGAATGAATTAGGAATATCTGCTAGAAAACTGTAGAAAATCATTTAGGATTTTTTATCATGAGCTAAATTATTCAAATTAGATTAAAGAGCAATATTTGAAAAGTTGGTTTAATACAAACTGTGATAGATGGTGAAAAGTTGATACTTAACAATGTTGAATACAAGAGACTGTAGGGTAAGCCAAACAAACGAGTTTTCATTTGAAGTAGATGTGTATATATGGTGGGATTTGAAGGAAGTCCTCTATGAGTTTCTTTCAGAGAAGCAAGCTATTGATTCAAACAAGTGCTGTTCTCAGTTCGATCAATGGAACTGAAAAGTGAATGATATTCCATCATTACACAAGACAACATGTTTCTTTGGTTACTTGGCGAAAATTGTTACAATTAGGCTGGGAAATTTTGACTCATCTGCTGTATTCTGCAGATATTGCACCATCGGATTACTATTAAATCTGTTCTTTTTACTGAATTCTCTAAAAGAAAAAAAGATTAAATCACTTGTAAGACTGCAAAAGGTACCTCAAATAGTTTTTTGCTGAGAAAGATGATGTTTTAGAAGGATGAAATTATGGAAGCACCTAAAAGATGATGAAACAAAACTAAATATTCAATGAAGTAGAATCTTTTATTTTTATCTAACAAGCCAAACTAAGTTAAGCCACTCAAATACTGGGATTTCGAATTGTTTCCTTAGAGTTAATGTATGTTAACTGCATTTCTATGTATATATTTAATACTGAATATAGAGTAATTTCAATTGAAAAAGGAAAATGAAATCCTTGGTCAAAAATGAGATTACTAACCTACAACAGAAGGAAAACAATTTTAAAATGTTGGAAATCAAGGTGATTTGAACAGATATAATTATTTTTACTGGATCTTTGAGGGGTAATATTTTGTATGTATATCATTTTAGTGTATATAAGATGTATGTGTAACTGATTTGTTGGTGAGGCTATCTCTTGTGTAGGGTCACTTGATGACCTTCTTGAAATTGAAGGAATTTGAACTAAAAGAATTTTCTACGAGGAAATCTATTTGAGTGCAATGGAAAACTTTTTGTTATAACTTTGTTTGCATGAGGATTTTGATAGAATGCAACAGTTATTGAGAAATCTTGTATAAACCCAGTATGTTTAACGTTGAACTTGTGAACTTTATAGGTATGCTTGGAGAAAGGTGTGCCATTTATTAGTTTTGGGTTTAATATTTTTTGGTCATAAGTAGTCTTATTACCAAGTTAGATTGAGAATAGCTTATACACTAGGATGTTATAATGATGCTTGGTTTGATAAACTTTGAAATGTCATGTTTTTACGAATGCGTTTTTACCTCAACAATGAAGGACTGAAATTCTGTTTCTGTCTGTTGTAGAACAAATCTACTACAACACTTATATATGCATTTTATATAGAGTAACAAGTTTTAGTTGACAAGGAACAATGTTTTCATTTGAAAGATCTCATGAGATTCATTTATTTAAAAATAAAATAAAAAAAATCCTCTTGCTGAATAGCATTGCATGTAGTTAAATACTTTAAAATAGATTCAGTTGGGTGTTGTTGATGAAATAATATACAGATTATAGGTCCGTTAGTTTTAAAAGTAGCACTCAAAGCTTTCTGTGCTATAATAAGTACTTGTCTACCATCCGAGGAAACTAATCTGGTCAACATATGACTGGAGGGGTTTAAGAAAGGTGCTACTATCAGGCCATTTACACTATAGTGTGGTCTACTTGAACATTTATAACGTTCAGTCTTCATGGAATATTTACATTGCAGGGTGATAGATCAATTATTTTTAAAAGAATTTGTGTGTATCAACATTGAATAAAACCAATTTATTACAAATCATTTCTCTTAATTCCATCAAAATTCAATAAAACTCAAATTGATATTTACTATTCAAAAGAATTTTCCATCTTGGTTACATTATATAAATTTTATGTATTCACCTGTGATTTAAAAAAAAAAAAAAAAAATGAAATTCAGTAGGTACACAGATTTTAATGCTAAGTTGGAATGTGTGTTGTGTCCCTTGTGAATGGTCTAATTCTTAGTGAGTGGTTCAGTCAGGTCAGGTGGGATCTTGGTAAACCACACATCACTGTACTGTAAACTACAAATACTGCAGAAAACCTCATGCTATAGTGGCGCTAAAAAAAGAAAGCCTTCAAAAATTTCTCTCCATTTACCTAAATGATATCATTTCGTGTAAATTTGAGCTTTTTTACTGAGAGAAATTCTGGATTCCTAATCATAGATTTACTTATAGCTAAAGATATTGTCAGTTAGCCTATAATTTATTTTTTCATAAATAGAGGTTATGAAAAAGCAGAAAACAACTTTTCAATTCAAAGCCAAAATATTTTTCATTGAACTAAAGTTCCATTGTTATATATGTATCACTACTTTGAAGAGAGTGACTTTATTTTTTAGTCCAGTGGGATGGTTGGAGATATCATATCTTGTTGGAGTGTTTATTATGATATAGATTAATTTCTCATTGTATGGAGAAGTTCCCCTGTTGTCAAAAGATTTCTAAGAGTTATTCAAGTTATTTTGAAGACAATTTTGTCGATGTATATGAGTGAAAGTAACAAGTGATATTATCCAATTATCTTTAGTTAAACAAACAAGTCTTCCCTACTAGGTGGTCGGGATTGGGTTTTTAATGCCTCTGGTAAACTGGTTTGTCTTTGTCATTGTCATATATACAGTCCAGGTTTTATAGTTAGTGTCTACGCCCTGAAAAAAAATTTACATTCAGGTCTGCATTTTGACTTGTCATTTGGTTCATTTGTAAAACCACTGTTATATATACAAATGTAAAGCAACTGAAATGTTGCAACTATGACAATCAAGATGATGAAACCAGTTCAAATAGATCAGTGAATACTTATAGTCAAACTTTGGTTATCTGAACATCAATTATCCAAACAAGATTTCAAGGTCCTCTATTCAATTAGCCATACTGTATGTAATAGGACTCTTGAGAATAATACTTGTACTACTAAATCATCTTTTGTTTTGTAAGTAAGCACATCATGATGTCCTGAAGTGTAAGTTTTTGTGCAAAGAGATGATCAAAAGATTTAAATGTATTTTTCGTAATAACCCCATTTCTTTGAATTTTCATCTCCATTTTTATGTTATCTAAACATGTAATATGATTTTATTTTTTAAATATTACAAATTTTCAAGCCATATCCTATGTTAGTACACATTTTATTGATTAAATGAAATTGTTGAACATACTTTTTTTTGGGTTTACAGTTTTATTCGGTATGGTTTCCTTTTTTACAAACGGATCAGTTATCCCTACATAATACTCCCTGTCTGCCTTATTTGGATAATCAAGGTCTAACCAGATGAATGCAGTAGTGTTGCTATACTTGAGTAGTTCTACATGGTATTTCATTTGGGTTGGTCATTGTAAAAGCATCTTAATCTTCAGTTAAGCATGATTCATTGAAAAGAAATTCAATGAAATTGATGGTTTGCTTGAACTCTCAAATAGTGTATAACAAATGAAATTTAGTATTCAGATTATGAACAGACATATTATAACAGGAAACCCTTGATATTTCTAGTGAAGGATGTTTTTCTTTTTTGTCCTTCTTGTGCAATATCTCAGAAAGGTGTAAACCACCTGAATTAGATCAAAGTTTAAAGGTATTAGAATAGAAGCTGAAGGCTTAGCTAGTATTCCTTAAAATTTTCATTTGTGTCAAGGTCTTGATAAGTGAAGGTTAACTCTTTAAAGAAAGGTTATTCTGGAGAAATAAGATTTTTCTGCAAAACAAACTGAAGCAATAGAAGTGAATGTAGCTTACAAAAATACATGAAAAATATTTAATTTTTGTCTGTTTTTATCTTGAAAATAAATATTACTCTTGAAAAACTCCACTCAGAAAATCCCAATTTCTTTACAGTGAAGCATTGAAAAGAAGTTGAGCAGTCAAATATATTGAATTGCAATTTTATTTTGTTTATTTTGTTTGAGTATTGTAAATTGTTATTATTAATTTTGGCTATTTATCTTGATCTTGCGTTTGCTTTTCATTGCAACTAAACTTGGACAGGTTTCACTTCAGCAATGAGTGAATAAGTTAACAGCATAGATCAGAATAGAGAAAAGCTTTCAGGTGAGAATCAAACTTATAACCCTCTATGCTGGAGGGTAGCTTGGTTAACGTTCTTACAACTGAGCTACTGTAACTCGGTAGCAATTACAATCCACTCTGTTAATTTGTTAGAGAAAATTCAACCCAGAAAATTTCAGCTTGATTGATCAGATGGTTGAGTAGTTATGACAAATTGAAATTTTCTTGAATTTACCGATCCAAACCACAAGCATGAGTTATGGCTGGTTTGAAGGGAGGAGGGCTTGCTAAATTTTTGGCCCGCTGAAGAAACTAAATTGTGGACAAATACTTTTCTGTTGATCAAAACAGGACCATTACAGTAAAAACTCAGAATTTTGTGTTTCTCGAAAGTATGAAAAGTAACATAGTTGATAAAATGGTTGAATTTTAGTTCACTCTTCTTTTTCATTCCTGAAAATTTTATAAGTCCTTCTCTAACTTGCCAAAACTGCCATAGAAAGTACGACTTTATAAAGTATTTTTTCTCAGAATTCTGACAGAGTATCAATAAATTGAAGCATTATAACCCTTACAATTTCAGCATTTTCCAGTGACAAATCAGCTGTGAAAATTTCAGCTTGATTGAACGAACAATTCATAAGTTGGGACAAATTCGATATTTGTCCAAGTTAACGTTTCACAAGCCACAAGCATGATTTTGCCAAATTTAGTGCTTGATAACTTTGGTATTTAGGAAGATAACTTGCTGAAATTTGGTACCCTTGTAGTTTCCAACCTAAATAAACCATTTCTGGCTTTATTTTACCTCTATTCTACGTGGTTTGGGGTTAGGGGGGATGGTTGGGTGTGTGGATGATCTGCTTATTTTTTGGTCGACCGATTAATCAGTTGGATGATTAATCTTGCCAATTTTGTGATAATCGGCACTGGCTGATGAACAACCTTATTTTGAAAACTTGAACAATTTTTTTTTTTTTTTTTTTTTTTTTTTCAAGTGTTCAATTTTTTGTTTTTTGCTGGAAAGTAAGAAGACCAAAATTTTGTCTATAAAAACAGATTTTTATTAATAGAATGTAAAATTTGGTCATTTTTCTCTCCACGTCAATATCTATAGGCAAAAGATGCTATTTTGTCTTTTTCATTTTTCTTTATGAATATTTAGTTCCATCATTACTGTACAAATTTTCCAAAAATATTTTTATTTGCTTTACAAATAATGAAAAGATCTATTATAGCACCATTGGTGTATGAGTTGAACTCTGATCCGTTTTTAAAGTGTTTAGTAATTTTAATCAATTGAGATAAATGATACTAATTTAATTGAAATTCTTTTAAAGATAGGTTAATACATCAAAACTGGGTTAAGAGAGTTGAGTTCTGAAAATTTAAAAAAAAAAAAAAAATTACAGAATTTCAGAAGGGTTGAGTTGAGTACCCATGCAAATTTTCAGTCTTAGGTTGATTGGTGCTGGCTGTAAATGTTCCAGACTGTCAGGCCCAAACTAGTTATAAGTTTAGCATAAAGTTTAATTGATGATTGACCCACCTACCAAAGAAAAGAAAAAGTGTACTGTTTGGTGGGATTTAGAAAAAGAAAACTTTTCAGAAGGGCTTTACTGGATTGCAAATGCAAGTTTTCAGCCATATAGGTTGATTGCTGTATATGTTCCAGATACATTGATAGACTTGATAGAAATGTTTAAGATAGTGTGGTACCTTTGCCTTTGCATCATGCCAAGAGTTGCAGTGCTGAAGATGTTGCTTCAGACTGAGGGTCTCACTTCTTGGGGGATCAGAACACTCAGGGAGACAATGTTGCAGATCTTGGAAAAAAGATTGAGACCAAATGTTTGGTGTGGCAACACTGCTGGATCCTTGCTACAAGACCAATGTCTTTGCAACAGGGGATGCTCTGAACAAGGCAAAACACTGGCTAAAAGAAGATCAAGCCACTGCCTCAAAGGATGGAGAGAGATGAGCCCTCTGGCCTTGTTGACAATGCATGCAAACATTCTTGGGACTCAGTCTTCGTGGAACTCCTGCTAAGAGAGGTGGGTACATCTCTGAGGAGCTGAAATGTTACCTCCAGAAACAGGTGATAGACACAAAGACTGGGTTGTCACTATTCAGTCAATGAATTTTGAAAAAATTCAAAATAAGTGCACTGCAGTAACAGACAGCAGATCTACCTCTAAAAACAATGCTGACAGACAATGTTGAAATAAAAGTTCAACAATTCTGTGAAACATTTGTTATTGAATTGTTATATTTTGTCAGATGCCAAAAGAAACCTTTTTAGATAATTCCCTGGAATATCGAGATAGGTTTGGATATGTCTGCACCAGTTATGGATAATTTTCTAAATTTCTTGAACAACTAGATTTTTAGGGTTTTTCATCTTTTTGACTTATTCATCTGCTTTTCACTTGCGAATTCTGAATTTGTTTACTTTTATTCATTAGATAATTTTGCAATCTTTACAACAAAAAAAAATAATGGTGTCAACTGATACAGCTGGAACTGAGAAAGCAAACTTGAATGTGGCACAAAAATTGGAATTAACTGAAAAAATTGTCCTTCTCTATATGAAAATTTTACCGACTTGTTCCTTCCATTAAAATATTTTTTTTTATTTGTATTCGAGAAGAGTAAAAAAGGGTAAAAATGCTCTTTCTCGGGTAATATTCGATTTGATGGACATTTGCAATTAATGAATAACCGTTCGTCTCTATTAGTCCATGAAACCAAGGGTTTATTGTATTAAAAACAATATTTGCATCCATCTTTATGGGATGGAAGTTGTGAAATGGGCTTGGTGGATTCAAAATAGTGCTCAGCCTAAAATCTTGGGCTTCTGTTTTTATTCTTGTTTTTTTTGTTTGTTTGTTTTTTTTTTTGTTTTTTTGAGGGGTGTGTGGAAATATTAGTGAATGTTGCCAATCCATACTCCACCTGACATATCCAGAACCACCCTACAACATGTAGAGGTGTGTGCATTTCATTGGGCTGAGACGTTCATATTTGGTAACTTCCTACTCTAATATCTCTCAACAAGAGTTATTAGAAAAGAAAATATAGCTAGCATCTGTTGGCACCATTGTTTTTTTGTTTTTTTTTCAACCATACAATATTTATCTGAGAGCACTCACTCCTGGCTGGTAACTAACTTGTTGGGTATGGGTGGCAATAGACAATTTCGGCTTTTAGATACATTAGCAGTGTTAACCACCCACTTTCTTCAAAGAACATGGTTTTAGTTTTGTCTGTTAAAACTAAAATTCTGTTGGACATTATTATCACTTCTCTAACAGATTCCTCCTAGTAATAGAAGAAAACTATCCGCTATATTGATTAGACAAGAGTCCCCCCCCCAACTAGCTAAACTTATAAGCTCTTTAGTTCATAACTGATTTCAACATTAAATAACCCATCAAAGGGTGATATGCCATTAAATCAACCAACCAACCATGAATACATGAGTTTCTCTATGGGGAAAATACTTTTTATTTCTATTACTTCATCTTACATTAGATAAATCATCAAATATGTCTGTATGTGACAGCCTACTGAGGAAAAAAGAAAAAAAAAAACATGAAATTTTATGTACTAAGTTTTTAACAGTAAGTGACTCATCAAGGTGGCTATTCTGCTAGATATAATTTGTCTAGATTGCTATTTGTGCTCTAGAACAAATGCCCTTATTCGAAGCCTATTTTTCCTGCTGTAATATGAGTGCAGTCAGTTTATTTACTTTTCACTGTCTTAATCACCATCTTTGAATCCTCTTCAGTTACTATTAAATTCACTGCCAGAAAAGACTTGGGACAAGGAAATTTCTCATGAGTTATCTTGTCAGCTACTCCCAAGTTGTTAACACTGGAATAAATAGATCTGATATAATGGCTTGTCTTCAAGTTCTGTATGTCTTCTTTTGTTACTTGTGAAATCTGAAATAGATAAAATTATTTATGAAAAGATTTCATTCGGCTGAATTGTATGAACTAATTTCTTTTACAAAGAAATCCTCCAATCCAAGCTCTTCATGTTACATTATAATATGGGTGGTATGGTCCAAGAAAGCCAACCTTGTGATAACCAGGTTTGCCAATTCAGCTATTATATAGCTATATCTAGTTCTTTTGGACTACATTATAATGACGGAAGCCCATATTGCTAGTTTTAAAAAGAAAAATAATCTTTGCTTTCAGTAAGGTCACTTGCATTTTTGATTTATAATCCCAAATTTAATTCCTGCATTGACTCTTTTTCTTTGGTTTCATTTACTTCTGTTAAAAACACGGTTGATATATACCTTACTGATACATGCTTTCCTTATATAGATACTAGTTTATTCCTTGCTATCAAAAATTGATGGTAATAATTGATTTTGCAATTGTTAATTATAAAATACCCAAAACATTGCTGTGCAGCATTTTCTTGTTTATGTTCATTATTTCTTGAATATTGGACTAACCTAAAAATTTGAAGATATAATTCAACAAGTTTAATGTAACATAGAATTCTAAGTTACGTCATTGATGTAAGCATGACAGTCAAATGTACATTGCTAATTATGTATGAATCACATAATTAGTCACTGTTTCTTCATGAAATTTGATTCTAAGATTAATCATTCATCAAGGTTATATAGACAGAGTATGCAGTATATCTATATCCTCAGTTTTCATAACTTGATGCCTACAAATTTTAACGTTTAGGTTAAAATATTAAAGCTAAAAATGAATAAGGTCAGAAAATTCGGAAGCTTTCTTACATATGAAAGTGAAAAAAAAATGACTTTCTCAATTTTCATTTAACTAGATATCATTTAATTTGAAATGAACCTTTCATGCTTCCACTATTGGAGTCTTTAAAAAAAGTTTTTGATAAAAATCTGTTCCTGTTAAATTTTGTGTTGACTTGTAGAATACTATCTTTGCTCTGAATGATTTATGCTTGTGCAACAGATTTATCCCATTTAACTTTGTGTTTGCATTTTTAATTCTAAATTAAAATGAAGGATCAGATTTATTAGTCTTATACTTTGATGTAATTCTAGTGCTATAAATTATATCCATCTCATTTCCTCTCCTCTTGAAGCAAAATAATCAATTTCCCCAAGAACATCCATTTCATGTATTCCTCACCAATTAACATTGCAGGAGTTGTAATCAATTAAATAGAGAAATGGATTTGTTCCAGTGCCCAGCATAATTTCTTTTAATTCCCTGGTCTCACCTTATCAACCCTAATTGTATTGAGCAATGTCATTCCAAATACCTTTATAAAATTTGATGTCCTATTTCTAATGAGTTTCAATCAAACAAACCATAAAGTTGGACCATATATGCTCTAGCTCTTTTTCTTTGTTTTTTGTGAAGATCCAGTAAAGGCAGCATTGTGATATTTTCTTTGAACTAGTTTTAAGATCATTTTAAACAAAGATTGGTATGATCTACATCAAATGAAATCATTTCTCTTGTTAACAGCATACTCCTCCATCTGAATAATTTTATTATGGGCCTATCATATAGCTGAAGGTATCAGTTACGCATAATAAATACAAATTCTCAAGTGTAATTAACGTATTTATCTCGCATAAAAGATAATATGAACCTTGAACTGAATATTCAATATTTATAGAAAGCAGCTGAAACAATATATTCGCAGTAAAGGAATTGCAGTTAACAGCTTTTATTCTGCTTTAATAACAATACACAAGACACATCCTTTTCTCCATTTCAATAGCTCCACAAAGCTATACTTAGAGATACTTCGTAATTGATATATTAATTCTAAAAAAAGGATTTTTTCCCCCTGATTTTCATATCATACAATGTCAGGATTTGAAATTCTCATACCATACTGTAATCTCTTTCCTTTCAAGAAAATCCATTACTAAAAAAATGTAAAGCAAACTTCTTTTCAAAAAAAAAAAAAAAAATCTAACAATGCTAGTATAATCTTCTGATGGTCTTCTTTAGATCTGTCATGGAGATAGGTTCATAAAAATTTATTGGATTTAGAATAGGAACAATGCAATTATATATAATATGAATAAACAGCATTTCAGAACTCGTTATTCCCAAATTAATCTTGAATATAATTTTGAACCTCGGATTTCTTTATTTGGATGAACATTTAATTGAAAAATGCAAAGTGCTTACTTGAAGGAAATAGATGTCAATACTGAAGCCAATCTCTACTTTGTTAGCTTGTTCAACATATTTCTGATTTTAAGCATGATGTTTTTGCTTGTTTTCTTATGTTTTTTTTTTCTTGGGGATTGTTTATTTTTAATTGATATTTCATCTTTATATAACAAATTATCTATTGAATAATCAATGATTTCATTTCATCAATTTTTTATTTATTTTATCCAAATGTTGAAAGCTTTTCAACTTGGAGCATTTTATGCTTGTATGTTCTTGAACTCACCCCTTAAAAGACTAGAGTTGCAAGGAATGTTACTTCCACCTTTGGGAATGATATTAGTGGACAAATAGTAAAATTTTGGTTCATAAATTGTGTAAGTGGAGATCTGTTTAGAAAAGCTGGAGAGCGTTTTGTTGAAACCAATCAGTAAATATTTGAATGTCATGATGGAAAATGATCCAAAAACCTCAACTCACAAACCTCAGAACCAGTTGAAATAATTCATAGTGATTGGCAAGGAAAAAACAAGAGGCTCGATAAATGGGTTTCATTTGAATTGAACAAGAAAGGAAAATTGGAGGTATAGAGCCCTGTATTGATCATCTTCGGTAGTACGGAACTGATTTTTTTTTGCATTATATCATCACTCGGATAAAAAATCAATTTTGTATCAATACCTGGAGAGGATTTGCGCAAATGCTGGGTATGAATTATGTTGAAATCTTAGATATGAAAGTGCTATCATCCCTGGAAGGTTATGGTGAGTGTTTAGTAGAACTTGCTTCAAGGTAGCCAAACAATGCATATGGACATGTAAGCCAGTTTGGAATGACATGTTTTAAACTCCATCAGTGCTTAGTTTGGTGAGTAGAAAAGAATATCCCCTCATACACACATGCATTATGTCATGTCTGAAAATCTGATTATATAATAGAGCTTTTGAATATTTTTCATTTTCACCTGAATCCTTATTATTTTCATATTAATTAATCAAGTACTTTTAAATATTCTGGTACAAATTATTTTGGTAATAAAATGAATGCTTCAATTGGGGGTGGGGGTATCAAAATTTAATCCTCAGCACATAATTTTTGACAGTCTTGGAGGATGTGGCTGATGAATGAATGAATATTCCAAAAAGGGGCAGTAGTCTAAAAAGGTTTGGGAAACACTGATCTATACCAATTCTTCACTGGCAAGGTCTTTTCTGATAAGGCTAAAATTGAAGAAAGCTCAATTCTTTGAATGAAAAATTCCTCAGGAAGATGATTGACAAAAAGATGAAGGAAAATTTTAGAAGCTAAGGATGAAATTTTGATTGAATAATTTTTCCCTAATAAATTTATTTTTTCACTTCATTTTTTAATAAATAGGCCATTTCATGTTGAAGAAAAATTTATAAACTTATTTCAAATTTTGATTCTCCTGCATTGTAAAGAAAACTGGAGCCCACATTTCATGAGCACCCCCCTTCCATTAATGGAAGCACAAAAAAATTTCATCAAAAGTTGTTTTTTTTTTTCTTTACAATCTTTACCTGGGAAGTTACTGAATACTTGAAAACTGTATGGATGTTGGGAAGTAAGGATCCTCCAGTTCAGGATTAATGTTACATTGTGAATGGAAAACCCCCTGAAGAACCTTGAGAAATAAACATGTTTTTTCTTTTTGAAAATGTATGTCAGCACAATACACAGTTTTAAGATGAGCCAGTTGATATTGATATCTCAAACTGTAGAAGTGGCACCAAAAGTGAGCGGAATAAGCATAAATATACACAGAACAATTGTAAGCAATTACAATAATTAATAGTTATCTACAGAAAAATCAACTACTATTCTAAGGGAAATTATGACTTGTCACCCTGTATATATATGCTGCTTTTTAACCTCGTGAATTAAGCAATGGTAGTGGTAAAATAAAGTTATCTTGATGGAAATACTATTAGTATGGTTTGAACCATAAATTTGATTTAATGAAGAAATAGAACCTGGGCATAAAGTGAGGGACCAATTTGTCAAATTTTCATTGTTGATTGAACCTTTCAATAAAAACCTGTTTAGAGAAGAAATTTTTTGAAGTGAAAATATTTTTCTCACTCATTGAGAGAGGTGTGTGCTTGCATGCATGAAGTTTTTACAATGGACAGATACAGCAGGGCGAAGTCTATATGGATTGATTGATACATACATCTGAATGTCAGTACACCCTGATAACTTAATCTCAGCTATAGTTATTGAACTGATCTATTGTATGTAGCATTGATTAAATATGATATTAGGAGACTATTCTAATTCCTATTTTAACATTTTAATGCTTTTAAAGTAGAAAATGACATTACTTACTTTGTAAAAGGTGTAAGTCTATCTAATTTCTTCATATTTTGTAAGTGTTGGCCTGATCGCATAATTTTTTGTGGTACTATCATAGAAGCCCTAAAAAAATGATGGCATATTATTATTGTGACAAACTAATATATATATATAAAGAATTTTGATTTTTGAGTAAATTCTAACAAAAAACTACCAAGCAAAAGCAGGAAACATGTCAATTGTAGTGTTTGTGTTGTAGTTGTTAAGATAAGGCCATCTGTCTAGTGAATTGCGTTACTTTGATTTCTGCTTCCCTGTATCTAATCTGACTTGTGCTTATGCTTGAAATCCCTGATTTTCATCTGTGTATGTCATCAGTCTTCTTAGGTCTACATCAGGCAATTTAATGGTAGTTGCAGTAGTCTTTCTTTATTTTATATATCTGTAGAATAGCAGAGCAATGCAATTTATTCAGTTAGATGAATGGATTATTTGAAAGGAAACAAAATTCATTTATGTCAAATTCCAGAATACAAGAAAAAAATCGAATACTTCATTCTTGAATTACATGAGAATGATCCTTCAAAATTTATATTAACTTGAAAAAATGACCCTTTGTAATACATAAAAAATATGACTTGAGCTTTCACTCAGATTATTTGTCTAAATATTGTTGTATGACTTCATTTGTAGCCCGAATAATTCTTAGAATTCTGAATAATTTTCATTTAAAAAAGTTTTTCAGGAGTTGAAAAGACATTGTCAAGGAAGGAAAGAATAGATTATGTAAATAAAAAATATTTTTTCAAATTTGTTATAATTTTTTTTTCATTTACCTTTTTTCCAAATTGTTTTATATATTATAAGTGTAATTTTCATTTTCTTAATCTTCTACAAGCTGAAGTCTGATGGAAGTTAGTTCCACTTCTTGAACTAATAATTGCATTTAGTTATAGACATTGCACAAAAGGTGTAGGTGAAATGTCTCCTAGACATTTTCTTCTTCACACCTTCAGCTTTTTCACTCCTCCTTACTTAAGTTGGCTTGATTTCTCTCCTAAATGTCAGCCTAGTAAGAAGAGTAGTTTTCAATCACCACTCATCTCTCCGTTGAGAGCTGTATTTATATTTCCACAAGCTCTTGCAAGACTTTGGATTTTTACCAGAATGCACTTTGCATTTTCTTGAACAGTTGTTGTCTATCATCACTGAGGCTACCTCAACCATGATATGACCTTTCTTTGATGAGGATTCCACTTGAGACATTTTTACAGCTATGCTTTTCTAAAGACACGGAACCATGTGTGCAATTATTTCCAAGAAAAGAGGGCAAGTTGAAAAGCAATATATTTGGATGTTTGGTCAAGAAAAGAGTGAAGTCCAGTATTCTACCCCTGCCTATGCAGAATTGGACGGTCAGTAGGACTGAATTAAGCGATATGTCTTTTACACATAATTCTCCATATACCAGAGTGCTCAATTCAAGAGTTAAGAGAGCGTTGCATGATTGCTTTTTGCAGATGGGTGTCCTACCTAAGAGTGTTCCTCCCTGAATGGGAGGGGATCATCAATAATTGATAATTGTGTTATCCACAGACAGCTGTTTTGTTATATTCATATATATATATATATATATATATATATATATATATATATATAGCTTTATTTTGTATTCTATTGAAAGTTGTATTTTGTGTAGGAAAGAATTTTAAGCCATCATGAAGTATTACATTATGAATTACTGTTTGTACTTGTACTTAGATTGAATTTTGAAAACTGAATTTGGGCTCAACCTAGAGATGAGTAATTTTGTAAGGTTTGAATTAGACACAATTGGAAGGACTAGAAGCAACCCTTGGCCTAAAAAAATGAAAGATATTCAACAGTTACTACCAGCAAATAATGGATGTCAATGATGAGCTTTTGAAATTGTATAGCTACATGTGGTAATTAGCCCTCAAAAACTGAGGTCAACCTATACACAATGCATGCCATAAATTGATGATTTTGCAACCATGAATCAAGGATCGACTTATAAATGAGTTTGTATGGTAAACTGATTTTGGTTTTGCCAATTTGGATCAGTATTTGAGCATTTGCCTGTCCAAAACCAATAATATTGTGTGAATATTTTTTTTGCATGCAGTCTATTCATATGAATTTGCTTTTCAGATTTTTCAAAGAAAACAATAGCCCCAAATATAAAAACTGAATCTGTTCATGATTTTAAGCTTTTGAAAGACATTCCATTTTTCATGACAAATTGAAGGAAATTAAATTTTGATTCTATTAGCAAAAATAGGAGGAATAAACTTTTTTCCAATAATGCAGATAATCCTAAAATAAGATTTTCTTCCTTGCAGGACTGTGGTTGAATTTTTATTACCAGTGATAGCTCCATAGCATTGACAAAATTCACTTCCTGAGCTAATGTATGGAGAAATTCTATAATTCTACGTTTTGTTATAGTTAATTTTGCTCAGTATTCAGCTATGTGTTCTGAACTGCTATTTTAAGATTGTGACTTCGATCTGAATACTTGTGCTAATGGGACAGTTAATTACAGTAAAGAAAAAAAAATTGAATCTCAGAAAAATGTTAAATATATATACATACAGCTTGACAGAAAAGTAACATTTTCCATTTTACTCTCAGCTCGCATCTATGAACCATTTTATAATACTTACTGTTTAGTGAGATAAGTCAGATATCTCCCTCTCTCTGTGAAAGGTACAAAGTCGCCACTGACACCTTGAGCAGTTTTTCATCAGCACCCAGTGGATTCAGCTGGTAAAGACTGCACATAAAATGTGTCCATTTCAGCATGAACTTACATTGTAAATAGACATCCTCCCCTTTAGAACATTCTTTGTTGGGGGTTGATTTTAAAAGATGGAATTTCCTTGAACCTGCCTGGGGGTCACATTGGTACACAGAAAATTTTGTAGGGTTATGAATTGTTTTTGCAATAGGCCGTCACATGCAGATGGACGGACAGATTTCAAGTTAATTATAATAACATAAATATGTCTGCATAAATTAAAATTATGTCTACTCTTATTGGTAATATCTACAGTCCAGTAGAATTTTAGAAAAAATTGTACCAGTTAGAGATAAAGGTTGAATCAATATGATTTAGAAACTGAAGTATCAAATCAAGGAAATAACTTTCAAAATTTTTTTACTCAACTTAAGTGTTCAAATAAATGAGAACATAGTTATTCATAACTTGTTTCCATGAAAAACTCTTGTGCAGTTATTTTTAAAAAATTGTTAAACACATTTTTTCAAATTTTGAAATGATGTTGAAGATTTGAAAAGTTCCATGGGTTTATCTAATAGCAGGAGTTTGATTCAATTAGGCCTGAAAAATATTTTACCTGGTGCCATTGTTACCTAAATTTGTGTGTGTACGTATATATAATCTCTATACTCCAACATGAAACATGATGAAGGTATTCTAGCACTTACAGAAACCCTAAACAATAGAACTACTAAAGAACCCAGTACTGTAACAATAACCATCCTTCTGCACCACATTCTAACTCTAAATAGCTTCAACTTTAACAATAGACACTTCCTCCAAGTGAAAGGCTGCACCATGGGTACAGTAGCGGCCCATCCTATACTGATATTTTCGTGGTTAAATTTGAAGAAACCTACATTCACCTGGACATGTATGATGATTACATTTTTTATGGCAGATATGTAGACATTTTTTTTCATATACACAGGAGATAAAGCCAAATTAGAAATTTTTTTTTACACATATAAACTCTGCACACGATTCAATTAAGTTTGACTTCGTGACATCCACTGACTCCATAGCCTTCCTAGACACCTGCACAGACATAGACAATAACAGAAACTTTCAAACTACCCTCTACACTAAACCTACAGACACCCAAAATTACCTCTACTCTAAGTCAGCCCATCCCCAGCACCTAAAAAGAAGCCTACCATTTTCACAAGCCCTTAGAATTGGAAGAATTCGCTCTATAGATAGTGAAGTCAATAGACATAACCATAACCTTGTACAATATTTCACTCAATGAGGATATCCACTAGATGATACAAAAAGCCAAATAAAAAAAGCAATTAGAATACCCAGGGTTGAACCCCTTAAGCTCTCCAACAATAATAAACCTGACCGTATACCACTTTCAACAACACACTCCCACCCTTAGCACACATTATCAATAGGAGATAGAACATCCTCACCCTTAAAACAGATCTAAGAGAAACATTCAAAGACTCGTGTGTCATCGCTTACTGCTGACCACAAAACATCACAGACATGATTAGCAGTAACAATATCATAAATAATGAAGTCTCACACAAAAAAATCCCTGGAACTACTGAATTCTGTAAACCATGGGACATAAGATATAGTGTGCGTTGCAACCACCTTAAGTACACCAACACCCTCACAAGCACTACCACCAAAGAGAGTTACCACTTATACCATAGCAGTGTTGTTGTAAAAACATTATGTACCTTCTAGTGTGCAATAGATGCAAGTTACAATACATAGGCAAGTCCGAGTGGCAATTTAACATTAGACTCGACAATTACAGACACAGGATTAAATCACAAAACAATCGCAGCCCACTTCCAGTAGAACTACACTTTTGCACACCCGGCCACAATTTTGCCACGGACGCTTGTTTTACTATCATGGAAAAAACAGAAGAAAAATACTCCCATGGACATAAGTAAAGTTCTAGAAAGACATGAGGTTATGTGGATCAACAAACTCAAAACTCTGTCTCCTAATGGACTTTACACCAAACTTAATAATCCTAATCACACAGATCTCTAATTCATAAAACTCCTACAAGCAATAACCTCACACCCACATCTACCACCACACATCTACTGCCCCCGCTCTCTTAGATACATTCAGTACTGGGAACTTCATAGTCACTCAGACCCATAGCAAAATCTACCTTAGCCAGTCATATCACTTGTCCAAATCATAGCCAACATATTTTTGATGACTTGTAAGGTTGAAAGCTATGTAGTTCCTAAACTTCGTCACCCCTCCATTTACACTATCCCTAACATACCCACAAAATCTAACTCCACATCATTTCCCTCCTACCCTGACACATTTTGTCCTCTCCAAGACCAACTGCTGCTGCTAAACCATAGACTTAATTACTGGCTGGACTTTCTTTCATACAGCAGGATGCCCCCAGCAGCCTAGATACAATTTTCTACTCACAAAGCAAAGCTCCTGGTGGTGGACTCAGGTTCCACATCAAACTTTTAACCCCTAAAAGCACATACTCACACAGCACACACTACTGAAGATGGGGATACCTTCTGAAAAATGTCTAGACCATTAAAAAAAAAAGAAAAGAAAAAAATCTACGGATAAATAAACCTAACTTCAAAACACTTTACATCCGAGTCTATCTCACTCTTTAGAGTTCATATTTTACATATACATATACATATATATATATATATATATATATATATATATATATATATATATATATATATATATATATTCTCAATTTTTAACCAACTGACCAAATAAATATATTTTATCCATTGTGGATGTTTAATCAGTGTTCAATATTTAACACATTATATAGAGCTATATATATATATATATATATATATATATATATATATGTGTGTGTGTGTGTGGATGTAAGATACTCTCCCCCCCCACAAAAAAAATGGTGGTGGTAATTTGACTGCTGGAAGTGAAAAAAGATTGAGATAAAACAAGTGTCATATCTAGAAAATTTCATCACATGAACAGGCTTAATGTATTCTACTGGTTCAGTGAGGGTTTCTGGTTGTTCAGTCGACAGAAGGAATCTATATGGGTATGAGGGAGAAAAAATCAGAAGGGTCAGTTCAGAAATTTTTTTGTCTCTTGGGTAGGGGGTAGTGTGGAAAAATGGTGCCTGAGGGATATTAACTACTTCCCTTTTTCCCCTCCCACTAAACACCCACTATACATACCATCTTTTCCTTATTTCATTTCCTTCATGTGAACGGCTTGAAATTTTTTGCAACAGTTTTCAGCCCTGCTACATGTGCTTTTGAGAAAGCTGGCTGAAGTAGCAAAATGTATCCAGCCTGTCCTTATGATAAAATTTTTTGAGTTGTAACTCTTCTACCATATTCAATGAGGTCTTGTTTGCCATTTTTGTATTGAAGAGAGTAAAAAGTAACGTATTCATTTATAGACAAAGATGATACCATTCTTCACTTGTTCACATTTTAGTGAATGCATATAATTAAGATATGCAAGTTAAATTCTCAAGTCATCAGGTCCATTTATGCCTTCTATTCAGTCTCAACAAAGGTTGCTAATAAGTTTTTCTCTTTCTGCTGATAAACTGCATCACTGATATTAAAATCTTTTTTATTAATATCTCAATACAAAATAATTCTAAAAGACAAATTTTATCATATGTTGTATTGGTTACCCTTTGACAGTGTAACCAATTTATTCCTTGTACTTGAAGTTCAGCGGTCTTTCCACTAAAAAAACAAAAACCTCACAGAATTAAACTTTGTCTAGCTCTTATATCAATAATTTATATTTGAAATTTTCACATATTCTAAGTACAAAATGCATTTACCTATTAGGTTGGAACATAATGAATGGCCATTCTGATCTACAGACTTTAAAATGTCATGAATCTGTTCAAAGAGAACTTAGTCAAAATAAGCACCATTAGAGTAGACCGAATGTTTTTCATCACAATGACAATTCTTGAATCTACAAACTGCTAGAAGGCACTCGACCAGATCTGCATTAGTGAACACCTGCTAGTGCATCCAAGGCCGAGGAGAAAAAAAAAAAAAAAAAAAGGTGAGAAATTGTGAAAAGAGAGGATGCTGCAGACTTAACTGCATCAGTTTTCGCTGGGTAGTTATGTATGAGGTCTTGTGTTATCCTGTAGTATGATAGGCCCCTGTCTAATCATTACTGCTTGCCAAAAAGTTAGTAACTTTTGATTTATCAATTCCAAATCATGACAATAGGACTCTGCTGAAGTTTGATCCGGTTGCAAGAGGCTGTAATGGATCAATCCAGTACAGCACCACTAAACTGTCAGATCTTTTTTGGGGGACAATGTAGTTTTTAAGGTGGAAACAAGTTACTTGACCAAGAGTAAGCCACATTTCTGATTATCACTGATTAACCACTTTTCAACAACAGCAAGCACATGATAGAGAAAGGACCAATTTTGAAAGGAGCAAGCAAATTGGAACAATCGTCAAACCATACAAGCTGCTGATCTTCTGTCAAATCATGGGGCACCCACATCTGCCATTTCTCAACTTTGCTATTATACTATCTTCTGAAGATTCTGATTGACATTTTACAGCATAAATTTCTGATGCAGACGTTTTAAGCTTTCTGTACCTTACGAAGGATTCAGTGTTCAATTACTCTTATTGTGTGGGTAATCAATTATCCTTTCAAGATCAATAAGTGCATATTACGTGCTATTCAGTCCTAAACTTGATACTTATGATTGAATGTTGTCATCTCCAGTTCAGTAATATTCTTGAATTTATTTAAAGGTAAACATGTAAGAAAATTTCAATATTCTTGTCACTTGAACTATTTTTTAGGGGTGAACATTCAACTTTCTTTTTATGTTGTGCTATACTTTACAACTGAGCACATTGCAGAAATTTGACACTTTTTAAAATTATTGATTTAGGAAATGTTTATAAGATTGACTGAACATTTGAACTTAGATGATTTGTTTCTTTTGACTCTTGATATTTTTGACTATTGACTGAGTATTCCAAATGCTTTCAACTATCAGCAGAGGCAAAGATAATTTCTGCAACCTGTATTTAACGAAAGTCTTGCATTAGCTTCAACTCAAAAAGTGGCCACATCTGGCATTTTGCTTTTTTAAAAATCTAATGATTTGTTTTTCTACGGATTAGTTGATGTGTATTTGAAATCTGCGATTAGATTCTGCATTGATTTGTAAAAAAATTAATTCTGACTCAATTTACACTACAAGATATGGAACTATAGTTTATTTTGGCTGAAATGAATATTTTCATTTGAAAATCATTTGATTCCATTGCTCTTTATTTTCATATATCTTGAAAAAACTTGCAAAATAATGGAATGAACGGGTAAATTGAATCTGAAATTTTGAAGGTTGAGTGTTATAAACATTGACTGAAATTAAATATCTATATCTGACAGCAAATCGAATAGATTACTTTTTCATCATGAATTTTAAAAACCTATTTGGAAATGAAATATTGTATATTTCAGTGAATAAGACAACTGTTGAAGAATTTTCTGCCCTCACCAAAATGAGGTCTTCTAAAAGACCTGATACATTAAAACCATGAAATCCAGACTGAAATTAAGGTCTCTCTACATGAAGGTTGTCTTATCCACTGAAATATACAGTTACTTGAATTGGTTGAATGTGCTTTTGTGGTTTGTCGGTGCCTTTGATCACTATTTTTCCTATTATTTTTATTACAGAAATATGTGAAATTCCAGAGAATATCAAATTCTGCAAAAATTTGCAGGTCTTTGACCTTAGCAGCAACCCTTTAGCAAGGTAAGTTCATTTTGATGATTAACATCTACGAAATAACTTGACCAAGATGACTAAACTTTATTTGTATGTACTGTGTGATTAGTCATGTTAAAAGCAAGATATAGTTGTGAGGTCAGTTCCTCTATGTGGTTGCACCCTTTTAAGCAATGTGCTAGTGGTCATTAGGGTGGTACTCTGATATGCATAAATCAACTTCAATGGTATAGTAGTAGTTTTAATAGCTTAGTTATGCAGCAGGATGTGTATTTGTGATTAGTTCTTAATCTCTTGAATGTTTTGTGCTTTTAGCTCACTTTTTTACGTGAAGTCACTTGTATCAGCATTCTAAACTTACTAAATTTCTGAGCATTTTTTATGATCTAATTCTGTTACTCAAATGAAATTATTATTACTTCTGTTCCATAATAGTTATTGCATTGAGTGTATGCAGATGACTGGATTTGACCTACTGAGATTAATTTTCACACTTTGATACAAGATCTAATTTTTGGAACTCTTGGTGAGAAACAAACTCATTGCCATTGAGGTTTAGGCCAGTATACTGATCATTATAATTATGTTATGGTTTAGTTATATTTATGGCTCAATTAGATTTAGTCTTTTTTTTAATTATTATTATTATTATTATTATTATTATTATTAAAAAAATTTTTTTTTTTTTAGAAATTCCTTCCTTTCTTGTTGCTTGCAGCCAGACCAGTCAAAGGGTGGGGGGGTAGGGCTTTTTTGGCTCATTAT
The DNA here is from genome assembly GCA_963457665.1 of Thysanoteuthis rhombus. Classification (NCBI taxonomy): domain Eukaryota; kingdom Metazoa; phylum Mollusca; class Cephalopoda; order Oegopsida; family Thysanoteuthidae; genus Thysanoteuthis; species Thysanoteuthis major. The sequence continues at coordinate 17,951,010 of OY735204.1, forward strand.
TTAGCTTTGTGTAGAGATTTGTCTTCTCTATAGTAGGATTACTGGGATCGCCTTAGGAGGCTCTCCACATGATCCCCAGCTGCTTAGGGCACTGGTATTCCCAGTCATCTGTCTAAGTATTGACTAGGATCAACTTTGCTTAATTTTGATGACCATACAGGAACCAATGTGTGTCTATCTTTTCTAGCCATGTGCACGTATCTTGAATCAGTAAATCTAATGAACCAGATTATAATCATAAATTTGAAATATGGTGTGTATCTGCTCTTCTTAATATCTGATCAGATTTTACTTATGAATTATGAGAATTTCTTATAATAAAAAGAATCTTGCCCTAAATACTTAGATAGGCTTGAGGATCATTTTGTATCTTTGTTCTTGATTTTTGTACTGCTTTTTTCTTAATCTTTTGAGAAATTAGTAGTAAATCAGTTGAAGTCAGTTTGTGTCTTGGGGAAAAAAAGTAGGGACTAGGATACTTCTACAAACAGTATCACAGCAGCATAATCAATGTTGCTTTGCTACTGAAGGTGAACATTGTCTATCTCAGAAAATAAGTAAAATTTGAACAAATTAACAAAGATATTCTTTAATAATGTTTATTTTTATTGAATGAAACCACCTGAATAACTACAATATATTACAAAGTATACCAAATTACAATATTTCATAGCAAAATCTTTACATTGATGTAATCTAAGGGAAAAGGGGATAAAATCAATTTTAAAAAGTTGTGTTCATTGACTGAATGTTTTTGTCAAACTCCAGCACACAGTCTGGATTTAACTTTGTTTTCTTACTGTAACAAGAACAATTCTCACCGAAATGAGAAATGTAAATCAATATGTATAATGCACATTCCAATACTGTGATTTGAACCCAGGATCAACTCATAGTCGGGAAGCTGTTAAATTGACAAGTTTTAGATATTAATGAAAGCGCGGGCTTATTCCATCCTTATCAATAAATGAATACATCCATACAAAAAAATATATTTTCATAATCTTTGTTATATAACAATACAAAAGTTGCTGTGATCTTCAGTTAGAAGTTGGAATGAAGTTTGACCCTGCAGTAGCCAATCTTAACTTGTTCATTTCATTTGTACAGTTATTGGCTAGCAGGCATATTCTTTTTGTTGGGATTGGTGGGAGTTGTCAGTTTTGTCCTCATATGGGCTTGTGATCTAGTAAAATAATGCTAGTTCATAATATCGGGCTTATGGGTTCAAAGGGAAATTCTGTTTTCATTTGCCATTTTCTGGACGTGTAAGCTATAATATAGGTGAAAAATGTTTTGGTCCAACACCCACCCACCTTAAATCATGTACTGTACTATAATGAATCACATATTGGTAGATACTCGTACGAATATAAATGTTTATCACGATAACTCATGTCCTTTCTCATTTATACCTTCAAATATGGCCATTTACACAACAACTATCTCATTCCTATTTAATATTCTTTTGGGGTGTTTGATAAAGCACAAAGCTTCATCTTGTTAATATTTATGCAAATAAATAGATATGTAGCTCACAACGGAAGTTGAAACTTTCTTTAAAAAAAAAGAGAAAAAAAAATCAAAAATTGTAGTAGTATTGATAGTAATAATGATCATATTAAAGGTAATGTAGAATTGAAGTCATGAATTAGGTTTTTTGCCTTTTCTCACTGCTATGGCATTGCAATATATAATTGCTTAGTGCACCAGTGTGCGAAATTTTTTAATGATTAATTCTTTCATAATTTCAATTTTACCCCCATCTCCAAAAGAAAAACCAAACGTTTGATACTTCATACAAAAAATAAAATTTTTGATTTTGTACTACATGTATACATGCTTTTTTTTGTAGTCATTCTGAAGCATATTGGAATCTACCATCACTCAGAACAAAACAAAACTAGTACAAACTTGGACTTTTATCTTGAATGTTTCATATAAAAAGGATTAAACAGCTCAAGCTTCTATGCTTCTCAAACTTGAATTGATTTTTATCTTGTACAACCATTAATTAATGCGGTTTATTTGATGTCAGCCTGGATGAAGACAGTTGGATTGTATAATGCAATTTTGATATAAAGAAAGAGATCTTTTCATTTCATTTCTTCTAATGTCAACTGAATCATCCTATACTCCAGACCAACCTGATATTGTTATCAATGAAATATAAAGCAGACTATGTAACATTTGCAGCAAGTAAGGGTGGTTTGAGAACTTTAGATCTGGAATGGGAATGGAAAAATACTGAAATAACAGAAGTAGTGAGTGCTGATGAAGATGTTGCATCCAGATTTCTCACGGCATTGCACAAAACAATTGGAGAAAATTTGTCTGGATGTTTCGCCGAAAAAAGGTTTATCGAAAACCTATTCTTCAAAAGGATATTTTTTAAAATTTGGGTCATAGTTATGAATCTGGATTGTATGGATGTAGGAGTGTGGATGCAGAGATTAAACAGTTCATAAACATAATAGAGACACATACAAATATTTTGATAAACAAAGAGGATGTACATTTAATGATGACATTTATAACAATACGTATAAAGTTGAATGAAAATATCTGTAAACATTGATCATTTGTATAGAAAGAGCCTTTTTTGATTAGATTTAGATTAGTAGCATTTTTATAGAGAAAAGTCGGTTATTAGGTTATCAAGGGAGGAGATTGGATCCATGACTGAATTGGTATATAGTGTAAACTTGTAGCTAAGTAGAAGAGGAAGATAGCGTTTAGGTCATTGTTAGTTAAATATCCACTATATAATTAAGGCATAATTGAAGTTTTAAAAATTTTACCGAATTTGTTTGAAGCAAATTGAAAAACAACGGATTGAGTTAGATTTTAACTTCTGTAAGTTAATAAAATTATAGTCATCTTGGAGGGGGGGGTTCATATCCAACAATGGATGCTAAAAAGTTAAGATTAGTTGTTCCTTGTATAGGTGTTCTGTGTTCAGAGGTACAGTCCAGTCAAAGAAAGGATATTTCAAGTTTTGTAAGCTCTGGATTGATCAGATTGGGATGCGTAGTTCAGTAAGTTGCAACTGGAAGTAGATTTTCAAATCTGGTGTCCTGCAGCCCTACTGTTCATTTGAGTTTTGTTGGTAGGTGTGCTGATTTGAAATAAGTTGTTGAATATAAATTATTTTACCTGGAGTCAGAATTAATCTAACATAACCTGTGAAAGAACAGATAGCCTGGGTAGAACATTGACTGTTTCCACACACTTTCCAAATTGATCTTTTTACTTCTTTTACGTAACCGCTAGTATTTCATCATTTGCATTTTAAAACAAATCAAATTAAATGCCATCTATCTTTCTATTTATTTTCTGGACAGCAATTCGCTCCACCCTTGAACGGACACTTGATCTCGTAAATATAATTTCCTCTGTCAACTGAGGCTGTCAAATTAATATCTCTGGTGAATTTCAGTGAAATCTTGCGGAAGGGTGGGCAATAGGTCAAGGAATAATTGGTTAAATTTTGTGGTGGATCCACAAACTTGTCCTCGAATGAGTTAGTATTCAGCGTCGGCAGAGCAAGGAACTCTGTATGCTTTTTAGTTCTAGTTTAAAATATGTGACCCAATAGTGAAACTGAAGTATGTAGTAGATGAATTTGTTAACATAAAATCATTCATGTACTTTTTTATTAGTAGGAAAAGTAGAAAGAGAGAAGCATTCAGTTTCTTAGCAACTATATAAATTGTTTCTATTCATAATTTGGTATTATGTTGGTGTCTGATTCTTGCCAGCTTTATTTTCTTTTTGCAAGCACACTTTTGTATTGTTAAATGTTTTTTGAGGTAAAATTGTTTTAGATGAACCTTTGTTCTGGAACTCATGTTTACAGGGAACGAAGAGGATCAGTGCCCTCTTTACAGTGATAACATCAGCAGTTTCCTTGCGATAGAAGGCCACAATAATTCAGATCTAAGTAATTTGTAGAAAAAATTAATGATAGTATGATTTAAACTGAGGTATTTACTTCTGTTTTTGTTATAGTATTTTATTTTTATTTTTTATTTTTTTAATGAATGTATTTTTGGACATCAATTTACACTGCCCACCAGGGTATTCATGTTGAAAAGAAAAGGATTATACTTTTAAAGTAAAATTTCCTGGTAATTTTTTTATAGTAATACTCTAATTTGAAAAAAATGTAGCTCAACCACTGTTCTAACCTGAAACTGCATAAGAAAAAAGCAGACCATTGAGTAGATTCGAGATCTAGTGAAAACTGTCTCTGGTATAATTATTTCAGACTAGGAGTGGATATGTCAGAGAAATGAAGAATCATTCTCTGTTGGATTAAAATGTTGCATTGCCTTTCTCAAAGGTTCTGAGCATCCAGTTTGAGTTACAAACTCTTTGAAGGAAAAAAAAAAATTTGATAAGTTGTTTTCTAGTATTGAATTGTGATAACTTTATTGTAAATTTAGCTTGGCTGTTCATTTACATTTATTTGGACGTTGAATTGTGGTTAGGACTTTGTGCCAACAAATTTTTATGACCACCACCTTGGTCATAAAAATTTGTTGGTACAAAGTCCTGGTTCTGACCTGACTTGAGACTTGCAAGGATCGTTAAGCTGACACATGCAATTTCAGAAACCAGGACTTCATCACTGGCTGTCATTTTCCAATGGGGCTTGTCTCTTAGGAGACATTATGCTTTACCTTTTACCTTAATTTTCTGTTTTAATATATTGATACTTGGAAGTTAGATCATTATTATCTTTTCAGACTGATATGCTAAAAACATGCCCTAAGGTCCCATTAATAACCACAGGAAAACTTGGTGGCCATTATTCTAGTCTTCTTGAGTTATATGATGACGCAGCCCTCTGGTGAATTATAGTAAGATTATGGTTTTGATGTAAAAAACCAGGATAAGAAACTGAACATTTTTGTTTCGATAGTGAATACTTCAAACTTGAATTTACATTACAGCAGAGATTTGTAATGTTGATGTATTGAAGATAAAAATCAACTTTCATCTTAAAAACTTGTTTGCAAAATATAAATATTCATTTCATATTCATGTGAATTTTTGAAAAAATGCACTGATTTCATTATCATGTCAGTTTGTATTTTGAGGAACATTGTATAGGGTTGATGCCTAAGTCACTGCTTACCATATAACAAAATATTGGAAATGGTAATAAAAATATTCGTTCTTTTTGAAATTTGTAATTTAGTGAATAAACCAGCAGACATTGTGGTAGTTTATCAGATTCCAGCCTACCCTTCTTAGTATTCCTTATACTTTAATCTGTACTGCTTGTGATCAGAATAGAAAGTTCAATGAGGCATCCTCTATATAGTTTAAATGCCATTATTGCCAGATCACATGAGCTTAAGTGGGAGATTTTTCTAGGTAAGAAGGGACACCTTTCCACCTAGTTTGAAGTAACTGACTTGAAACAGCTGAGAAACAGTATGGGGACAGACCTCGCCTCTGCTGAATAGCCTTTTATAAAAAGGATTGGATGCCTATAAAAACTTGTCTTTTTTGTTCTATAGACCTGGTGCTCGTAGTCATCAACCCTGGATGACAAAATGTTGGAATGGAAAACATTGTTTGCTCTACTCTACATTTATCGCATTGGGCACAGTGATTTTCATACGATCACCAAAGTTGAGTAATATTGAACTGTTATTACCAGGTGCAGTAAACAGCCTCCTGTGGGTACCTTGACAATAAGGAGGATATTGATCTCTATACTATGCTCAATAACACTAGCCAAATTCCACTCCCAAAATGGCCTGGCTGCAAACAAGAAGAAATGAATGATGAAAGAAAGTTATGAAGAGAGAAAAAAGAGGAACCCTTGTCAAAGAGAGGAATAATAGCTCAATTTGTGTACTGCTTCTATCTTGAGCATTAGCATTATTATCATATTATTTAGTAGTACCATCAATTTTCTCATTGGTTTAATGCATACTTTGATTTGACTGTTATGTCTTAAGTTAGCAAAGTCACCTTGATATATAGCAATATATTTTTTTAATGACAAACTGCAATAACCTTTTATTGATTATGACATTACTCTTGATTGTTCAGTGTCTAAATTTTTTTTTCTTCTCATCATTCATCTTTATATATCTTCCAAATAAGATATTTCCAATATTACTATCTTTTTTTATTTTTTTTTTTCATGGGATTTCCAATGCATAATTTGTGATTGACAAGATGAAGACATTTTATCAACAAACTTGTTTGCAAATGCCTCTTCCAAATTGGTTTAACTCTATTCTTAGAAACTTTGTCAGTCTGCATTAGTTGTTCACTCGCTGATACCTTGTCATCAAAGTAAAAAGCATTGTGAAACTCTCTTATGATATAAAGTTTGGTTCTATTGACAAGCAGTGATACTGATTTCATTATGGCACTGTAGACAGATTATCTTGGATGTATAATGCATTTATGTTGGTCAAATTAACTTATTGAATATCAAACAATAGGCACATGCATTTTAATATACTTTGGTTCATCACTATCTGTAGGATTAACAGTTGTCTGCTTTTACAGAACAGATCTCTAACATAGTACATTAGATATTCATTTTGATATATAGCTCATGTTCAGCTGATCCTGGTTCTTTCATATGTTCTTGATAGCAAGGTAGAAGTTTAGAAAAATCTGAATAGTTTTTTTGTACTTTGAATTTTCTTAGATCTTTATAATGATATAGCCTGTCTCCATTTGATGGAATTTGTTATAAACATGAAAGTAAAATGTATCATACTTCTAAAAGTATGTTGGTTTAAATAATTCAGTAAATAAGATTTCTTATTTTTGAAAATATCTAATTTTTGTTTTCACCATCTTACTCTTCAACAATCTATTAAAATTTAAATATCTACTTTAGATATATTTTTCATGTAACGCTATCAATCCATTTTTCATTGTTTTTCTTTGTATTTTTACACAACAAAGAAATAATCATGTTTTTACTTTTTATCTTTATTTTTTTACCCTAAAAATCGTCAAAATGGTATGTGATGCTGAGTCATCCAAGATTGTAGTTGGAGATATAGGAGACTGGGGTGTTGGAGAGAGGGTGTGCAAAAACATAACAAAATCATAACACTTTTTTTTTTTGCTTTTCACCACTTTTCCAATGAAGCGGTAAAATACAAGGACTACCTGTATTCAAATTTTATTAGATTTTTTTTTCTTTTCATTGGAAAAAAAAACTAAAAAAAATTGTTCCAGTGAAAGAGTCCATTGTTTTAGATGGATGTTTTTTATCAAATAAAATTTGATAGTTTTCCTAGAAAATCACACTGTTCATTATACAAGTACATACATTACCATTAACTCCTTGTATCTCAAGAATTACTTCAAATGTAGATTTCCTTCATTTTCATGGTAGGAGTTCTCATATATCTATTGATTCCTCTTAAATCATTTACACTTCACCCAGAGATTATTGCAGGCGTGTTGAAGAGGATGTAGAAGGCCTAATTCTCTCTCCTTTCTCATTCCATCAGCAGGTCTTGGGTACATTATGTGATGCAGTCCTGTTACATAAAAGAATAGTCCACCAACCCAGCTCATCAGTTGCAGTTAGATTGCTATTACCTGATATATCTGTGCCTGGTACAATTAGTGATAGATCCCTAGTTTCTATGTGTAAAATGGACATAACTCCTCTTACTGTTAAAAAAAAATAAGGATTATCCCCCTGCCAATGAAAGAAAAACATAAGTATATTATTTCTTTGAATGAATTAAATAGTTGCTTTGAATGATTGAATTGTTTCATTATTTTTAAACATTAAGTGGGCAACTGTGTGAAATGTTGAAGGTTCGTTTGGAAATGAGGTCGCTTTTATTTATGTGCTGTTCTTAATATCCACAGGGTGAGTGTGGAAAATTAGAAAATCAAGTTCTTTTTATTTTTTTCTTTGTTGAAAAAAAAATAAAATTTAATTACGTGGAGGATATCGTCCTTTGTTCATCTAGAGGCCAAGGGGAGTTATCTCCATTTTACGCACAGGAACTAGGAATCTTACTCGATTACTATATGAGATTCAACCCTGAAATTCAGGGAATTTGAAGAGATTTATCTATCTATTCATCTGGTGTTACTCAATATTTCCCAGTGTCTCACTGGATATTTTGCACAGCTTTTGAATCATTCCTCCTGGAAACAACCTTAGTTTCTGTCTTTTTTTCTTTAAACGAAGCTATTTCATGCATTAAGTTTCCTGAACTTTTGGGGAGCACATTGGATAATACATGCTGGTGCTAGATTTAAATGCAGCGAGAAACTCAGCTGTTCTGAATATAATTCTTGTCAGTGGTTATTATATACAATTGGCTTTACTTCTTTGAAGTTTTAAAAATTTGATTTGTAACTTCATATTTAGATTCTTGATGTTGCTAAAGTTGTCAAATTGATGCCAATTGATATTTCATTAAAATTGAATATCAAACCAGTAATTGCTCTGTGTGTGCAATTGTGTGTGTGGGGGGGTAAATAGAATTTCTGTATTATTCAGCAGATTTAATTGCAGTTAGAATTAGATAACAAATTCTAAATTAATGAATTACCTTTTGGCAGGATGTAGTGTTGGTGGTGATCAATTAAAAAATGGAAAGGAGATAATCAATAATTTACTTGCCTTTCATTGACTCACCAATAAGTCCAAATCTAAACAAAAACAAGTGCAAGCATTGCTGGGCAGAAACTGAGACCAATTTAGAATAAACTAACATTTAAAAACCAAATCCCCCCCCCCCCCAAGACATAAGGAGTAAATATCTAAATCTTCCACCCTCTTACTCTATAGGTGCAGTCTGTGATTGACACATACATATAGCCCATCAGGCAGAAAAAACTGCAGAAACCTATGTTAACGGGTTTAGTTGACGGTTTTTAATAGAATATGGGTGTTATCAGAATTGTTTTTTCTCCTTCATAGTAGATTTGACCTTGAAGGTAAACTTGCAAGTTTTTGGAAAGGATGACTTTGGCATGAAACTGAATGACAAGGAAATCAAGATGTTACTTGAGAATAATCAACATTACATGATGCAAGAGATCATCCACATATGAAGATGAACATGAACTGCAATTATAGATTCATCTTAGGTCATAACTTCGGAAAGAAACTGATGGTCATGTCTAACTTGTATCCTCAAAACATGTTGCACATTCAATTGACTGATTATTCAATCCTGTGAGCAAACAAGGCATGAATTTTGCTGCAATGCTATTAATTTTCAAAGCTTCATAAATCTCCACTGTCATGAATTCCAAGACAAACCAGTAACCTCAGATCAATGGGGTGACAATAATCTTGATTGATTGGATGACAAGCTTTTTTGAGATTTTCATAAGTTCAGCTCATTGTTCCTAAAGTGACATTTCACAATGTTTTAAATGTATATACCATTTGTGCTTTAGCTAGAGCTTCTTCCCTGAAAGCTTCTCAAAGAATAGCTGTTTCAGCCACAGTTTTCCCCAAAAGGAAACTGAACTTAATATACTTTTTTTTGTTTTGTTTAATCAACCATAGTGAAAATCACAAAACGTGTTTGGAAACAAGTCAATCTAGAACAATGTATCATGGCAGATTGGCTTGGAATATATCGCAACAATGTGAAAGGCAAAAAGATCATGTGGCAAGTGAAATGAACTGTTTATACATGATTTACAATTGTTTACCTAGATAACTTATTTTTTATTTTTTTGTTGTAGTTAGGTTTTGTTATAAAAGATGTGGTTTGATTGTTTGATTCATGACAATCATTTTCTTATTTCAAAGCAAACTGCTAAAAAGCTGTGAAAATCTTCATATATGTTGCTTGGTAAGAGCGCTTATACCATTAAGTTCTTCAGTTTATGGAATTACTGTAAATGAAGACACTTCCTTTACAGTATCCAAAGAAAACCTCTCCAAAAAATGGAATCGTTTTATAGGCTAGGTATAAAAACGGTGAGTGAATAGCAAAACCCATGGAAATCAGACCTTGTCTGGAAAACATTTTCTACAACGAAATATGGTATTTCGGCTTTGTACCCTTTTTTTTTCTTCTTTGAATTAAAGTTTTTTTTAGTTGTAGCCTAAGCATTTAACAAAACAGGATTTATTCGTAAGCCTTATTATATCATACTACAAATATAATTATCCATCTCTTGTATTGTATAGTACAGTGCTGCTTTAGATTTAGCATGTATTTATGGGATGATGTCAGAGTAAGGTGTTTAATTTTTTTATTTTTTTTTTTCACAATTATTTTTCATTAGTCATAGAATCGTTCTTGTATGCTCCTAACAGATATCCATTCATTAGATCTAAGGGACATAACTTAGATGTAGAAAATGCCTTACATTCTGCTGTATTTCTATAGTTTTTAGAAACTGTCAACATAGGTTTCTTCTGTTTTTTTAGTGAGTCTGGATGGCTATGCATGTATGTGTCATGCATATAGGCTGCATAATTGGAGCTAGAGGGCTAAAAATTTAAACATGTTCCTCGTGAAGAAAGTTTTTTTTCTATTTGTTTTATATTATTTTTAATCACCCTTTCTCCCCTCAAAAGGTTTTTAGTGTTTGATTTACAACGTAAGTTCATGCTGAATTGGTCGTTTAGTTTATGTCCGGTAGCATTCATGCTTGTATTTGTTTCTTAATTGAAACGTTTGTTTTTTTTTTTCCCATTTATAATTTGTATATATTTCCACACTGTATGAATTTAATACTTGACCTGCCTGTTAAACTTCTTTTTTTTTTCTTTTTTTTTTTTTTTTTTTAATAGATAAATTAGTATCTTCACGATACAAAGTCATTCTAAATTACTTCTGTAATTTTCATCAGAACTGATTTATTGTAATTAATCAATTTGAAATATTCATCTTCAAAACAAGTTGGTAAATTATTTAAGACACACTTTCCATCTCATTGACTAAGCCTAAGTATAATCTTTAATAAAGCTATTCTCTCTCATATAATGAGTTTGTGTAATTATATGATGCCTAATGAATCTGCATATTCTATCAAAAACTGTATTAACAATGCCACAGGTTTTGAATAGCTTATTCTTGTTTTTCTTTTTCTTACACTATTTATTTTCTTGGTGATTGGAAGAGGGGAAATCTTTTATTAATTTATGACTAATAGTTGTCAGTTCCAAATTTTCAGTGAAAGAAAAGAATCAGCTACAATGTTTCAACTTTATCCTGAACAAAATTGAAAAAATAGAATTTGGAATATACAGATGTTTTTAAATGCTTTGAAAAACAGATTTTACATTGATCATGTACAGTTGGACATAGTTGACTGAAGATATAATTATAGCCTTTGCTAGACCTGAGGAATTTGAACAAGATTTTATTTTTGTATTGTTTTTTCTCCTCTAAGATTTGTTGATTAATTTATTGAAAATAAGAGATAGATTGAGGGGTTTGTGTGAATACAAAATGAAAAATATGTTGGTGAAAAATAAAAAAACTAGGTAGAATATTTTCTATACTTTTTGGGGAGCAAATCAGAAAATTGGAATGATACATTCACTGAAGCACTGAGTGTGTGAACATGATATAGTGATTCTCCATATGCACTAACACACTATTGTTCCATATATTTTTATGTATTATATATTTGAACACATAAGATTAGTTGGTATTAATTTCATAGTTTAAGCTCTATTTAGTTGGTGTTTTTTAATCTGGCCTATAAAACAACACTTTTTATTTTGTTTTTATTAAATATTTGTGTTCTGTCTTATCCACTGAAATATACAATATGGTGTGTATTGTGCTTTGTATACTGTTTTGAAAAAGTTAATCTTTTAAGGTTTTAAAGGAGATGTTCTATATACAATGTAACTATAATGCTAAACTGGGCTCTTACCTTCTACCATTCATACAGAAGTTCTAAGTTTATATATTTTTTTTTATTTTTTTTATAGTAATTATGTACTCTCATTAAAAAAAGTATTGGTAGGGGTTCTATGCTGCAGTACAATTGTACATGCAGCTTCTTCAGGAAAACACCCCTACTCATCAAAATATATTGTACTTTCTTTTGATGAAAGTTACAGATGAAAAATTGAAGCCATACTAGATAGATATTCATGATTAGAGAGGACTAAAATATATCACCTTGCTGTATAGAAAGTTCCATTAAACAGTCTCCTGTGATGTTTGTATTCAAAAGATCTTATGTATGAATCGGGTGTCTTATTACATGAAATGCTTTTGAAAAATTCTTTTTAAATAAAATGCTTTGCAAGTCTAATCTGTTGAGAAATTGGATTCTATTTCAGTGCATAATGTGAAATCAAGGTTTGTTGCAAAGAAATGTCAATATAGAAGCAAGAAATAGCATGCTTCAAGACAATTTTCATGTGTAAATATGATTGGAGTTGGCCAACTCATATTGAAGACTGAGCTCTCAAATATTGTATCTATATAACCATATAGAAGATGTCTTATAAATAGCAAACAATTTATCCCAATAACTGTTCTAGGGGAAGCAACTATGTAATGTTCAGCACACCAGTACGCCAAAATTTACAAGTACAATTGAAGACTTTTTCTCATAAACAAATTATTTTATGTAGAATCATTTAAAGCACATGCAGAAACTGGATTACTTGCATTGCACTGGGATACCGAATTGCAAAACAGAAAACCAACGAAGGGTCTGTAGGAAACTGCAGTTCATCAGTGAAATGATTTTGGATGTCAGTGCCAAAGGAAAAAATTTCTTACAATGGAGAAAGAAGCAATTCCTATTATTTCAATGTTTAGTACTACAAACTTCTGAACAGCCCTTTCCTTGAAAATATCAAATCTATTCAAAGTTGTCATCTTCTGGACATTATTTTGAAGAGGCTGATGATTGCTACAACAACTTGGATTTTAAAATTCACTGAGGTCAGTGAGAGACCACAATTTTCATACTGATGCTTGTTTTTCTGAGAACTATTAACTGCTATTAAACTGATTGATCAAACAAAAAATCATTCTAGGCTGGCGAGCCTTCGGTAGAGCAAGCTTGACCTTCAAAGACAAGAAAATACCACTAGACCTAAAAAGAAAGGTGTACAACCAGCATCCTCCCAATAGTCACCTCTGGAGCTGAAACATGGAATTTAACCATAAGATTAACCCTCAAACTCGGAACCATACAATGTGCACATTAGAAAATCACGCTCAATATCACATGGTGAGATCACAAGACAGTACACCATATTAGAGGAGAAACAGAAGTCTGAGATAGCATATAAACCATTAGGAAACTAATGGCCATTGGCTACTCATGTAGCAAGAATGACAGACAACCGCTGGAGATCACAACTCACAATGTGAATCTCCAAAGATCATATGCAAACTGTGGTGGGTAGAAAGTAGGATTGTGTGACAAAATAGACAAATTCAGAAAGCACTGGCTCCATGATGCCCACAATAGTAAGATCTGGTGAATCTTGGGGAAGGTCTATGTCCAACACCAAATACTAAATAGCAGGTGATGATGAAACTGTGTATAAATGAATAAATATAAACACTTCATGCAGATTTTCTTATTTTTTACTTGCAGTGTAAATATTTGAAATTTATAGGCCTCAAGGGCAAATTTTTATCAGTAAAATTCAATATTATATACTTGTAGACCATGTGCAAAACTAAGAAAAATCAAAAATAGGTTATTACAAATTGCTAGTGTAGTCAATTACCACATGCTCTGAAGATCAACTTTTGTTCTGAACTGAACATGGTTTTTTAATTGTGAGTATACTTTAAATCCGCATATCATCGATTCTACTTATAGTAGTCATTGTTTACTATTCATTTCTCTAAGGACTCTTGGTTCTTTCACACCAAGGAGAATTATACATAAAAAAGATGTCTACTGATGTTACCTAAGTGGGTTTTTGTTTTTTTTTTAGGGGGGGATGTTCATATTCTCCTCAGAATAAGTAGATTGTCTGGCATCTTGTATGATACAGAATACTGCTATTTCCTATCATTCAAGATCAGCAAATGAATTTGGTGTTCGTTATCTCTGTGAATATATACAGTAGAAGCCTAATGATAAGCACCTTGCAGCTGTTGGGAGTTGTAGAAGATGATGTATCATATTTGGGGTCATGAGACCCACTTTTTGCGAAAATATTTCAAAAAAAATAGCCAGGTTTTATTGTCAGTGCAAAAAGGAACTGGTATGTTTCAAAAAATTCCCTTTAACATACATGTATGTATTTAAGATGACAGGATTTTGACCAAAGATTTCTGATTTTTGTATGTACCTTTTCAATGTCTAATTTTGGTTCAGCATTTTTTCAATTTTGTATTAAATGTTTGGTCCAAATTCTGTCAATTCTGAAGCTGTATAATGTTGAAATGAAGTTTTGAAAATGTATTGGATTCTCTCTGCACTAACTGTATATGCATAGTTGAGCAGTCGCCACATCTCCATAAGAAGGTTTATCAGTCTACAGTTAACAGACATCATTGAAGAATTGATGAAAAAACAAAAGAGCATGGTATTACAGATTGAAATTCTTTTTTCCTCATTTTACATGTAATAGTTTCCCTCATCTGCATTCCTCTGCATATCTGTGGTGGTCTTCTAGTTGTTCCCCCCTCCGCATATCTATGGTCACCCTTCTAGTTGTCCCCCCCTCCCAGTATCCGGGGTTCCCCTTCTAGTTGTCCCCTCCCCCCAGTATCCATTGCCCCCCCCCGGCTATTGTTGTAGTGGTACTGTTGCTTGTTCAAGCAGTCTCTTCTCCCCCAACTTATCTGCAGTTCCCCTTTCCAGCCCCCGTCCTCTTTTGTGGTCACCTTTCCAGTGCCCCCTTTCGGTATTAACAAAAATCATTCTGTCATTTTGTAGTATTTTCTAGCTCGGTATATACCATTATCTATTCTGTTTCAAGTTGAAGTATGAATTTAAACCGGAAAGAAAAAGACTGCTATTCCTTTCATCATTTTATATATATATATATATATATATATATACACACACACACACTCTGTATTTCCAATGTTGTGGGGTCTGTGGCTCAGATATCTTACAAAAATTGAAATTCTACTAGTATAAAATGGCATACCCAATAGCATCCAAGATTGTTAATATAGGCACTAACATATTTACAACATGAAAATCACTCAACAACACTTCTGACTGAATAACTGCTTCCGAAATTTTGATTGTGAAATGGGGACATTCCCACCTCAGGTTTTGATGGCTACTACCCCATCTTCCTGAGACATCGCTCACAACACCCACCTGAAGAAGGCTGTGGGTACAATGGCTAAAATATTGTGTTCAGTAGATGAACAGAGAGGGGGAAAACAATCCGAAAATGCTTATAAATGATAATTCCTCATCTGGAAATGAAAAAAAAAAAAAAAAAAAAAACACGGAATAATGATTAATATAATCTGCCTGCATGTTAGCAAATCATTAATTCCTCCTAGTTAGGATATTGGTTTTGGATTACCAATGCTTTTCAGATCATATCAAAGTCTTGAGCATTCAAGAAATCAGAGTGTGCCAAATCAGGCAAGTTGGACAGGTGTTGCAAAACTTCCCAACTGAATTGCAACAGTTTTTTATGATCATCTATGCAATGAATGATGAGGCATTGTTGTGCTACAGATGTATTTTGTACAATTGTGGCCATTTTTTATAATTGCATCAGCCACACTTTGCATTCATTATATTTCAGGAATGATAGTCTTGTTGAGACCAAGCATATTGACAGTAAGGCATAAATTTTTTTCTAATGAAACTCTGGATATGATGTTGGTACCCTATCAGTCCAGCTTCATTTGTATATTTATGTATAGTCATCACTTTACTCACCTGTGATCATGGTGTCCAAGTATGCATGTGTGTTTTAGTGCAATTACAGATGTGCACATCATAACAACAATTTTTTTGCAGTCTGTTATCTAATACGGTAACCAATTTTCAAGTTGAAAAACTTCCACTTATAAACGAATGACCGAGGTGTACTGAATGCAGTTGAACTGCTGTGCTTCTTTTCGACTGGCTTCAATTAAATGGCTCAATTCAACCTGCTCTAGCTCCAGTGGTCATGTACTTGAAGTTTTTTTTCCAATGTCCTATATTCTAATGGTTCATGAACATTATTAGCTCAGAACTTCTAGAACTTTCTCATGTTAACCAACCTAATGATTGGATGGAATTACTATGGTATAATTGTGAAACACATTTTTGTCTAGAATGTTAGTAGAATTTTACATAATTTCTTTTATGTTGATGATGACTTAGTATCATGGATTATCATATTTGTTTTTCATCAGATCTTATTTGAATAAGAAATCTAGTTCAATTTCGATGTGTTGAGCCCAAGTCTACAAAGATGAATACTGAAGGTAGACGGATCAAATTAAAAAATGTACGCTGTTTAATAATAGTTAGATATAGAGACATGTATATTCTAATCATCTCCTGACTATTTGTACATGCTGAACAACAGTCAGCACAAAGAAGAGAGGATGTTTTATTACTGATATAGACTAACCCTTTCTTTTAATATATACTTAGATTTATGGAAAATAAATCTTTCACTATTTTCAGGCTTATTATAATTCACATCCACAGCTGTTGAGTCTTACCTAAATTAGCCAAAAGTATGTCAAGTTAGATGTGATATTGTGAAAAAATTGAGAATATGTTGGAATTTTTAAATGCCTTAAAATCAATGGTGCTTTGTTACTCTAATTTGTTTGACTAAATATCCAATCTAGTGGGTGGTGTAAGTTGCTGTCCAAAAAATAAATAGTAAGATAGGTAAATTGAAATCAGATAGTGTTTAATTTTATTTGTTTTTGAAATTAATTTAGTGCCAGTTTTTACACTATTGGAAAAAAAGGGGTGCTAATTTTGGAGTGGGGTGCTAGTGTAAAAAAAGGATGTAGGGTTAATGGAAAAAAAAGGGTAGTATTATAAAAAAAGGGGGTTATGGGGGCAAAATTTAAAACGAGGGGTGATGTTAAAAATGGTAGAAAGTTTAAAAGGAAAGGTATATTAAAGAGTGTACTGTTGAGAAAAAGTCAAAAAGGGGACTGTTGTTGAAAAATGGGGTAATGTAAAAAAGATTGTGCAAATAGTAAAAAAATACGTTGGAGTAGATGTGAGGGAGGGTTAATGTTAGAGTTCCCGCTTTATTTTGAGCCCACAAAATGAAAATAAACATTCCCACTTGATTTCGACTTCTAAAAATGAGGGGAAAATAATTTCCCACCTGATTTTGAAAATTTCTGCTTCCGAAAATGAAAAACATTCCCTCTTGATTGTTGCAATCAAGAAGGAACCTTTAATCCCTCTAGAGGAGAAAAAAAAATCTCCTTCCCTACCCTTCCCCTTGATCTTGAAAGAAAAATTATCCCCCTCAATTAAGAGCCCTTATGTGGAAAGAATTCCTTTGGATTCTGTCCCCCGAACATCTCCTAAAATTGGGAGAACAAAAAAAACAAAAAAACAAACCCAAATCCCTTGCATTTCAACCTCTAGGACTAGAATAAAAATTACTCCTAGATTTTAACCACTAATATTTTTTTAAAAATTCCCTTTGATCTTATCCTTTAAAAGAGGAGAAAAAAAAATTTCTCCTAGATTGTAACCCCTCAAAGTGAGTGGAGAAAAAATTTAAAAACAACATCCCTACACATTTTCACCCTTAAAAGTTAAAAAAAAAAATTCCTTTGGATTTCGACCCCTGAGAGTGGAGAGAGAGACCACCACTATCCTCCACTATGATCTCTAAAAGTTATGAAAATCATCAAGTAATGAGCTGAATGAATTGAATAATTCTTTTAAGGGATTGTTCAACTGATCTCAAAATAGAAAAAAAAATGAGAGAAATACAAAAAATTTTCTCCAATTTTGATCCCCGGAGGGGGAGAGAAAAAAAAAATTCCCTCAGATTTAGCCCACTAAAAGGAGGGAGAAAAAATCCCCCCCCTCTCTCGAAAAGGGGAAAAATACCCCCCCTCTCGAAAAGGGGAAAAATACCCCCCTCTCTCGAAAAGGGGAAAAATACCCCCCCTCTCTCGAAAAGGGGAGAAATATCCCCCCTCTCTCGAAAAGGGGAGAAATATCCCCCCTCTCTCGAAAAGGGGAGAAATATCCCCCCTCTCTCGAAAAGGGGAGAAATATCCCCCCTCTCTCGAAAAGGGGAGAAATATCCCCCCTCTCTCGAAAAGGGGAGAAATAACCTCCCTCCCCTTATTGATTTGATCCTTTAAAAGTGAAAAACAAGTTCTCCATATGTGATTTGCATATTCTCTGATCCAAAAATTTATGCCCCAGAAAAATGTATCTTGACCATCCTACATCGAAACGTGCACTAAAGAAAGCACCTCTATTCAAAGTACCCATTTACAACCAATAAACATAGCAATGTTGAAATGTGCTCAAAAATGTGTATGCTTCTTTCTCAATATTTCAACATCTCAATTTCCAAACATTGAGTTGAGAAGAAAATTTTGAAATATTCTTTTGTCATCAAAAATGAAGAAATTAATCATGAAAATAGACCCTCTACCCCTGATTTAAAACTCCCTGAAAACATATTGGGGGGGGGTTCAAAAATTAATTTGCCAACTTCCTTAGGATTGAATGCGTTTCCACAGAAAATTTTATGAATTTAGATCAAGTAGTTTTTGCAGTAGGTGAGTACAGACAGATGGACTTCTGGCAAATTATTATAAGATTACCACAAAAAACTGAAATTAACTTGTATGCATGGTATATCATAAATTGAAACCACTTTTGTCAAAAATCAGGAGTCAACCTATTTGTGAGATTGGTTTAGATATGAGTAAATATTGTATATCCTCACTAAATAGATGTTTTTTTTTTTGCGTAGAAATTATCTTAGTATCATTTTTGAAATTTAGGTCAGTGCTTCCTAAATTATTCAAGCATCATTCACTCTTTTCCCTATTACAACATATCATGCACCTGTGTTAAATTTTCTTTTTTTTTTTTTTTTTTTTTCCTACTTTATTCTCATTTGTGTATAAACCTTAATTCATTTTGAATCATGAGAAAAAAGCATGAATTGACTCGTTTCTTGAGTGTTAATTTTATTGTTTTTTGAACATCCTAAAAATATGTAAAGAAAACTAGAAGTCACAAAAAATAACAAAATATTATTAGAATTATTCTGGTTTACGTGAATCTAGCGAACAAGATATATAAATTACAATGCGATTTTTTAGAATTGATTTTCTGTTATTGTACATGTTTATCACAAAATTCAAATAGAAAAAAATGATCTGAGTGTGTAAATTGAGTCATATACCTCTGTAGTTTAATTTATCCCCATGGTAACTTCTTTCATCCTTGGATGAGTCATTCACCAGTTTAACAAGCACTGATTCATGAAAATGGCAATATATTCTGTGTAAACTTCCAAATGAAATTATCATAATCAATCTGTCCCCAAGGAATATCAGTGTAAAATTTTCTCCTTTCACTGTTTTCAATGCTATAAAAAAAAAATGGAAGATACATTTACCCACATCTGGCAACATCTATTCATGGACTAATTCAGACAAACAAAAGTACATCAGCATAAATAAGTTTGGTTCCATATCATACATTTTAATATTTTCAGTTTGGGTTGAAATATTTCAACCAATGGGCAAGAATACCATTATTTCTATTGCTGCTTAGTGTTAAAGACAATAAATTGGGGAAGAAGATGAAGTCAACTGAATATGTTATTAAAAATGAATTGGCTTAAAAGCGTGTCATATTGGATGAAAAAATAAGTGAGTTCTATGTCGTAATGTGTTAGATGCCAATAGTGGTAGAAACCTTACTATCCAACAATATCTATTGAAAAGTCGGCCTACACATGAATTTCAGCAAGATGAAGATCATGTGACAACCACATCGGAGATAAAAACACTAAGAACAAAGTCGAGGATACAGAACTGGAGAAAGTAGATCACTACATCTACCTAGGACAACGAATTTCCATGAGACCCTCAAAAGAAGAAATCAAGCGAAGAATCACACTAGGATGGCAAGCCTTTGGCAGAGCAAGCTCAACCTTCAGAAATAAGATCCCATTAATCCTAAAAAGAAGGGTGTATAACCAATGCATCCTCTCAGTAGCCACTTATGGAGCTGAAACATGGAACCTAAACGTGAAAGAATTATGCTGGGTCTCACATGGAGAGACCACAAGACAACACAGTACATCCAGGAAAAGACGAGAGTCAGGGACATCATAGAATCCATCAAAAAGCTCAAATGGCAGTGGGCTGGCCATGTTGGAAAAATGGCAGACAACCGATGGACATCGCGACTCATGACATGGATTCCCCATGATCACATGCGCAACCGAGGCCGGCAAAATATTAGATGGAGGGACGATCTTGACAAATTCAGAAAATCCTGACTCCGCGATGCCCATGATAAAGAAGTGTGACGAATCCTGGGGAAGGTCTATGTCCAACGACGGATGTTAAAAGACTGATGATGGTGATTTGAGAGAAAATCAATTCTAGCATAAATTATTTCTGATGAAAAAAATCTATATTTTGTGTTTTATTAAATAAGTACAGAAAGTTTTATCCAATTGTAAAATCATCCATTTTAGTGATAATAAATTTGATGGTTGTGATGCACAATCAATTCTATGTCAGTTCAGATATATTACTGTTTTCCTCTAATTCTTCCACAAAATGTATAAATAGTACTTTTCTTTTGTATTTTTTTTCATCAGAGAATTGTGGACTGTTGATTGGATTGGTTATTGCATATGTGTAATAGATATTTTGATTTAAAAAGAAATTTCTGTAAGATCCTTGACTTACCAAAATTTTAACTAACATTTATTTTTTTCATCTTTTTCAGGCTCCCAGAAGGGTTGACACAATTGAGAAACTTGACTCACTTAGGGCTGAATGACGTGTCCATATCTAGAGTTCCATCTGATCTTGGAGGGTAAGACTTGTTTTATTCATTTATTTGAAATGAATCAGCTTTGACCTATGATACACTTACTTAGGCTGACCAACTTCTGAAAGACTCTTAAGTATAAGAAAACTAATGAGCCCCAGCCAACCAACCAGCCTTTACTCAAGAATCTCAACTTGGGTTAATCATCTATTTGGATTCATTATTTCCCTCCTATAATGTATCTTTCTGTAGTTGCTTATTTTAAAGAGAAGTTAATAGTTCTTCTGACTGAATAGTTTATCTATATATACAAGATGCTCAATGCTGATAATGAAGAATAGCTGAAACAAGTCGGGTTAGTTACTCAATAGAAACCATTATGTGACCAAGCATTTTCCTAGACATAAGTAATTGTTTAAATTTTCAGTGCTATAGTCCCATTGATGGGCCTGTTCATGTGACACATAACCAATTAGGCAGAACCACTTACAAACTGAAGAAAGCTGTGTTGACTAGTGGACAGTTTTGGTTGAGGGTGTCTAATTATAAACTTCAATTATGGGAACCTTCTATTCAATCCATGGGCATAGACTGTTCTTATTCTGTTGTCCATTTCAGAGAGAGGGAATATCTTGTATATGTCTTTCTTCGTCTCTCACCAAACCAACATGATTTCTTAGCACTACATGACTCAGGGATCAGATCTGTGACCACCAGAAGGTCACTAGAAGTGCTTAAAAGTGTCATTACCCTCACACCTTGGGACAATTGAATGGTGAAAATATTGACATAAACCTAATGTAGCCTTTTTCTTTCTTGTTATTGTCTTTGACCATTTTCAGTTTAGAGAAGCTGATGTTATACTTGCTAGGCAGTTGTTACTTATTATTTCTAATACTGATCATGAAGTTGCTTCTGGACATCTGTATATCGCAAGCTGGCATTCACTGGACAATCCCAGAACTTCCATTGTCTGCTGCCAATAACATTGGACGAAAATTGTAAACAGCAATCCAAAAAGTTCCCAACAGATGCACCTGGGCATCAGGGTAAAGATGTTGGTAAGCGCTTTTAGCAACCTGCCTGGTGGTTGCAAGTTCAATCCCTTGGTTGAGTAGTGCTGATCATAATATACACTGGAGATGTAGACCACTTTACAGCACATATACCATAAAAATTTAACAATAATTGTGATTGGCTATATACAGCAAACTGTTGAGTACATGGATGAAAAAATCTGCTCCACTACAAAGCTATGGTTGGCCTATATATGATTAAGTGTATACGTATATGAGTATATATATGATTATGTGTGTATATATATGATTATGTGTGTATATATATGATTATGTGTGTATATATATGATTATGTGTGTATATATATGATTATGTGTGTATATATATGATTGTGTGTGTATATATATGATTGTGTGTGTATATATATGATTGTGTGTGTATATATATATGATTGTGTGTGTATATATATGATTGTGTGTGTATATATATGATTGTGTGTGTATATATATGATTGTGTGTGTGTATATATGTACATATGATTATGTGTGTGTGTATATGTACATATGATTATGTGTGTGTGTATATGTACATATGATTATGTGTGTGTGTATATGTACATATGATTATGTGTGTGTGTATATGTACATATGATTATGTGTGTGTGTATATGAACATATGATTATGTGTGTGTGTATATGAACATATGATTATGTGTGTGTGTATATGAACATATGATTGTGTGTGTGTATATGTACATATGATTATGTGTGTGTGTATATGTACATATGATTATGTGTGTGTGTATATGTACATATGATTATGTGTGTGTGTATATGTACATATGATTATGTGTGTGTGTATATGTACATATGATTATGTGTGTGTGTATATGTACATATGATTATGTGTGTGTGTATATATACATATGATTATGTGTGTGTGTATATATACATATGATTATGTGTGTGTGTATATATACATATGATTATGTGTGTGTGTATATATACATATGATTATGTGTGTGTGTATATATACATATGATTATGTGTGTGTGTATATATACATATGATTATGTGTGTGTGTATATATACATATGATTATGTGTGTGTGTATATATACATATGATTATGTGTGTGTGTATATGTATATATGATTATGTGTGTGTGTATATGTATATATGATTATGTGTGTGTGTATATACACATATGATTATGTGTGTGTGTATATGTATATATGATTATGTGTGTGTGTATATATATATATGATTATGTGTGTGTGTATATATATATATATGATTATGTGTGTGTGTATATATATGATTATGTGTGTGTGTATATATATGATTATGTGTGTGTGTATATATATATATGATTATGTGTGTGTGTATATATATATATGATTATGTGTGTGTATATATATATATGATTATGTGTGTGTGTATATATATATATGATTATGTGTGTGTATATATATATATGATTATGTGTGTGTATATATATATATGATTATGTGTGTGTATATATATATATGATTATGTGTGTGTATATATATATATGATTATGTGTGTGTATATATATATATGATTATGTGTGTGTATATATATATATGATTATGTGTGTGTATATATATATATGATTATGTGTGTGTATATATATATATGATTATGTGTGTGTATATATATATATGATTATGTGTGTGTATATATATATATGATTATGTGTGTGTATATATATATATGATTATGTGTGTGTATATATATATATGATTATGTGTGTGTATATATATATATGATTATGTGTGTGTATATATATATATGATTATGTGTGTGTGTATATGTACATATGATTATGTGTGTGTGTATATATATATATGATTATGTGTGTGTGTATATGTACATATGAATATGTGTGTGTGTGTATATGTACATATGATTATGTGTGTGTGTATATGTACATATGATTATGTGTGTGTGTGTATATATATATATGATTATGTGTGTGTGTATATATATATATGATTATGTGTGTGTGTATATATATATATGATTATGTGTGTGTGTATATATATATATGATTATGTGTGTGTGTATATATATATATGATTATGTGTGTGTGTATATATATATATGATTATGTGTGTGTGTATATATATATATGATTATGTGTGTGTGTATATATATATATGATTATGTGTGTGTGTATATATATATATGATTATGTGTGTGTGTATATATATATATGATTATGTGTGTGTGTATATATATATATATGATTATGTGTGTGTGTATATATATATATATGATTATGTGTGTGTGTATATATATATATGATTATGTGTGTGTGTATATATATATATGATTATGTGTGTGTGTATATATATATATGATTATGTGTGTGTGTATATATATATATGATTATGTGTGTGTGTATATATATATATGATTATGTTTGTGTGTATATATATATATGATTATGTGTGTGTGTATATATATATATGATTATGTGTGTGTGTATATATATATATGATTATGTGTGTGTGTATATATATATATGATTATGTGTGTGTGTATATATATATATATGATTATGTGTGTGTGTATATATATATATATGATTATGTGTGTGTGTATATATATATATATGATTATGTGTGTGTGTATATATATATATATGATTATGTGTGTGTGTATATATATATGATTATGTGTGTGTGTATATATATATATGATTATGTGTGTGTGTATATATATATATGATTATGTGTGTGTGTATATATATATATGATTATGTGTGTGTGTATATATATATATGATTATGTGTGTGTGTATATATATATATGATTATGTGTGTGTGTATATATATATATGATTATGTGTGTGTGTATATATATATATATATGATTATGTGTGTGTATATATATATATGATTATGTGTGTGTATATATATATATGATTATGTGTGTGTATATATATATATGATTATGTGTGTGTATATATATATATGATTGTGTGTGTGTATATATATATATGATTGTGTGTGTGTATATATATATATGATTGTGTGTGTGTATATATATATATGATTGTGTGTGTGTATATATATATATGATTGTGTGTGTGTATATATATATATGATTGTGTGTGTGTATATATATATATGATTGTGTGTGTGTATATATATATATATGATTGTGTGTGTGTATATATATATATATGATTGTGTGTGTGTATATATATATATATGATTGTGTATATATATATATATATGATTGTTTGTGTATATATATATATGATTGTGTGTGTGTATATATATATATATGATTGTGTGTGTATATGTATATATATATGATTTTGTGTGTGTATATATATATGATTGTGTGTGTATATATATATGATTATATGTGTGTATATATATATGATTATATGTGTGTATATATATATGATTATGTGTGTGTATATATATATGATTATGTGTGTGTATATATATATGATTATGTGTGTGTATATATATATATGATTATGTGTGTGTATATATATATATGATTATGTGTGTGTATATATATATATGATTATGTGTGTGTATATACATATATGATTGTGTGTATATATATATATATATGATTGTGTGTATATATATATATATATGATTGTGTGTATATATATATATATATGATTATGTGTGTGTGTATATATATATATATATGATTATGTGTGTGTGTATATATATATATATATGATTATGTGTGTGTGTATATATATATATATATGATTATGTGTGTGTGTATATATATATATATATGATTATGTGTGTGTGTGTATATATATATATGATTATGTGTGTGTATATATATATATATATATGATTATGTGTGTGTATATATATATATATATGATTATGTGTGTGTATATATATATATGATTATGTGTGTGTATATATATATATGATTATGTGTGTGTATATATATATATGATTATGTGTGTGTATATATATATATGATTATGTGTGTATATATATATATGATTATGTGTGTGTATATATATATATGATTATGTGTGTGTATATATATATATGATTATGTGTGTGTATATATATATATGATTATGTGTGTGTATATATATATATATGATTATGTGTGTGTATATATATATATGATTATGTGTGTGTATATATATATATATGATTATGTGTGTGTGTATATATATATATATGATTATGTGTGTGTATATATATATATATGATTGTGTATATATATATATATGATTGTGTATATATATATATATGATTGTTTGTGTATATATATATATGATTGTGTGTGTGTATATATATATATATATGATTGTGTGTGTGTATATATATATATATGATTGTGTGTGTATATGTATATATATATGATTTTGTGTGTGTATATATATATGATTGTGTGTGTGTATATATATATATATGATTATGTGTGTGTATATATATATATATATATGATTATGTGTGTGTATATATATATATATATGATTATGCGTGTGTATATATATATATATATGATTATGTGTGTGTATATATGTATATATATATATGATTATGTGTGTGTATATATGTATATATATATGATTATGTGTGTATATATATATATATATATATGATTATGTGTGTGTATATATATATATATATATGATTATGTGTGTGTATATATATATATATATGATTATGTGTGTGTATATATATATATATATGATTATGTGTGTGTATATATATATATATATGATTATGTGTGTGTATATATATATATATATATGATTATGTGTGTGTATATATATATATATGATTATGTGTGTGTATATATATATGATTATGTGTGTGTATATATATATATATGATTATGTGTGTGTATATATATATGATTATGTGTGTGTATATATATATATGATTATGTGTGTGTATATATATATATGATTATGTGTGTGTATATATATATGATTATGTGTGTGTATATATATATGATTATGTGTGTGTATATATATATGATTATGTGTGTGTATATATATATGATTATGTGTGTGTATATATATATGATTATGTGTGTGTATATATATATGATTATGTGTGTGTATATATATATGATTATGTGTGTGTATATATATATGATTATGTGTGTGTATATATATATGATTATGTGTGTGTATATATATATGATTATGTGTGTGTATATATATATGATTATGTGTGTGTGTATATATATATATATGATTATGTGTGTGTATATATATATATATGATTATGTGTGTGTATATATATATATATGATTATGTGTGTGTATATATATATATATGATTATGTGTGTGTATATATATATATATATGATTATGTGTGTGTATATATATATATATATGATTATGTGTGTGTGTGTGTATATATATATGATTATGTGTGTGTGTGTGTGTATATATATATGATTATGTGTGTGTGTGTGTATATATATATGATTATGTGTGTGTGTGTGTATATATATATATATGATTATGTGTGTGTGTGTGTATATATATATGATTGTGTGTGTGTGTGTATATATATATATATATGATTGTGTGTGTGTGTATATATATATATGATTATGTGTGTGTGTATATATATATATATATGATTATGTGTGTGTGTGTGTGTATATATATATGATTATGTGTGTGTATATATATATGATTATGTGTAAGTGTATATATATGTATATATATATATATGATTGTGTGTGTATATATATATATATATATATGATTGTGTGTGTGTGTGTGTATACGTGTGTATGTGTGTGTGTGATTATTTATCCGTGTATATTATATATATATATATTATATATATTCATTAAATTACATAATCTCATATGCTAGATATTTTTTCAAGCATACATTTGATGTATGTGTTGAAATTTTTCTATATCCCCGAACGTAGATTTTTATTTTGGTGTTTAAAATGAGTAATTCTGAAATCTCCAATCGTAAATGAATATCACTCGAATTAATGATCAGATGAAGCATAAGTTCAATGAGACATCCTGGATTATTTACAAAATCCTCATGTTTCTCTGTCAGCAACCAGTAAATGTTTTTCAAATTTCAACATTTTTAGGAAAATACCAGGTTAAAATCCTTATTTTTGAAACAAGAGCCAAGTTTTCTTGTAGACTATACCAGTTATTCGTAACATGATGCACCAGCAATTTGAATATCTTTTACTTTTCATAAAACAAGGAGACTAATGAACGAAGCTAACCAAATTTAAATCAATATTTGCATGTCATCTTATTTAGTAACTTTTTAAATCATTTTAATTAAGCTAAGTTCAAATTACCATTTCTCTTCATTTTTCAGCTTGGCAAATTTGGTTTCCTTAGAGCTGAGAGAGAATTTGTTGAAAACTCTCCCACCATCTTTAGCACAACTGACAAAACTTGAGAATCTTGATTTGGGCAGTAATGAAATTGAAGTTTTGGTGAGTTATTCATTTCCTTTATTTCATGATCCTTCAGTTGAATTCTTGAAAAATGTTACTCATTTCTATAAATGATGAACTTGGGTTATTATTCTGTTTATTTGTAGATCAGTTATCTACAAAATATTTTATCAAACTGGATTTTTTTAAAAATCTCAATTATCTATTGCTGCTCCTGTGCCTCTGTATGGTATGTTGAGTGTTTTAGTGAAATCATTCCGGATATTTCAATTCTTATCAATTGTGTAATGAAATGTTTATGCTCTTATTTTGTGAGTTTTTATTTTGGATTCTCAAGTCTTGTGTAACTTTCTTAGTTTGTTCGCATAGCTATGAAAATTTGAATAATTTCTTTTAATGTGATATAGTATATGATTAAAGGATTTTTTAGAATCTTTTTAAAAACCATAGAAATTCACTTGAAGAAGCTCAATTTCATTAGTTTTAATGAATACATTATTTTGCATCTCTTCTGAAACTATGATACTTGAATTCCAAATGGACAGAGTTGCTAGTATAAGTTAGAAGTGAAGATTATTGGACATGAGTTTAAAATGATTTGACTATTTACAACAGCTGGTAAGCTGTGATCAGTTGGTTTTAAGATAACTTGATATCTGAAGCAAAAGAGTTAAAGGCGGATTTGTTCCAATAGTACTTTTCATACAATATGTTCATTTCATTGCTTATGTTCACGGGGAAGCTACAAATTTGTTGAGTCAAAGGTAATTGAAAGAGAAATTGATGCTGGAGCTTTCGGATGTGTGAACCAAGGGAATCTTAATTATCTAGGAAGATGGTCACTTGCTGATAACTTTCAGTGGGTTTTTATATCTACCTCAGATCAGCCAATTGGCTGAACTATTGTTCTGATTAGCCTGTGCAAGTCGAAGTGTTCTGATTAGCCTGTGCAAGTCGAAGTGTTCTGATTAGCCTGTGCAAGTCGAAGTGTTCTGATTAGCCTGTGCAAGTCGAAGTGTTCTGATTAGCCTGTGCAAGTCGAAGTGTTCTGATTAGCCTGTGCAAGTCGAAGTGTTCTGATTAGCCTGTGCAAGTCGAAGTGTTCTGATTAGCCTGTGCAAGTCGAAGTGTTCTGATTAGCCTGTGCAAGTCGAAGTGTTCTGATTAGCCTGTGCAAGTCGAAGTGTTCTGATTAGCCTGTGCAAGTCGAAGTGTTCTGATTAGCCTGTGCAAGTCGAAGTGTTCTGATTAGCCTGTGCAAGTCGAAGTGTTCTGATTAGCCTGTGCAAGTCGAAGTGTTCTGATTAGCCTGTGCAAGTCGAAGTGTTCTGATTAGCCTGTGCAAGTCGAAGTGTTCTGATTAGCCTGTGCAAGTCGAAGTGTTCTGTCAGTGATAGTTACATGGATATGTGACAATCTCTACAAGTAGAACTTTGATTAATGGAAGCATGTAGTTTGTTGCTCTGACATCTATTTATAATGCTCTTTTCTGATTGAAAATTTTTCTTTATCTGGAATTAAAACAAAACTAATTATATTTGGTATATTTATATATTTGAGATACACTCTATTTTTCAAATCTGTGCTTATTCTCCTATTAAGAATGACTCACAATTCCCTAGAATGCTGATAGGATTAACATTAATACTATTATTGAATGTGTGAACCCATCTTGATAACATTTTTTGAAACTGATCTTTGTTTTGTTTTTTTTCCTGCTTACAACTTAGATTCCCCATGAAACTATCTTGTTTTTCTTAAAAACAATTCAGTTGATTTGTTTGAAAAATTGAAAACCTTTTCATAAGCTCTCTTGCTGAAAATCTGCCCATAGGTTGAAATATCCTGCAAGTTCCTGTGGAAAACCTAATTTTTTGACCAGATAGAATCCAAGATATTATTCTACTTGTTCCTACCTGGGATAAGAATCATAAATTTGAACTGAATTTATTGAATCAAACATTATTTGGAGACTCAACATATAATTTAAATATATGGGGAGATGAAGAAAAAAATTATTTTTAAACCTTTTACTGAGACCATTGAGTATCCATGCCAATTTCTATAGACAAGCAGTTCTCGCTTATAACATGGTTCTCTTTGACCCTTTCACATGATGCAGTTGCAGCCTTACTGCTTTGCTGTGGTGGCTGTAATGTAATGAATTATTCTGTGTTAATTCACTCTTCTCAGATCTGTTGAGCTGAGGGGCTCCAGTTGTGGAAAACATTGCCATTGTTGGAAGTTGTAATTTGCTAAAACCTTGGCCTATTTTCCTTTACCTTTTAAAATGTTCCTTCCTCCCTCTCTCTCATGCAGATGAATTCTAAATAAATCGATTTTTTGGGATGGGTGGGGTGGTAGTTTACATTTTTCTTTCTCATCTTCATCTGTGTGTGTGTGTGTGTGTGTGTGTGTGTGTGCATGTAATTTTGTGAATGTTTTAAGAATCTATTGGACTTTTTGCTTTGATTTTAACCCTTGAAAAGTTTTTTTTTAAAGTTATATGCAGTAGACAATTTTTGTGATTGTGAATTCATCAACGATAGCAGATTTTGCTTTTATCTCAAATGTCATGTTTGGTGACTTTTCTGCTTTTGTCTCTACTCTCTTCTAGATACTTGAATGAATTCACTTCTAAAATACAATTGATACTATGACCTTTTAGTCTACCGTTTTATAGAAACATGTCACTGTACATTCATTTATATTATGCTATTTTTGATTTTTCTCAGTATCATATTTTCTATGGCCAGTTTAGAATTTATTACTCTAAGTACAAACACAGTCCTTTTTCAGGAGATAATGCTATTGCATTGAGTTACATTGTGTTAACATCCTAATGTTGGTTCATGGAAATGTTTGCTTTTTTTTATTTTTACTTTTCCAATTATAATTCTCCACTTGTCTTCTTGCTGTCAAGGATTCCATGAGTTGAATTTCAGCAGGGATACACATATGATTCCAGGAAGCAAATATATCTACATCTCTCTCTCTCTCTCTCTCTACATCTCTCTACATATCTCTCTCTCTCTCTCTCTACATATCTCTCTCTCTCTCTATACATATCTCTCTCTCTCTCTCTCTCTACATATCTCTCTCTCTCTCGCTCTACATATCTCTCTCTCTCTCGCTCTACATATCTCTCTCTCTCTCGCTCTACATATCTCTCTCTCTCTCGCTCTACATATCTCTCTCTCTCGCTCTACATATCTCTCTCTCTCTCTCGCTCTACATATCTCTCTCTCTCTCGCTCTACATATCTCTCTCTCTCTCGCTCTACATATCTCTCTCTCTCTCGCTCTACATATCTCTCTCTCTCTCGCTCTACATATCTCTCTCTCTCTCGCTCTACATATCTCTCTCTCTCTCGCTCTACATATCTCTCTCTCTCTCGCTCTACATATCTCTCTCTCTCTCTACATATCTCTCTCTCTCTCTCTCTCTCTACATATCTCTCTCTCTCTCTCTCTCTCTACATATCTCTCTCTCTCTCTCTCTCTCTACATATCTCTCTCTCTCCTTCCCCTCCCCCGTCTCTCTCTCTCTCCTTCCCCTCCCCCGTCTCTCTCTCTCTCTCCTTCCCCTCCCCCGTCTCTCTCTCTCTCTCCTTCCCCTCCCCCGTCTCTCTCTCTCTCTCCTTCCCCTCCCCCGTCTCTCTCTCTCTCCTTCCCCTCCCCCGTCTCTCTCTCTCTCCTTCCCCTCCCCCGTCTCTCTCTCTCCTTCCCCTCCCCCGTCTCTCTCTCTCTCTCCTTCCCCTCCCCCGTCTCTCTCTCTCTCTCCTTCCCCTCCCCCGTCTCTCTCTCTCTCCTTCCCCTCCCCCGTCTCTCTCTCTCTCTCCTTCCCCTCCCCCGTCTCTCTCTCTCTCCTTCCCCTCCCCCGTCTCTCTCTCTCTCCTTCCCCTCCCCCGTCTCTCTCTCTCTCTCTCCTTCCCCTCTCTCTCTCTCCCCCCTCTCTCTCTCTCTCTCTCTCTCTCTCTCTCTCTCTCTCTCTCTCTCTCTCTCTCTCTCTCTCTCTCTCTCTCTCTCTCCTTCCCCTCCCCTGTCTCCGTGTGTCTCGGCCCTTCTGCTCACGCTCCCCCTCACCATGTCTCGGTCTTCTTGCTCCCCCCCTCACGTGTCTCTCTTCCAAATTGAAAAAAAACCTGCTTGATATTTTATTTCAGTTCAAGATGTACAAACAAATTACTACAGAACAGCTAGTTATTAGAATTTGCCTATTTTTATGAAAATTAGGCTGATTTGAGGGCTCTTAACCCTCTGGGGCAAAGACTCTGGATTTTCTCGCATCTCAGGATCATAATTCCTTGCCTTGAAATATTTTCTTTTCTAGCTAAAACAAAAAAAAAAAACTTTCATGATAGGTTGTCGAAATTTTCAATCAAACTAATGCACCTAAACACAGAAAACAACCCCCAAAATCTCCTACACTGGAATAGTAAAATGAGCTGTTAAAACATAAGAAAGAGTTATACACAAGTGAAGATTTTAAAGGAAAGATGTACTTGAATGAAAGCATGCATCAAAAAGTTTCAGAAATTGAGGAATTTGAAATTTAGCTCGTCAAAAGTATTTGATTATAATTTTGTTATTCAAAGACGGGGAATACTTGCCAATTTATTTTAGAAAGTTACGAAGAAAATTTGATGGATTAAAAAGGTTAGGAATTCAGAATTTCTGCTTTTTGTTCGAGAAAAAAATAGAAAAAAAAAATGAGAAATGATTGGAATATATATATATATATATATATATATATATATATATGGTTTCCATCGCAATATGTACCGAAAGAATCTTAGTAGGAATGCATGCTGTTTAGATTTTAGTAAACTGACTGAAAACGAGTTTGTTTAATCGCCTTCAGTAATAAATGAGGTTTCTATCTATAGACTGATCATTATACTGGAAAGATCTTTATCGCTTGTGAGACCATTTATTCATGTCTGTAAGAGAGTATAGCTAATCTTTATCACTTGGTTTAACTTCAAACTTTGCCAGTGTTTTGTCTTGTTGGGTCAAGGTATTACTGAGTCTGTTTGCTGCTGTCAGCTGCTAAGGGGCTGATTTCAAGCGTATTTATGGAGAACATCTTGTAAGGGTAGAGGCATAGTGTCCATGGGGTTTTCAGCAAATTATCACGGTTAAATAACATGCATTTTTTAAATTGGCTGAACTAGATTTTGATATCATTGGACTCTGTTACAATCTCCTCGCACAATGCAAGTATAGGCAGATATCATCAGCCTCGATTATAACCTTAGAGGACCATGGAAATATACAGACAGATGTTGTCCAGAAGGGCATTAAGCAACACAATATTCCTTTAATTCAATAACCATTATATAAAGCTTCATGTTGAATGGTTAGCTAAAATGTTACTGAGCAGTTAGATGCTCCAATGAATATGTTGAAGGTTTGACAGAAGAGAGCATGTGTTACGGGGAAGCTGCAATCCAAGGCTCTATCACTACTATCTATACAAATGCCTACAGATGTCCTTTCTTTTTGTTTTCGTATATATTAATAGTTTTTGTATTGTAATTTCTTACTCACATATTTATATGACATGTATGTACTGGCTATTATTCATTTTGCTTCTGAGATAATTGCCTCAACTTTGAAAATGGTCTGGATGTTTCAAAATAGCTCCTGAAAGATTTAATTTTATAGCCGTTCAAGAGTAGAAGCTGACTGTCGATGAAAGTAGAAAGTAAAAAAGACTAAATATAATTCATATAACTTGACTTCATTCGGGATTTGAAAATATCTTCCAGTTTTTTATGATTGACCATAATTCGTGAAAACAAAAATGACTTATCTTTGATGCTGCTCTAAGTTTTAACATTTTGAACCACTCTAAATACATCTAGGATATAAGGATTAACTTCAGGCAGTTTCTTTTTTCATTGCCTCTTTCAAATTATAGTCATT